>VXBP01004440.1:215756-256733 GCA_013400115.1 Rhinopomastus cyanomelas
GGCACACTGACACCCCCATGGTGCCCGTCGCAGAGGGTCAAGGAGAGCCCCCCCCCAGCTATCCCTCTGCCTCACACCGCCCCAGATGGGAGTCGGGAAACCTGGTGGGAACTTTGAGGCGAGTGGCTGGGTTTGTTGTGAAAAACCCGCACGCACACCACCCCCACCCCCCTTTCTGTGCCCCCCTTTTTTTTTGTAGCTTAGAAACCTCTCTTTGTGGCAGAAGGCTGGGAGGTTTGAATGCCACATCCAGGCGTAGGAGGCTGACTGAGACCATACGGCTTTATCATTCATTAATTCCTGCGCTCATTCATCCCCCTATTTAAACTGCTCTGTAAAGACGGGAGCCACAGATGGTCTTTTGGTGCCCGCTTTAGCCTGCAGACCTCGGCCCCGACAAAGGGGTACAGAGGGAGCAGCAGAGTGTACAAAATATTTCCAACCATTAGAAATCGAGGTCTCATTCACCGGCGGCTCCTGTTTTGAAAAGCGAATGCGTGCCGGAGCGGCGTAACGCGCCACGCGGGGCCGTGCCAGGGCTCTGGATTGCTGCGGCTCGGCCGGCCGGCGCTGCGGGGGCAGCCCGAGGGAAGGGGCTTTGGCAGCCCAGCTCACGGGGCTCAAGGGCTTGTTTGACCCCAGGGAGCCTCCCCCAGAGCTGGCATCACCTGCACCCCTTGGCAGAGGGGGAAGTGCCAGTCCAGCCCTGGCAGGGGCTGCCCAGGGGGTTGTGGAGTCTCCTTCTCTGGAGATGTTTCAAACCCACCTGTTCATGTTCCTGTGTGATTGGATCTAGGGGATCCTGCTGTGGCAGGGGGACTGGACCTGATGATCTTTTGAGGTCCCTTCCAACCCCTAATGTTCTGTGATTTTGTGACTGGATCTAGGGGATTCTGCTGTTGCAGGAGGATCAGACTGGATGATCTTTCGAGGTCCCTTCCAACCCCTAATGATTCTATGATGCTGGAACACATTCCTGTGTGACTGGATCTAGGGGATCCTCCTGTGGCAGGGGGACTGGACTGGATGATCCTTTCTTGAACCTGTCAGGTGGGGTTGGTGGTTGGACTCGAGGCTCCCGGGGGTCTTTCCCGACCAGAGCGACTCCGCGGAGAAGCCAGGACCCCCAGGTTTGTGGTGGGGAGCCGAGCTCCACGTGGCTGCGTCTCCGCACGCTGTGCTTCGATATTAACTCCAATCGAGCAAATTGCCTTTTAACTGCTTTTATTTGCTTTCATTAGCGGCATAATTTAGAGCTCCCGAATTTGCATGGAACCTGGTGTGCCCGTTGGGAGGGCACGAGGCTGCTCGTAACCGCGCCGGTCGCCAGCGAGGAGGCTCCTCGGGCCGGCACGCCACGTTCTCTGGGCCGGGGCCGGGGAGCAGAGCGTGCCGTCAGGGCTGGCGCCCTGTCCCGCTCGCGGCTTGGCTCGTCCCGGTGCTATTTATTTATCTCTCTGCAAAACATGTTGTGAGCTGAGCGGTGACGGCGAGCCCGAGGCACGAAGGCAGCGGCGCAGCGAGAAGGCAGAGGAGAGAGCTGCCGCCCTGCTGCCCCCCCGACCCGTCCCCGCAGCGGGTTTGTGGGGACAGGGCGCTGCCCGCAGCCGGTGCCATCTGCCCGCGTTGCTCCCGCGGGAGGCGACGAGGTCCCAGCCAGCGGCCGCTCGCTCCCGCGGCGCAGATGTTCGCGTGGTTTCGGGAGCAGAGCCAGCTCGGACGCGATGCAGGCGGCCCCTCGCTGCGCCGGCAGGTCTGCCCGAGCCTCGTCCGACACCTCCTGCGGCCTTCCCGAAACAGACGTGTCCAGGGCTTTGCTGTCGGGTGCACGGCGATGGCTTGGCTCTGGCTCCCAGTTGCCCGCATGGGCGCTGCCCTGCTGGGACTGGGCTCTGTTCCCCCTGCACCGCCGGCACCTCCCTTGTTTTTGTCGGCTGTGCCCTGGGTGGCTGGCGATGGCCATCCTGCGTCTCCCCCGCGGGCACCTGGGTGGAAAGTGGGGCGGTTTGCACAAACAGCCGGCTGAAAGCGCCCGTTGTTCTCCGGCGCGGCCGTCCCCACGTTCCCCTTTGCTGCCGTCGGAGCGTCCCGGGAGGGTACTCTGCCTTTTCGAGTTGGGGAGAGGGGTGGAGAGGACCCGTCGGCTTCCACGTGTTCTCCTGCCTTTGGAACTTGATCCTTGATTGTGTGTTTGCGGGGGGGGGTGCTGGCAACTGGGGGGCTTTGGGGTGCAGCCTGTACCCAGCCCCTGCCCAGCAGCCCCAGCCTTGCTCCTCTGGCTGCCCTGGGCACTTGGGCTCTCACCAAAGCCCAGGGCGCTTCAGGGACGTTAATTTACTGGCCTGACAAGGTGCCTAATGCTCGTCTCCCGGCTTCTAATTGGGAAGTAATTAGCTCCTTGTCGGCCCTGGGAGCTCCTGAGGCGGCGGCGCGGGCACAGGCGAAGGCGGTGGCACTGCTGCGGGGCAGGAGGGGACCAGCCCGTGGCCGGCAGAAGCCTCGCTGGGCAGTCCGGGCTGTTCCCAGCCTGTCTGAGGGCATGTCCCTGCCGAGGAAGGGCCGCGTAGCTGCCGAGCGCCGCGGTTTCATTAATCAAAGACACTTCCACTGCCCCCTTACAGCAACACAACTGCTGCGGCTGTCCCTCGCTGACAGCTCCCTAATTCATCTTCCCGGCAAGGAGCGGGGGACCCGCTGCCAGAGCCGCAGCCGTCGCCGCATTCGGTGCCCTGGGCACATGCGAGGGGCCCAGCCCCGACGTTTGTGCGGAGGCAACGGGCTCCTGAATCTCCAAAACACCCCGAGGACAACCGTGGGGTCGGCTGGCTCGCGGGAGGGCGTTCGGGCGGTCACCAGCCTGTGCAGGTGGGCTTATAGGGGACACCGGGCAGCTGTGGCTGAGGCGCCGGCCGGTCGGTCCCTTCGCCTCCTTGCCAAGCTGTGCCGGCACGGCGAGCTGGCGGCAGACGGGCTGCAGGGTGGCAAAGGCTCTTCCCAGCCCCTGCACGCCTGGCGGTGGGTCCAGCGGTCACGTCCCGGGGGAGCCCGGCAGGAGGGCCGGCCGGTTGAAGCCGTCTGAGTCCCCATCAAAGCGCTTCCCTCGCCCGCGTGCCGGTTTCTGGGGAGCGAGATAGATGTTCTCCTCGCGCCTGTTTCCGAGCCACGAGCTCTTCCCCGGCTGTTAATTAATCCTTTGTAGTTTAGCGCCTGATGAAATCATGACTCTCTGAAATTTTAATCCTCGCGCCGTGCGGGCGCAGCCGACATTATCAGAGAACCCCAGGTGTGTGCTTCAAATTAGTTTGTGGAATCTCTCGCATATTTGATTGCCCTTATAAAACTCCTCGGCAGCGGTTGCCTGGAATTGGTGCCTGCGCTCCCGCTGCGGTTGCCAGCCGGGCTGAGGCGGGGGGCGAGGGAAAAGGGGAGTTCTGGGAAGGGGGCATCGGCACCTCACGGGAAGATGGAGCTGAGCACGAGTGAAGTCGGCACACGGGGATGTTGGCTCCTGCCCGGCTTCCCCGCCGAGGCTGTTCCGTGAGCTCGGCGCTGGGACGTGCCTCCTGGTCCCACCCCAGCTCATCCCAGTGGGCACCAGCCTGGTTTTGATGTGTCCGGGCTCGTTCCTGTGATCAGGGCATTGAAGAGAGTGGAAGTGGAGAGAAGAAAATCCCCCTGTGCTAAAATCCCCCCCCCAGATGGAATCATAGAATCATTAGGGGTTGGAATGGACCTCGACAGACCATCCAGTCCAATCCCCCTGCCCCAGCAGGATCTCCTAGATCCCATCACAGCATCTCAGAACATTAAGAATGGGCAGGGACCTCGGAAGATCATCCAGTCCAATCCCCCTGCCCCAGCAGGATCTCCTAGATCCCATCACAGCATCTCAGAACATTAAGAATGGGCAGGGACCTCGGAAGATCATCCAGTCCAATCCCCCTGCCACAGCAGGACCACCTAGACCAAGTCACACAGGAGTTGTGCTTCTCCAGCCTCCCACTGGCACCTCCATTCTCTTGTCTCCCTGCTTTGGCCCAGCTTTGCCTGGGGGCCTCTGCCACCTCCTCGGGACTCCAGGAGCTGCTGGCTCCTCCTTTGGGGAGCCCCAGAGCTGCTCGTGGACCATCCTGGGAGACATCCCATGCGCCGCTGAACAGCTTCCCCATCCCTCAGGCTTAGGAGGCCAGTGCTGCCCGTTGGGGGGCTGCGTGGGTGCCGCATGCGTGGGTGCCACATGCGCGGGTGCCACACGTGCTGCGCAGGAGGCGGGCAGGGAGCGTATTTTTAAACTTGGACTGTGTGAACTGCTCATTATCGCTGAATCGAACGGGAACATCTGCCCGGCCGCGCCGCTGGGGCGGCAGCTGCGCCCGGCGCCGAGGTCACTTTGCCTTTTCTGTCAGAACTCCGGGTTGTTCTTGAGAACAAACACCCCCAGCCACTGCCGCCTCCCCAGCTCTGCCCGGTACTGCTGACACCCGTGCCACGTCAGCTCGGCGTCGTTGGCACAACGGGGGCGATGCCAGGCGCAGCCCCGGGGCCAGCGCTGGGCGCTCTGCGCATCATCGTCGCCAGGTGCCCACAACGGGGGTGTGATCGGTCTGGGGGGCTGGACTAGCCAACCCATCACTCCAGGCAAGGGCTGGAGTGTGTGTGGTGGTGCCTTAACTCCGAGGTGCCCGTGTGCTGGCCTGCTGGCGGCAGTCAGAATCACAGCACGTTAGGGATCAGAGTCATTAGGGGTTGGAGGAGACCTCAGAAGATCAGAAAGATCATCTGGTCCAATCCCCCCACCGCAGCAGGATCCCCTAGACCCAGGCACACAGGAACATCTCCAGGTGGGTTTGAAATGTCTCCAGAGAAGGAGACTCCACAGCCCTCCTGGGCAGCCCCTGCCAGGGCTCCGTTACCCTCACTGGGAAGAAGGTCCTTCTCAAAGCTGTGGAGCTTGTTGTGTGCTCTGGTGGGCGGCCAGCGGGAGATGCGGCTCCGGGAGCGTCGCGGCCCGGCCCGGCCCTGGCAGCGTTCAGCGCCCGTGGGTGTTTGCTGCGTGTTTTCCCGCGAGGTGAGGCGGGGCAGGAGGGGTCCTTCCCGCAGCCTCTCTGCGCGTTGGCGTCCTGCTGGGGTGATGTCACGCCGCAGCATCTGGGAGCAGCTCGTCAATTAGCTCGTGGTAGATACAAACACAGCAGGGCCGGGGCGTTCCAGGGCTCTCTGCTCAGCGCTGCCCTCGCCCCCCTCCCCTCCTCTTGGCTTTAAAACTTCAGAGATAGTAAAACCTTGATTCCCAGCTCCGCTGCCGCTTTGTTTATTTATTTGTTTGCAGCAGCAGTTGTGGGTTGAGGGCAGTTGTACGGGGTTTCACCCCCACTTCCTTAATTTAGTGAAGCGAAAGGCAGGTCTCGGCTCCCTTGCCCTTGCCCGTGCCCGTAATAGCTCTCCCTGCTATTTTAATCTGCCGGGCTGGGAGCTGCCAGCAGCCTGGTGCCTCTGCCGGTGCCAGGGCTGAGCCGTCCCAGCGTCACGGCCAGTGCTGGCCACCTGGGAGTCATCAGTAGCCCTGCTGGGGGGGATGTGGGGAAGTGGCACCCCTCAGTATGCTGTGGAGATGGGAAACCTTATGGCAGGGTGTCTGGCGTGGCTCCTGCTGCCCGCCGACCTTGGCTTTGCGCAGGGTCCCCCGCCAATGAGATGCTGCCGCCGCTGCCTCGATCAGACAGATCGGGGTGAATCCGTTTCTGCATCAATTTCCCCGGGTGAGGGGGAAAATCAGGTGTCGGGGTTGGGGAGGGGTTGGTTTGGGCTTGTTTAGGCTGCTGGCAGCGGGATGCGAGGCTGCGCCGGTCCAGGTCGGGCTCCCCGGTGCTCGGCACCCTGCATCGCGGGCAGTGGTGGGGATGCGCCGTCCGGCAGCTGCCCGCTCGGCCGGGCACCGCTATAAATACCCTCCGAAAGCGCCTATAAACCACGGTTACTGCCGCGGCGCAAGGTTGGAGCCGCCTGAGGTTCGTGCTCCCTGGCTTGCGCGCGGCGATGAATATTTTATAGGAAAGGAAATACTCGGCGTCTGGATCTTTTTATAGCGGTGCTGCTCCGGCGGCCGCCCGCGCCGAGCCCCCGCCCCGGTGCCCTCCCGGCCGCGGGGAGTTGCAGGGCTAGGGCACAGCCTGGCAGGACGAGGGGCTTGGCCTGTTGCGAGGTGTGTGGGGCCAGGTTTGTGCTCTGAGCAGTGGCTCCGATGGGTAGTTTGGTTCTGCTCTTCACTCCTAGGACCCTGTTGCCCAGGGGGCTGTGGAGTCTCCTTCTCTGGAGATGGTTAAAACCCACCTCGACATGTTCTTGTGTGACTGGATCTAGGGGATCCTGCCGTGGCAGAGGGGTTGGACTGGGTGGTCTTTTGAGGTCCCTTCCAATCCCTGATGTTCTCTGATGGTATCTAGGGGATCCTGCTGTGGCAGAGGGATTGGACTGGATGATCTTTCCAGCTCACTTCCAATCCCTGATGTTCTGTGATATCCAGATGGGTTTTAACTGTCTCCAGAGAAAGAGACTCTCCTTCTACTCCCTAATGTTCTGCGATTCTGTCACCTCGAAAGACCATCCAGTCCAATCCCCCTGCCACAGCAGGATCTCCTAGAACCGGTCACACAGGAACATATCCAGGAGGGTTTTAAATGCCTCCAGAGAAGGAGACTCCCTTCCCATAGTCCATAGACTCGTAGAATCATCAGGGATTGGAAGGGACCTTGAAAGATCATCCAGTCCAATCCCCCTGCCACAGCAGGATCTCCTAGAACCGGTCACACAGGAACATATCCAGGAGGGTTTTAAATGCCTCCAGAGAAGGAGACTCCCTTCCCATAGTCCATAGACTCGTAGAATCATCAGGGATTGGAAGGGACCTTGAAAGATCATCCAGTCCAATCCCCCTGCCACAGGAGGATCCCCTAGAACCAGTCACACAGGAACATATGCAGATGGGGCTCAAACATCTCCAGAGAAGACGACTCTTCTCCAGAGAAGGATGTTCCTGTGTGACTGGATCTAGGGAATCCTGCTGTGGCAGGGGGATTGGACTGGATGGTCTGTGATTGTGTGATTTTGCTTTTGCCATCCCAGCCACGCGGTTCCCCCCTCCCTGGTGCTGCCAAAATCATGAGGGTTGTGGGCAGGGGGGTACAAAGCCCTGCAGCCCCGTGGCACCGAGCTCCCCAGCCTCTGCTCCAGGCTGTGCCTCGGGGCTCACCGCTTCAACAGGTAGGGAGCCAGGCTCTGCTGGGCTGGAGCCTCTCCCGGGCGTGGAGGTGTCCCCCGTGGCCGCGGGCGCTGCCAGGCTGTGCCCCGGCCGGGAGATGACAGAGTGCCCTTTAGTTAATTGCGGAGCCGGTTGCCCCGAGTGAGAAGTTCTGATTTATGCGGGCACGGCTCTAACTGCTCAATAACACGGGCCCGTAATCTACTTTCATTTCAAACAGAAGGGTGATTTATGGGGCAGCACGCCGCTCCGGCTCGGCAATGAGGTGTTCAGCATATGCTCTGTTGACATAAACGCGGGATTGATGGCTGCTGTCGGGGCTGCCTGTTGGACAGAGGTGCGCGTTCCGGCAATGAGCGGCTCCGAAGCGTTTGCCGTCGAATTTCCAAGCTGTTGCCTTCCCTCTGTTTGAGGGGAGAAAATGTAAACTTCAAAGTGATCAAATGGCCCGGCGCCGCGCCGGGGAGGGGGTCTCCAACCTGCTTCCCCACGTGACGACGCTCCAGGGGCTGGGCAGCGGTGGTGCCTTCACTCGCCGGAGCAGAGCGGGGTTGGATGGAGGTTTTGATGAGGGCAGGGTGGCTGTTTGCTGGTGGAGATGTTTAAAACCTGCCTGGATGCGCTCCTGTGCGACTGGATCTAGGGGATCCTGCTGGGGCAGGAGGATGGGACCGGATGATCTTTCAGGTCCTTTCCAATCCCTGATGACTGGATGTAGGGGATCCTGCTGTGGCAGGAGGATGGGACCGGATGATCTTTCAGGTCCTTTCCAATCCCTGATGACTGGATGTAGGGGATCCTGCTGTGGCAGGAGGATGGGACCGGATGATCTTTCAGGTCCTTTCCAATCCCTAATGACTGGATGTAGGGGATCCTGCTGTGGCAGGAGGATTGGACCGGATGATCCTCCGAGGTCCTTTTCAATCCCCGATGCTCTGCGATGCTGTGACGGTGGGTCCCTCGGGGTGGTCATTAGGTACCTGGGCTGCGCTGATGCTCCACCAAGCCCCCGCAGCCCCGGGCCGCGGCGTTTGCCAGCAGTCCCAGCCTTGTCAGAAGAGCCCCGTGTGGGAACACCTATGGTTTTCACACCGCGTGGTCTTGCTGGAGTCGCTGGCCCTTTGAAGTGCTTTTGCAGGGCATTTACAGGCCTTTTTAATTACCGGGGGATTGCGAGGGGCCAACCTCCTGCCCGGCTTTTGTTTACCGGCGCTGGCTGGGATGGGTATCGCCCTGTGGTGGGGTCATGTCCCACCAGACCCCTGTGCCAGGGCTCCCTGTGATGCCACACATGTCCTCCCTGCTCTGGTCCAGCCTCTGCATCCTCTGCAGATACCACAGAACATTAGGAATTGGAAGGGACCTTGAAAGATCATCCAGTCCAACCCCCCTGCCACAGCAGGATCCCCTAGATCCAGTCACACAGGAACGTGTCCAGGTGGGTCTTAAACATCTCCGGGGAAGGAGACTCCACAACCCCACTGGGCAGCCCCTTCCAGGGCTCTGGCACCCTCGTGGTGAAGAAGTTCCTTCTGATAGTTATATGGAACCTCAAGACTGGGAGGCTTCAGCCATGTCCGTGTTGCTGTGGACCTCGAGCATCGTGTGGAGAGGGAGTGCGGGAGGAGAAGCCTTTTCGCAGAACCAGACCTTTTCCCTGCTCCATCCCAGTGGCTGATCTGCTTGTAGGGCCCTTGCCGGGGTCCAGGGAGGACGCGGAGCTCAGTTTTGCCGTCCGATGGGAACGATGGGGCGCAGCTTCACCTCTTGGCGCTCACGTCTGGGACGTGCTCTGACGCCCCCTCCCCGTCTCGAGCCCCGACTTCGGCGGCCCCGTACCGAGCTGTGCCTTCAGATCTCAGCAGCCCCAGCGGCCGCAGTACCTCGCTCGCGTCTGCCAGGGCTTTGTGCCGGTTGGCAGCGCCCCCGTAATCCGGGCGGCGCAGATAGAGCCTTTCAATCATATTTCACCGCCGGGAAGCGGAGCAGATAAAGCGCCTTAAGACCTCGTGAAAGGCGCTGAGATGGCGAGCGATAACGCCGGGCTGGCGCGGGCGCCGGCAGGGAACGTCTGCTGAGGGTCGTTGGTAGAGACCTCGCAATGGGAGCGCTCGGAGAACAGCCCCGGGGAGGGGAAGATGCACCGCGGGGCAGTAGCAGGGAGCCCTGGTGCCCGTGGGGTCCGGGAGCTCGTGCTCCTGTGTGGACACCTCTCACAAGGGTGAGGGAGGAGGTCTTGGCCATGAGCCTGAGAGCAAACTGCTTTTTCCGGGTCGGGGTCCCCCTGGCTGTGGGGTCTGTCTGGGAGCAGGGTTGGTTTTGCAGTTATGAGTCTGGAGAACCAGAGCAGAAAGGCAGGGACCGGTCACAGAACCAGAGAACATTAGGGATGGGAATGGACCCCAAAAGATCATCCAGTCCAACCCCCGGGCAGAGCAGGATCCCCTGGACCAGGTCACACAGGGGCTGGGGCAGTGCAGAGGAGTGAAGGGAGTAGAAAATCTCCCTGCTGAGGACAGGCTGAGGGAGCTGGGGCTCTGGAGCTGGGAGGAGACTGAGGGGTGACCCCATGATCAATATGTGAAGGGTGGGTGTGAGGAGGATGGAGCCAGGCTCTGCTCAGGGGCATCTAGTGACAGGACAAGGGGCAGTGGGTGTGAGGTGGAACAGAGGAGGTTCCACATCAGTGTGAGAAGGACCTTCTTGATGGTGAGGGTGATGGAGCCCTGGCAGGGGCTGCCCAGGGGGGTTGTGGAGGCTCCTTCTCTAGAGACGTTTCAGACCTGCCTGGCCGTGTTCCAGTGCGACTGGATCTGGGGGATCCTGCTGTGGCAGGAGGATTGGACTGGATGGTCTTCCGAGGTCCCTTCCAGTCCCTGATGTTCTGTGACTCTGTGAACCCGGTGCGAAGAGCAGAAACGAGCCCGGCCTGCGCCAGGCAAGTGTGACCGGCAGGTCCCTAGTTGAAAATGCAGAATGAGGACGTTGTCACTTCTGGAGCCGACTCCTTGGCAGCAGCAGCCTGTCGGGAGGCTGGTGCTTTATTCATTTTAGCAAGGCATCGGATAAATCCTTTGGATTGTAAACCTTCTTGCCCTGAATTCGTGCATGACTCCTAATCCCCCGCTACGACGCGGGGAATTCAGGACAAGCCTGATTAACAATTACATTGTACAGCAAAGTTGGGTTGAAACCTGCTCCTGCTCCTGTACTCCCGGCTCCGTGGTGTTTGTTGGGTGCAGGATACCCTGGAGCCCGGCGCTGCCGTTCGTGGCCGGGTGGGATACAGGGCGGGGAAGCGGGTGCGTGGGGCGGGTGGGGGCTGCGGGCTCGGTGCAGCCACAGAAGCTCACGTTGGGGTGGAGAATAAGGCTCAGGTGAAGCTGAACGTCCCCCGTCCCGGAGCAGGAGGCGAGCAGGTCCTGTCAGGGCTGGAGCAGCAGAGGGAGGAGGACTCAGCATCCAGCCCTGGACAAGACCGTTTCTGTCTGGTCTTTGGCAACGGGGCCGTAACCCGGGGCTCGCTGGGTTGCGGGGCGATGACAAGCGGCGGACGTGAGCGGAGGTCGGCGCGCGGCGGTTCGCGGCGGCGCTGCTCAGACACACAAACGCCGCTCTGTTTGCTGCGTCTGGCTCTGGAACTTGGCACCTGCTGCCGGCGCGAGCCCTCGGGACGAGCGAGGTGGGGCTTGGGGCAGCGGTCAGCCTGCGTGGCCACCAGCGCCTGGGCTTGAGGGGCTGCTGAGCCGAGCAGCGCTGCCCCAGCAGCTGGTGGGGTGAGCAGCCGTCCAGGCGTTTGGGTGCTGCATGACATCCCCCCTGCCAGGGGTGACCCTTGGGTGTGCGGCTGGGCAGTGGGGGAATGGCTCACGGAGGGGTTGCCCTTGGGTGGCAGCAACAGCTTAGGGGGCCAGAAGATCGGTTGTTGTAGACTTGGGCAGACACCGACGGGCAAAGGCTGTTCTGTGCGGTGCCGGGACCCAGCCCACGGTGGGTGGTACCTTCAGGAGGAGCGGTAGCACCTTCCCAACTCCAAGAGGCAAAGAGCGCGCCGAGCCCGGCATCGCCGCCCACAGTGGCCAAGTGGGGGATGCCGTGAGCGGCACCCAAATCCACCCCTGCTCCCTGGGCGCTGGGTGATGCTCAGCCCCTCGGTGTGGAGGGGAATGTGCAGCCCCCTGGTGAGGTGGAGGTGCTCAGACCCCTGGTGATGAGGGGATGCTCAGCCCCCTGTGCCAGGACTCGTGGAGGCTGTGCGGTGCCGCCCAGGTCGGTGCCTCGTGGTGCCAGGAAATGGGGAGCGGCAGGTTTCCTGTTTGCGAGCTGGGGGTTCAGTTTGCTGCTGGTGCTTTGTGTCACTCTGAGCTTGGATGGAAGTTGGGACTGGGTCAGAAAAACACACGCAGACAGCCTCCCGGAACGTTGTCCTCCTTCTTGCTGTGGAGCACAGCACCTCTTTGAGAAGGGCCCCGAGCAGAGGGAGGGAGTTCGTCGAGGCTCCCCAGGCATCGGGTTTATGAGTCCCCTGCCAGAGCTCTGACCACAAACACTACACAGGGAGCCAAGGGCCTGTCCCCGGTGCCCTTCTTATAGGGCCCCTCAGCTCACAATGCGTTTGGGGAAGGACCTTGTTGGCAGTGAGGGTGCCAGAGCCCTGGCAGGGGCTGCCCAGGGGGGTTGTGGAGCCTCCTTCTCCGGAGACGTTTCTAACCCACCTGGCCATGGTCCCGTGTGACTGGATCTAGGGGATCCTGCCGTGGCTGGGGGGCTGTTTTGAGGTCCCTTCCGACCCCTCGTGTTCTGTGACGCGGGGCTTTCGTGGGGCGAGCGTTCCCGTGCGCAGGACTAACACCTCTCTTGCCCCGCAGGAAGCTGCACAGCGGGATGAAGACGTACGGATGCGAGCTGTGCGGGAAGCGGTTCCTGGACAGCTTGCGGCTGCGCATGCACTTACTGGCTCACTCAGGTGGGTGCCCGGGGCCGAGGGCGGGGGGTGCTCGCTGGGCTGCTGCCACCCGGCTCGGCCGCACGCTCGGCTCGGTCTCTGCCGCGCGGTCCTTTCGTTGGCTCAGTTTTTCTCCTCTGGAGCCGCTTTTCGGTTTCTTAATCGGGGAAGTATTTTCTGGCAAAGCAGCCCACAACAACGGGGGGGGTGATGAGCTGCCTCTGCGCCTGCCCTGCCCGCGCCACAGCTCCCACACGCATCCCCGAGCCCGCTCCTCGTGCACAGCCTCCATGGGTCTCCTCTGCCTGATCAATCTAAGGAGCAGGTTCTCGCTCTGATTAGATGGACAGGGAAGGGCTGAATGTGGTGCTTGCGGGGAAGACTTGTGCTCTGTGAGTCCACGGGGCTGAAGTTCCTCTTGGCTCGGGTTTGAGGTCGAACAGTGCAGTTGTCCCCCAGCCCCTGTTGCTCAAACACACTCGGGAGCCCTTGTCCCACGGTGCTGAGGGCAGGTCTCTCCTGGTGGTGGGTCCCACGGCCCGAGCCCTGCTCGCAGGTTGCTCTGCAAGGAGGCTGCGTTAGATTTTATGGGGTTCTTCCTATTTTTACAGGATGTTTTCCCTTATTTCCGTGTCCCTTGTCTGCCTTGAAGAGCGTGGGGCGGGGACAGAACCCATTCCCGAGGCAGCAGCAGCATGGGGCTGGCTTCCCCACGCCCCTTAGGGTGCTGGAGCTGACCCCAACCCCATCCCCAGCAGCTCCTCAGGGTGCCTGTGGGGCGCAGGATGCTGGTCCCCCGTGGCTGGTCCCCGTGGCTGGCGTGCGGCTCGAGGTAAGGTGGGTGGCTCTGGCTCGTGGCCCGTGGTGGCCCGCGGCCAGCGCGGTGGGTACAGTATGTACAGTGCGCGGAGCCAGCCCTGTCAGAGCTGTGGGGTTTGGTTCTGCGGGGGGGATGTGGGGGAGGAGAGCTCTGCCCTGCAAACAGCCGCCGCACATTCCAGCGCTGTTATTTATTAAAGCAGGAGACCTTTGCACCTCTCCCCTCGCCTCCCCCTTCGCCGGGACACGGGGGTGCTGCGGACTGCTGGCCAGGGGAGGAAACCGGGGGGGCTGCCTGGTGGCAGAGTCGAGCCCCCCGCAGCCCCTCAGCAGTAGCTCGTGGTGCCAGATACTGAGTTTAGCACCTTGAACCTCCCCACCCCAGTGTTTATGGGGTTCCCCCCCCAGGTAAGGTGCTTCTGAGTTAAGGAACAAACAGGGGACCAGCCCTGGGGGGGTCTGCGGAGCCCCCGCACCGTGGTGGGGGCTCGCTGCTGTTCTCCCCACCGCCCCAGCCAGGTGAGGGGAGTGAGGGGACTGCCCGGCCGGGTGCTTGCGCAGCATCCCCTGCGAACCCAAAGCCCGTGGGGAGGAGCTGCCCCTCACCCAGCAGAGCAAATTGTTGGGGAAAGTGAAGCAGGAGATGCAGCTCGTGCTGGAGAGCACCACTGCTCTGACTGGGGGAGACTGGTCCCAGCAGCGCTGGTGCTCCATGGGTGCTTAGGGTGGTGGTTATCAAACCTGGGGGTTATTCCCAGGAGAGGGAGGGAAGCAGATCCAGCTTTTCGCCCCTTTCCTGTGCCTCCCCAGCAGCAGCAGCAGCAGCAGCAGCAAGCTGGGATGGCTAGGCAGCCCCTGACAGCCCCCTCCCCACCCCAGTAAGCTCCATTCCTCCTGTGAGCGGGGGTGACTGGGCCGTGCTGGGGGAGCAGGACCCAGGATGCCCGTTCCCTCGGGGAGGATGGCCGGCCGCATCGCACACATCCTCAGGGCAGGGGGCTCCTCTCCCGTGGGTGCTGCGGGGGGATGAGCTGGGCGGGTCGGTGGCGGCCGGGCGCTGCAGCAGCTCCCCCGAGAGGCCGCCCCCCCGCCTCCCCGGTTCCCTGCCCCGGCTGGCCGGCGTCCCGCGCCCGGTCCCGGGTGATGTCAGCCGGCAGGTCTGGATGTTCTGCCAGCGCTGCCGCGTTTATGATCATCCGCAGATGTGCATCCAAGAACACACTGTACCCACGGCAGAAATTAATGCAGGCTTGACTGCCGGCCAAGCCGCGCACATGAGGGAGAGGAAGGGAGACAACAAAAACTGTTTAATGCTGTTTATAAATTATACACTGGCTGATGAAAAATACATTTCCCTCGCCCCCCCTTCCCCGCCCCATCCTCTCTGCCTCGAGAGCCGGAGCTGAGACCGGAGGAGCTCGGCTTTGCTGTGCAGCTCCTGTTCTGGCTGGGTTCCTGCTCCTGGCCGCTGGGCCGGGGCCAGCTGCGCCCCCCCAGCCCCTCGCCCCACCTGATGAGATCTGTTTGTTTTGCACCCCCGCCTCTCCCCGCTCCCCCTCCCTCGTTGCCGCTGGTGGGGAGCAGACCCCACCCCGCGAGGCGCATCCCTGGGACCCCCGTTGCCGCTGCCCCCAGCGCGGGTGGGACGGGGGGAAACTTCCCGAACTTCCTCCGAGGTCGCGATGCTGGAGGACCCCTCCCCACACCCACCCCACCCCCGTCTCCAGCGCAGAGGGGGGCATGGGGAGGTAGACGGGGCGAGACCCCCGCGCCCGGCCCTCCCGCAGCCCCCGCAGGCGCGGCTCTCGCGTTGTTGTTGTCGGTGCCGCTCATGGCGATCATTTGCCCAACAGCCTCGACAGCC
Organism: Rhinopomastus cyanomelas; assembly: GCA_013400115.1. Lineage (NCBI taxonomy): Eukaryota > Metazoa > Chordata > Aves > Bucerotiformes > Rhinopomastidae > Rhinopomastus > Rhinopomastus cyanomelas. The sequence goes on from VXBP01004440.1 coordinate 230,643, forward strand.
TCTGCTTCCCGTGGCGCTCGGCTGCGAGCCCCCCGCCGTTGCCAAGGCGCTGCCCCCCCGCCCGGCCGGCTGATTTGGTATTCCGGCGGCGCCCGCCGCCTTTCTGCATGCGAGGCGAAGTGTTTGATGGAGGACGATCGCGGCAGCGTCTGGAGGCTGCTCGGCGGTTTATGGGCTGCGCGGGGCTGCTGCGCGGGGCTGCTGCTCGCCCGCCGCGCGGGGCTACTGCCGCTGCCCGCCGGGGCTGCCTGCGGGTCCCCGCCGCCGCTCGCGGGGCGCAGGGGAACCGGCCGCCTCTTGCTCCGCAGCCGGGAACGGGTGTCCCGGGTGTGTTTTGCACAAGAGGATGCCCCCTGTTCCGCCGCGGGGGCCCTGGCACCGCCTGGCAAACGCTGGGCTGCCGTGTTGTTGGTGGCTCCCCCTCGCCCACCCCCAGCACTCCAGGAGCCGCTTCGGGCCTCTCTGGGTTTGCTGCGGGGTGGAGTGTCCTTCCCCCAGGAGCTGCTTGGGTCCCCCAGCTCCCCCCCCCCAGCTCCACAGCTGTTCCCGCTCTGAGCCAGGGAGGAGGATGGGGAGGATGATGATGGAGAGGAAGGTGGGGTGATGGTGAAGGGATGGATTTGGGGGTGATGGTGAAGGGAAGGTGATGGAGTGATGGTAGGAGGAGGATGATGGCTTAATGATAAGGGGAGGAAGATGGGGTGATGGACAGGAGGGTAGGGTGATGGAGTGATGGTGGAAGGAGGACCATAGGTTGATGATGAGGGGAGGAAGATGGGGTGATGGAGAGGAAGATAGGATGATGTTGAAGGGAGGGTGATGCAGTGATGCTGGAAGGAGGACGATGGGGTGATGGAGAGGAAGGTAGGCTGATGGTGAAGAGAAGAAGATGGGGTGATGGTGAAGGGAGGGTGATGGAGGCGGGAGGATGATGGTTTGATGATGAGGGGAGGAAGATGGCGTGATGGAGAAGAAAGTAGGGTGATGTTGAAGAGAGGGAGGGGTAGTGGTGGTGAAGGGAGGGTGATGGAGGCAGGAGGATGATGGGTTGATGGGGAGGGGAGGAAGGCAGGGTAATGGGGAGCAGAGCTGTGGACTGGCCTCTCCTGGCTGGAGCTCAGGGTCCTTCAGTGCCGCCAGCCCGGTTAGTCCGACAGCGTATGCCGGTGGATTCACCCCCCAGCCCCTGCAGCCTCCCCTCCCGCCTGTCTCCAGTGCCGAGGGTTTCACGAACCGTCTCTTCCACTTGGGTGGAGCAGGGGGGGAGAAGGGAAACAACAACAATAATAATAATAATAACAGCAATAATAAAAATCAGAGAGCAGCTTGATGTGGGCAGGAGAGGAAAACAAGAGAATGGGGTAGAGAACAGGCTAAATTTAAAATTGTAATTGGCTGACTTCCACAGGCTTGCGGGTGTTTTAATGACTCATAATAACTTCATTTAAAACCAGCTGAGCAGAAAATAGATTGGAGAGGAGCCTCAGGCCATTATGGATTTGCTGGGTTTTTTTGACAAGCTCTGTTTTCGGCAGCCAGGAGAGGCTGTGGCTCGCGCGGGGCTCGCTGCCTCGCGCGCCCCGAGTTGGTGGTCTGCCCGGCAGAGATTGTATAGAAACCCGGGACCGCTCGGGGTGGGGTTTTTCCCCCCCCTCTCCCCCCCCCCCCCCCGCTTCTTTTTTTTCCCTGCTGATTAAAAATAGATGCCTTGAGGTGTTATTTTAGCATCACTGAGGTTTGGTGCCTTTTTTTCCCTTTCCCTTTGCACTTTTGCTGTGGTAAATGGAACATAAATAAGATTGTTTTTGAAATGACTGAATTAATTAGGTAGTAAAGCGACGGCACTGCATAAATTTACTCGGCAATTTTTTTTGGTGATCCATATTTTTCCCCCCCTTTCTCGCCAATTACAACACCCCCCCCCCAATTGTTATTGAACCTCCGTGCTGGGGAGTGTGGGCAGCGGGTGTCGCATCGTACTGGTGAGGCCACCGTGCCAAAACCTCGGTGGGGAGGGGCCACGGTGTCGCTGACACCTTCCTGTCCTCCCCAACCTCCCCCTTCCCTGGGAAGTCACCCATTTCCCATCTTTCACCGAGTCACACAACATCAGGAATTGGAAGGGTCCTTGAGAGAGCATCCAGTCCAATCCCCCTGCCCCAGCAGGATCACCTAGACCCAGTCATTAGGGATGGGAAGGGGCCTTCAAAGACCATCCAGTCCAATTCCCCTGCTACAGCAGGATCACCTAGACCCAGTCATTAGGGATGGGAAGGGGCCTTCAAAGACCAGCCAGTCCAATCCCCTGCCACAGCAGGATCCCCTAGATCCAGTCGCACAGGAACATGTCCAGGCGGGTTTGAAACATCTCCAGAGAAGGAGACTCCACAACCCCCCTGGGCAGCCCCTTCCAGGGCTCTGGCACCCTCACCATGAATAAGCTCCTTCTCATGTTGATGTGGGACCTCCCACTGCCCCTTGTCCTGTCACTAGATGCCCCTGAGCAGAGCCTGGCTCCATCCTCTTTCTCTCCTTTGCCCATCCTTGTCATCCTTCTCCTCCAGAGGATCCTTATGGCTCCTCTCTTTGCTTTTCCTTTATTTCTTCCCAGCAAGTTTGTGGTCTTGGGTCCATTCTGCTCCCAGAAGGCCCCCAGCCCCGTGATGGTTTCTCCCAGGGATGGGGATGCAGGAAAAAGATGGTTTAGGGCACTCTGAAGGGAGCTGGAGAGGGGCAGGAGGTGTCTGCTGTGTCTGTCCCCTCTGCAGGGAGTGGGGATGGGAACCGGGGCCATTGAAGGGCCAGTGGAGCTGGTTTGGATGTTTTACTGCTTCCTACTGCCCCAAGTGCTAAACCTGGAGAGACGGTTCCTCGTCCCCAATAAAGTCATTAAAGTGAATGGGTGTTGGGAGGGACCAGTGGGGTGAGGGAGGCTGGAGCTCAGCGAGCTCCATCCTCAGAGCCACCCAGCTCAGCCCGCTGTGAGGAGGGAGCTGGGCACACAGGGCTGGTCATGGGGTGCTTCTGGGGTGTCCATGGGCTGCTTCAGGGCTGCTCCTGGGGTGTTCATGGGCTGCTCCTGGGGTGTTCATGGACTGCTCCTGGGATGCTCCTGGGACGGTCATGGGATGTTCATGGGCTGCTCCTGGGGTGTTCATGGGCTGCTCCTGGGGTGTTCATGGACTGCTCCTGGGATGCTCCTGGGACGGTCATGGGATGTTCATGGGCTGCTCCTGGGATGTTCCTGGGATGGTCATGAGCTGCTCCTGGGACAGTCATGGGATGCTCCTGGGATGTTCACGGTCTGCTTGTGAGATGTTGATAGGGTAGCTTGATGTGACCCCTTGGGACATCCCATCTCCAAGAGCTGTTTGACCCCCGGCAGCGCTGCCNTTACTGCTTCCTACTGCCCCAAGTGCTAAACCTGGAGAGACGGTTCCTCGTCCCCAATAAAGTCATTAAAGTGAATGGGTGTTGGGAGGGACCAGCCCGGTGTGAGGAGGGAGCTGGGCACACAGGGCTGGTCATGGGGTGCTTCTGGGGTGTTCATGGGCTGCTCCTGGGGTGTTCATGGGCTGCTCCTGGGGTGTTCATGGGCTGCTCCTGGGATGCTCCTGGGACGGTCATGGGATGTTCATGGGCTGCTCCTGGGGTGTTCCTGGGATGGTCATGAGCTGCTCCTGGGACGGTCATGGGATGCTCCTGGGATGTTCACGGTCTGCTTGTGAGATGTTGATAGGGTAGCTTGATGTGACCCCTTGGGACATCCCATCTCCAAGAGCTGTTTGACCCCCGGCAGCGCTGCCCGGCGTCGGGCTGTTCCTTTTTGTTCCTTTTCGGAGAAATCAAGCAGCCAGAGGCCTGCCCCTGCTCGCAGCTTGGCTTGGGGGGCCACCGCTGGGCAACGCTGGCCTTGCTGAGCGGTGGCCGGCCAGCGATGACGGTGCAGGTTGTGCTGGACGGAAATAGCGGCGGCTCCTTGCCCGCTCACACTCGCCTCTCCCTGCGGGGACCTTTATCGGGCCGGGGCTATAAATTTTCTCACACGGATATAAATGTCGGGGCAGGAGGTCGCTGCCAGCCGCGGGGTTCGCGTGGTGGAACTTGGCAGCACGCGGAGTCCTGTCCCATCCCCTTGAGAAGATCATCCTGAGATACAGACAGGCTGTGGGCAGTGCAAGGGCGCCGCTAAAAATACCCTCCCCAAACCCTTCGGAGAGGTTCAGCACCAGACTGGGGGTCACTTATGGGGTGGGGGACAGGACAAGGGGCAGTGGGTGTGAGCTGGAACAGAGCAGGTTCCACATCAGTGTGAGAGGGACCTGATGAGGAAGGGCTGAGGGAGCTGGGGCTCTGGAGCTGGGAAAAAGGAGCCTGAGGGGTGACCCCATGGGTGTTGATCAATGTGTGAAGGGTGGGTGTCAGGAGGATGGAGCCAGGCTCTGCTCAGGGGCACCCAGTGACAGGACAAGGGGCAGTGGGTGTGAGCTGGAGCAGAGGAGGTTCCACATCAGTGTGAGAAGGACCTTGTTCCCAGTGAGGGTGACAGAGCCCTGGCAGGGGCTGCCCAGGGGGGCTGTGGAGTCTCCTTCTCTGGAGCCATTTCAAGTCCACCTGCACATGTTCCTGTGCGACTGGATCTAGGAGGTCCTGCTGTGGCAGGAGGACTGGGCTTGATGATCTTTCGAGGTCCCTTCCAGTCCCTAATGATTCTGTGATGCTGTGACTGGATCTAGGGGATCCTGCTTGGTGAGCAGACTGGACTGGATGATCTTTTCCAGGTCCCTTCCCGTCCCTCATGTTCTGTGATCCTGCAAAAGACGAGAGGGAGGGCGAAGAGCCTTGCCTGGGCTCCACCACCGCTCCCTTGCGCAGCGCCCGGCGAGCGCCGGCAGTTTGTTTCCGAGCCCCCTGTTCCAGTCGGCTCCGATGCTGGATGACATTTCTCCCGGTGACTCACGTAGTAAAATTAACCTTGAACTATTTACATATTCAATCGGCTCCCTCCTCCTCCCCGCTCCGTGTGTACATCCATCGCAGCATTCCTGGCTCCGCACCAGGTTTTGTTTTGCTGATGAGAAAAAAAAAACCCACAGAGAGAGAGAGAGAGAAAAAAATCTCCCCCCGCCTGGAGCACAGAGCTACTTGAGGGAAAGAACACGCAGTCCTGGCCTTTGGAAATTGGCAGGCGGCGCGCTGTTCCCGCGCTGATAAGAGGTACTGTAAATAAAACTGTACGGCAGCGCCTGCTGTAAAATGCCCCTCGTCTGTACTCATTGTTCTGACAGCTCCGGCTTTTTTGGGGCCGCTGTTTTGGTACACGCTGTGCTTCCTTATGTAAGCCAGCGCGCCCGGCTCCTCCCGCTCTCGCCCTGTTTGTTTGCGCCTCGCCAGGAATTTTTACTGGCCCCCCCTCCCCAGCACCCCGGCCAGATGCCGGATGACTTCGACTGTCCTCGCCGGGCTGAGCCGCTTGGCTCGCGGGGGGCACGGGGCGCTGGCTCGGGTGGGCTTCCCCTTCACCCCACACAGGATCACAGAACGTGAGGGGTTGGGAGGGACCTGGAAAGAGCATCCAGCCCAGTCCCCCTGCCACAGCAGGATCGCCTGGATCCAGTCACACAGGAACATGTGCAGGTGGGTTTGAAATGTTCCCAGAGAAGGAGACTCTACAAGCCCCATGGGCAGCTCCTGCCAGGGCTCTGCCACCCTCAGAAACAGGGGGAAAAAGCCGTAGACATTGTGTTCAGGAGGATCCCAGCCCCTCAGCTCCACCCTGAACTCAGGATCCCCAGCATCCATCTCTGGAGAGGGTTAAAACCCGCCTGGATGTGTTTCTGTGCGACCTGGTCTAGCGGATCCTGCTGTGACAGAGGGTTGGACTGGATGGTTGCATTGGAAGGTCCCTTCCAGTCCCTCACGTTCTTTTGTCCTCTGATACGTTCCTGTGTGACTGGATCTAGGGGATCTGCTGTGACAGAGGGATTGGGCTGGATGATCTGTTGAGGTCCCTTCCAATCCCTCATGTTCTGTGATTCTGCGACTGGATCCAGGGGATCCTGCTGGGGCAGGGCCTTGGACTGGATGCTCTTTTGAGGTCCCTTCCAGTCCCTCGTGTTCTGTGATGCTGTGAAACACCCGTGGATGTTGTGCTCAGCACAGTCCCAGCCCCTGAGCCCCCCGGCATCACTGGTGTGGGGGGCAGCTGCCCTGCCTGGGGAGGACCTGTTGCTGGAGCGCTTTGCTGTGTCCTCACAGATCCCACTTCATAGCAGTGGGGCTGGAGAGCTTCGAGTGGCGACGCAGAGCCATTGCCTTGGCAACTGCTGGCTGTGCATCACCCGCGCCAGCCCGCGGAGCACAGGGCAGCCCGTGGCCGCTGCCCTATCGATGCGCAGCCCCTTGCCACCGCGGCAGCCTCCCCTTGTCCTGGGCGCTCCGGCTGCCCTCCGTCCCTGCCCGGGTGAAGGGAGGGGACGGTCGGCAGCAGCGCCCGTGTGCCCGCGCAGCGCTCAGGGTCCCGGCCGCCTGCCCTCCCGTGTGCCCGGCGGTGCCCACGGGCTGCCCCGCCGCCCCCTCCCGCCGCCCCGTCCGGGTCCCTGCGCCTGCAGCCCCTCGCGCCGGGGTTGTTTTGAATGCAGAGTTGACACCGCGGCGCGGGCGGCGGGGAACAACATATGCACAGTAAACAGGCAGCCTGTCGTATTGATTAACAGATGAGACCTCTATTATCGATCAGCGCTTGGCGAGAGAATTTATCACTTTTAATTTCGCCGCTGCCAAATATTCCTGCCCGCGAGCCAGCCGTTGCCGAGACAATTTAAAGGCGAAGGAATTCTCTTTGCGGTGCAGCCAGGTGCCTCCCTCTCTGCCCAGATCCCGGCGGGGCTGGTGACGGCCCCCGGAGCGGGGTGCGACGCAGAGCGGTGCCCCCACCCCGAAGCAGAGCTCGAGTCTGGGCACCGGGCGCGTGGCTTTGTCCCGGCAGCGGCGCACTGGACGTGGCGCTTGTGTCTGGAAGCTACTCCTTGGTGGCCGGGCGGTCCGAGGTACTGCTTTGCCCCCAAACTCCCCCTGCTGCCCCGTCAGAGACACCCCCCGGCTCCTCGCTCAGGCTCAGCCTCCTCAGGTCCCGGCTTCGGCGGCTGCGATGGGAAGGGGCAGGAAACCAACGATGAGGTCGGTCCCGACCTTGATGGAGCCCGTTGACGTTTGATGATTTGAGGGAGCAGCCTCCCCGACCCCAGCCCAGGTAGCCCCTGTTTGCCTGGCAAACGGCTCCTCACTGTGCAAGGAGACAGACTGAGCCAGACGCTGCCTTTCGTGGCCTCGCAGGGGATATGAAGCGTGAAACGCCCGCTGCTCGGGTCCTGTGGCCAGCACGGGGCTGCTGCCGCGGTCCCCACACGGGTTCGGGGGGTCCCTCCCTCAATAACCCTCCTCTCCCCTTTCTCTCCACAGCGGGTGCCAAGGCCCTGGTCTGCGACCAGTGCGGAGCCCAGTTCTCGAAGGAGGACGCCCTGGAGACGCATCGGCAGACCCACACCGGTACGTGGCCACCCCCTCGGCTCGCTCCTCTTCCTCTCTGCCCTTCCCCTTCCTCTCCTGCACTCGGGCACAGGTCTGACATTTCAGCTGCCGTCACAACCTTTGCCCAACCCAGGTCCCTCTCTGGATTGTAGCTTGATCAAGGTAGGTCTCTTCCAACCTTCGTGATCCCGATTCTGCGGCAGGCGGGTCCTGCTGAACTCTCAGCTGAAATGCTTTGGCACCCGAGCGACTTTGGGGCTGGGCTGCTTGCTGCTGGCTTACTCCAGGCTGAGCTCCCAGCGGCGAGAGGAGGAGCTCCAAGGCACCAGTTTGCCCAGTGCCCTTGCGTTCGCTGCTCAGCACCAGCGGGTGCCCTCAGGAAGTGGGGTCATTCGCTCCATCTGGAGCCCTCTGCATCCACCATGGTTGTGCTCCTGCGCTCCCAGCCCTGCGGCGAGGCCGTCGGGGAGCACAAGAGGCTCTTTGTGCCTCCTGCAAAGGCCGCTGTGCCCACGGAGGGTTTGCCGTGGGCACCGGGGAATTGGTGGCCAGGCAGTCCCAGGTGGAACCTTCCAACGCCCCGCAGCCAGGCTGGAGCAGGGCAGAGCGCCCGCTCCCCCACCGTGCTGCACCGGGAGCGGATTGATGGGGGGGCACAGGCTCCTCTGTCAGTGCCGAGGTCCCTGATAAACGGTTCAGAGCTGCCAAAGCAGCACCTGGGCACTGGGCTGGCACCGAGAGCCCGCGTTTGGGGGGCAGCCAGCGCTGCCAAGTGCTGCGTCACCGGGTGGGAATAGCTCCGGCCGTTACCCGATCCGGGAGCCGCGCTGGCCCAGCACCAGTTCATAAATTGTAGAGCAATTGCCCTCCTCACCCCGTGTCCTGCAGCTGGAGGCCACGCGGCTGGAGGGCTGGGGCCGGGCAGCGGAGCCAAGGGTTCGGCTCTGCTCGGGGCTGAGCCTGCGCGGGGGGCTGGAGGGTCTGCAGTGGAGCACGGCAAGCTCCCCGCTGCCTTCCATTTCCCAGGGCTGTGGAGCATCCTGGGGCGGGCGGTGGGAGCCCTGCTCCCCCGTGGCACCTGGGGTGCTATGGGAGTGGGTGCTCTTGAGCAGTGAGCCCAGCACTGTCCTGCGAGTGCAGAGCAGGTGCAGTTGGCTACCAGCCCCTCACCTCTGCGGGGATTAAAGCCTCGTCTCAGTGTCATCTAGTGACAGGACGACGGGTGGGTGTGAGGAGGATGGAGCCAGGCTCTGCTCAGGGGCACCCAGTGACAGGACAAGGGGCAGTGGGTGTGAGCTGGAGCAGAGGAGGTTCCACATCAGTGTGAGAAGGACNGAGGTTCCACATCGGTGTGAGAAGGACCTTGTTGGCAGTGAGGGTGCCAGAGCCCTGGCAGGGGCTGCCCAGGGGGGTTGTGGAGTCTCCTTCTCTGGAGAAGTTTTAAACCCACCTGGACTGTTCCTGTGCGACTGGATCTGGGGGATCCTGCTGTGGCAGGGGGATTGGACTGTCTGACCTTCTGAGATCCCTTCCTATCCCTCATGTTCAGTGACTCTGTGATATGTTCCTGTGCAGCTGGATTTAGGGGGTCCTACTCTGGCTGGGTGATTAGACTGGATGATCTTTCAAGGTCCCTTCCAGTCCCTATTGATCTGTGATTCTGTGATGGCGTCGAGGGGATCCTGCTGTGGCAGGGGGTTGGAATGGATGCTCTTTCGAGGTCCCTTTCCATCCCTAATGTTCTGAGATGCTGTGACTGGATCTAGGGGATCCTGCTGTGGCAGGGGGTTGGAATGGATGCACTTTCGAGTTCCCTTCCCATCCCTAACGTTCTGTGATTCCGTGAGACTGTGGAAGATTCCTGCCCCTAAAACATGGAGGAAAACCAGCCTGCAGGGTGGCTCTGGGCCGCTGGTGCTGCCGGGGCTCCTGCTACCGGGGCTGGGGCTCGACGCCAACTTTTATAAATACCAGAGGTGACTCGGCTCGAGTTCCCTGCCGCGTGCCAGGGCACTTGGCACCGGGCAGCTGGCACAGGCTTCCTCCCGACCCGATTTCACGTGGGCACGCCTAATATAGAGCGGGACCGCGCCAGCGCCGCCGCCTCCCTGGTTTGCGGGGTCGGCGTGCCCCCGCTCCGCCGGCGACGCCGGGACAGGATCGGCAGAGAGGAGTTAATAAAACCAACGTGTCACTGGAAATGGAAGGGCTGTAAATCCTTCCCCCCTGTTGGGTCTCTTTTCCCCCCTTTTTGCCGGGATGTTGGTAGCGTTTTGATTTAATAGTTGGCCAAACACAAGGGTCTATTTTATTCCGAGTTTACGGGCCTCGGGGCTGTTATTCCTCCAAATTTAATAGCATCCAAATTGCAGGGTTGGCGATAATTTGCCGATCGCTTTCTGCTCCCATTGATGTTTATTGTCAGCGGGATGGGACCGCAATCGAGGCGCTCAGATAACGTGTCTGTTAAGCATCGAGATAATTGTGCCGTCATTAACTTGTCACATTATTTTAGAGACTCGGAGCAGCCCCGCGCTGCGGGCGGAGGCGCCGAGGGAGAGGAGCCCCGCGCACCCCGGGGATGCCACCGCCGCGCGTCCCGGCAGCTGCTGGGAGCTGAAGGGGTCTGGGCTTGGAGCCGCGAGTTCTGCTGAGCCCCGAGTTCTGGTTGACTCGTGGCCTGTGGGGCACTGGGAGCCGTGACCGGCGCTGACCGTGACCTTCTCTTCCCAGAACAGCCCCAGGGACCAGGATAAGGTTGGGACTGAGCTGTTGGAGAGCGGTGGAGGAGACAGGGACCTGGGAGTCCTAGTGGCCAGCAGGATGGCTAGGAGCCAGCAATGTGCCCTTGTGGCCAAGAAGGCCAATGGCATCCTCAGGTGGATTAGAAGGGAGGTGGTTAGCAGATCGAGAGAGGTTCTCCTCTCCCTCTACTCTCCCCTGGTGAGACCACAGCTGGAATGTTGTGTCCAGCTCTGGGCCCCTCAGTTCCAGAAGGACACAGAGCTGCTGGAGAGAGCCCAGGGCAGAGCCACAGGGGTGATGGAGGGAGGGGAGCATCTCCCTGCTGAGGAGAGGCTGAGGGAGCTGGGGCTCTGGAGCTGGGAAAAGAGGAGACTGAGGGGTGGCCCCATGGATGTTGATCAATATGTGAGGGGTGGGTCTCAGGGGGATGGAGCCAGGCTCTGCTCAGGGGCACCCAGTGACAGGACAAGGGGCAGTGGGTGTGAGCTGGAGCAGAGGAGGTTCCCCATCAGTTTGAGAAGGACCTTGTTCCCAGTGAGGGTGATGGAGCCCTGGCAGGGGCTGCCCAGGGGGGTTGTGGAGTCTCTTTCTCTGGAGACATTTCAAACCCTCCCGGGCGTGTTCCTGTGCAACTGGATCTGGGGGATCCTGCTGGGGCAGGGGGACTGGGCTGGCTGATCTTTGGAGGTCCCTTCCCATCCCTCACGTTCTGCCATCTCACCAGACTCCGTGGCTGCAGATAGGGCTCTGTGGTACCGAGTGCCCCTGGGGTCGTCACCCCTCCTGTGCTCCTCAGCACCACATCCCCGCCTGGGGGAAGCAGTGTGGGTGGTGCCCAGCCAGTGCTCTGCAGGCTTTCCACTGGATTTGGGGTGCTCGGCTCTGCAAGCAATGGGGAGACCCCGCCAGTCTCCCCCATCGTGCTGCTGTCGTCGGGGCTCTGAGTGCTGCCCTGACCAGCTGGTTTGCAGAAGGAGCTGCAGCTGGTGCCGGTGCCGGGGTGCTCAGGGCCAGGCACCCCGAGCGGCTCCGGTGGCAGCACCGGCCGCAGCTGGGCCGTGCACCACCAGCCCTGGCTTCGGCGTGGGGTCTCGGGGCGGCAGGTCCTGGGGGGACAGCACAGAGCCCTTTTGTCTGGCAGTAATGTCCTGTGACAGCGCTTGAAATCCGAGTCCCAGCGTGCATTCCTGGAACTGGGAATCTCCTGCCTCCCCGGGCACGGCAGCTTCTCCCACTTGTGTGTCACCCCAGCTTCAAGGCTGGGCGCAGTGAGGTCGGGCTTCGTGCGGCCGGGTTTGCCCTAGAGAAGCCCAGACCCACGCGGCCACCAGCAGCAGCCGCCGCTGGCCAGCCTCTGCTTCTCCTGTGTGAAGAGCGCTGAGGAAACCCTCTCCCCTGCGCTACGGAGAAGTCCTCCTTGTCCCTTGGTTCTGGATGAAGGGGATTAGTGTGGACATATTTAACCTCTGACCCAGGCACAAAAGCACCGTCACATTCAGCTGCCGAGTGGGTCCCCGTTGAACCGGACTGGTGCAGGATCCTGTTGCCCCTGTGAAACCTTCAGCTGCCCCCAGAGCTCGGGGAGACGTGGCAGCCCTTCTCTGTTTGGTTTGAGATGCTCGCCGGAGCCCTGCAAGGGTTAGGGTTAGCCCACAGCGGGGCACAGTGGCCTCTGGAACCCTCCCAGGCGGCAGAAAGCAGAGCTGTGTGGGGAAGGGGCTGCTCTTAAATCCCTCCTGGACGTGTTCCTGTGCAGCTTGGTCTGGGTGGTCCTGCTGGGGCAGGGGGACTGGACTGGACGGTCTTTTGAGGTTCCTTCCAATCCCTCATGTTCTGGGATTCTGTGACTGGGTCTAGGGGATCCTGCTGTGGCAGGGGGCTCGGACTGGCCGATCTCTTGAGGTCCCTTCCAACCCCTAATGACTGGATCTAGAGGATCCTGCTCTGGCAGGGGGGTTGGACTGGATGATCTTTCAAGGTCCCTTCCAACCCCTAATGTCTGGATCTAGGGGATCCTGCTGTGGCAGGGGGCTCGGACTGGCCGATCTCTCGAGGTCCCTTCCACCCTCTAATGTTCTGTGAGTCCCTTGGTAGCTCAGAGGATGCTCGGCCACGGCCCCGGAGTGTGCAGCGACCTCTGGAACCCCTGGCGCCTCTGGAGCCGGCAGGCGGTGGCTCTCCGTGGCCATTGTGCTCCCGGGGCGAGCACGAGGATGCTCCCGCCGCCCCGCCGCGGGCTCCATGGAGCGGGGACGCACCGCGGGCACGGAGGTGGCCGGGGGTCTCCCGGCCCGGCGCAGGAATGCCGAGAGGGGCCTCCCGTCAGGAGCCGGTGTCCGTTTACAGTGCATCTCTCATAAACCCGGCGGCGGGGGCGAGGGCAGGGGGACCGGCCCTCCTGGTATGTGATTGATTATCTGGTATTTATGCCATTGAGGACTTTTCAGCGGCTCGGGGTCAGGGGGTCATCTCATGTGTCTTGCTGCAAATCCGCTTCCTTTTGTACAGTGCGGGCTGGGTGAGCAGACACACAAAAACAGCTTTTTCTTTTCCTTGGGAAAAGGGGAGGGGGGCGGGCTGGTGTCAATGAATTTTTTCTTTCAGCCTCCCCTGAATAGTGTCCTTTTTAATTCCAAAGAACTTTTAATTAAAAGTAGCAGGCAAGTTCATCTCGACAAGGTTTAACTTACCTTAGCAGTTACTTTTGTGTCCCCCCAGCAGCACCCCGGCCCCGGGATTCGCCGCTCCCGCTCCACAACAAAAACCCCGCCGCCAGAAACGGGGGCGAGGGCCGCTCCGGGTCCCGCTCCGCATCTCGCCGGCTTTGCCGGGAGGGCCTTTTCATCTTTTCTCCTCTTCTTTTTTTTAATGATGGCCCTGCAGGAATAATAAGTGGCCGCTGCGGATGCCGGCTTTTGTGCCTGGCGGCAGCCGCACTCCCCACGCCGGCCGTGCCGGGCTGGGGGCTGCCCCCTGCTCCGCCGGGCTGGGCTGCGAGGAGCCGGCTGGATGGGCAGCAGCTGCTGCCCTGCGCCAGGCCCCGTGGCGGGTGTGAGGACGAAGGTGGTGGTGACAGCCCGCCTGCTGTGCCCCAAAACCCTCCTGGCAGGGAAAAGCTGTGTGTGCCCGGTGGGCAGCGCTCGTGGCGGGGAGGATCGTGGGCCACAAAGATCCGGGAGGTGGCTCTGGGTGGGCCAGAGCCGGGGTGAGGGTTGTGCCTCCTCTTTGTTTGACCGCGGCGGCCGTGCTTCGCGATGGGCAAGGCTCTCTGGGGTCTGGGCACAGAGTCAAATGGTTTCTCTCAGCTGGTCTCGCTCCAGATCCGGCTGGGAGCAGGAGCCCTGGGGAGCCGGTGCGGTGGCAGCGGGTGAGAGGGCGGCTGGCAGCTCCCCTTCTGACGTGGCGGCCAGAACTGCCGCTGCAGTTTGCCCCGGGAAGCGTCCTTGGGGCGGGCAGGGACGGGGCTGCAGCGCGTGGGACTTCCCCGGGAGCGGTGGGGATGGATCCGGGGCTCTCCAGGGTGCTGGGGCAGGCTCAGGAGAGCTGGCAGCAAGGGTGGAGGAGATGCTGTGCCGGGGCACCAGGCACTGGGCAGGCTGGCGTCGGCGCAGGAGCCGTCAGGGTTTCAGACATCGTTCGGCCTGGCGGAGCAGACCGGGGGGAGAGCCCAGCCGGAGCTGCGAAGCCTTGGCAGTGCCTCCCAGGCTCAGGTGGGGTTAGGGGATGGGGAGAGCCTTGCCTCCCCCCGGCTGGGAGTTGGGAATGCGGCAGGGTGGGATCAGCCCCTGTGCGACCTGGTCTAGGGGACCCTGCTCTGGAGAGGGGTTGGACTGGGTGATCTTTGGAGGCCACTTCCAGCCCCCAATGTTCTGTGATTCTGTGATGCTGAGAGTGTCTCTCTCAGCCTGGGATGGGGCTGGATGCTGGGGCAGCCAGAGGTGGCTCCCACCTCGTTCTGTGATAGATCTGGATGCTGGGGCAGCCAGAGGTGGCTCCTACCTCGTTGTGTGATAGATCTGGATGCTGGGGGCAGCCAGAGGTGGCTCCCACCTCGTTCTGTGATAGATCTGGATGCTGGGGCAGCCAGAGGTGGCTCCCACCTCGTTCTGTGATAGATCTGGATGCTGGGGCAGCCAGAGGTGGCTCCTACCTCGTTGTGTGATAGATCTGGATGCTGGGGCAGCCAGAGGTGGCTCCTACCTCATTCTGTGAGAGATCTGGATGCTGGGGGCAGCCAGAGGTGGCTCCCACCTCGTTCTGGGGGCTCAGCAGCCCAACCCCCCCAAGTGGCAGGATGGGACCACTGGCCTCACCCTGCCCGGAGCCGGGGGGCTGCCAGCGCGGGTCCAGCTGCCGCCGTGATTGACGCAAAGCCAGTCTATAAATAAAGTCTTTCTCTCCCCTCATAAAGACTTTGCGGTTTCGTTTGCTTTCAAGGTCAAGATCAGACCTTTCTAAATAAACACATATCAAAGGATCATTAGCGGAGCAGCTCTGTTAAATTGAGATATTAACTTCTGTCAGCCGCGCGTTTCCTTCTCGTGCCGGCGCGCGCGGCGGCGGCGGCGCTTTATTATTTTGGCCCTAGGCGGTGGCATCTGGCTGCTGGAGCGACTGTAAAAATCAAAAAGCAACACAAATCACGGCGAGAGGGAAAGCAGCGAGGGCGGCGGGGGGAATCGCAAATGGAAACGTCTCGGCGCGCTCTGCGTCCCCGCGGAACGCCGGACGGAGACGGGGTGCCCGCCTGTTGCCGTGAAGCCGCCGCTGCCAGCAGTTGCCGGGCTTCTTCCCTTCCTCCTGCCGGAGCTCTCGTGGTGGTGGCGGTGAAGGAGATGCAGGGTTGTTGGGGGGGAAAGAGCAGAGGTGCTGCCAGTGGGAGCCCCCTGCTTCAAAGGCAGCGAGGAGGGGGTGAGCTCATGGCGGGGTGGGGAGGGTGTGAATTACGCACTGGGTCACAGAACGTTAGGGGTTGGAAGGGACCTGGAAAGGTCATGGAGTCATTAGGGGTTGGAAGGGACCTGGAAAGATCGTGGAGTCATTAGGGGTTGGAAGGGACCTGGAAAGATCGTGGAGTCATTAGGGGTTGGAAGGGACCTGGAAAGATCATGGAGTCATTAGGGGTTGGAAAGGACCTGGAAAGATCGTGGAGTCATTAGGGATTGGAAGNGAAAGATCATGGAGTCATTAGGGGTTGGAAAGGACCTGGAAAGATCATGGAGTCATTAGGGGTTGGAAAGGACCTGGAAAGATCATGGAGTCATTAGGGATTGGAAGGGACCTGGAAAGATCATGGAGTCATTAGGGGTTGGAAAGGACCTGGAAAGATCATGGAGTCATTAGGGGTTGGAAAGGACCTGGAAAGATCATGGAGTCATTAGGGATTGGAAGGGACCTGGAAAGATCATGGAGTCATTAGGGATTGGAAAGGACCTGGAAAGATCATCCAGTCCAGTCCCCTGTCAAGAGCAGCGTCACTGGGATGCTGGACCCCATCGTCCCTCACATCGAGGTAGCCACCCTGGAATAAATCACCCCTGGCCTGGGTGAGCTGCCTGTGCCAGGGCTGCAGCCAGGGCAGCTTGCAGCCCGTTCCTTGGGTGCTGCCTACTCCCAGGGTTGTGGCAGGCACCTGCATTCTTCTCAGTGAGGGTGCCAGAGCCCTGGCAGGGGCTGCCCAGGGGGGTTGTGGAGTCTCCTTCTTTGGAGACTTGGGCTGTTCCTGTGCAACTGGATCTAGGGGATCCTGCTGGGGCAGGGGAGTGGCCTGGCTGATCTCTCGAGGTCCCTTCCAGTCCCTGATGACTGGATCTAGGGGATCCTGCTGGGGCAGGGGAGTGGCCTGGCTGATCTCTCGAGGTCCCTTCCAGTCCCTGATGACTGGATCTAGGGGATCCTGCTGGGGCAGGGGAGTGGCCTGGCTGATCTCTCGAGGTCCCTTCCAGTCCCTAGCGTTCTGTGGTTTGAGCTCGTCCGCGTGCCGCATCCTCTGCGCATGCATCCCGCCCCGGGCGATGCGGGACGCGGGCAGCTGCCCCGTGCGGCGCTGCGGGAGCGCAAAGCCTTGGGCTTGGGGGGTGGCAGTCCATCCCCTGCTCTCGCAAGGTCAGTGTTGTGCATCTGCTCGGAAGCGCCGGAGCCGCTCCAGGCGCGGGAGGAAGGCAGGCGGGCGCTGCGGCGGCGGAGCAGGGGGCGGGCAGTGCCAGGGAGGAGCCCTGCCCTGCTCCCGCAGCCCCGGAGCGGCAGAGCAGGGGGCTCTGGCTGCTCTTTAAGGATTAATTTCCCATCGTCGGTCGAAGTCGGGAGGAAAGCGGCGCCATCGCTGAGTAAATAATAATAATGCGGCAAACGCCCCCTCGGGAGAAGTTGCCTTCCGTAACGACGTTAATTAGCCGAGTGCCGGGCAGCCTTGGGAGCTGCGATGATTTGGTGACTCCGGCATCGAGTGGGGATGGGATGCCCCCCTCTTCCTACTTAACCGTGAAGGTTGTAGGGGCTGTCAGGCTCCATGCAAGCAGCCGGCACAGTCACGGGAGTCACCGTCACCCCTCCGTGGTGCCTCAGAAACAGGCACCGGCGCCGGGTTCACCTTCTTACCCCAAGCAGGGCACATTGCTGGGGCCAAATGCAGCCTCGGTGCCACGGGCTGGCATCCCTGGGACCGCGCTGGTGCCTGCTGCTCCTGTGCCACCCGTCCTCCTCGTCGGCGCAGTGCCAGCAGGATGTGTGCGCTGGCCCCAGGGAGGCCTCTGCTGAGCTGAGCCGTGAGCACCTGCTGAGGTGCTGCTGGCCCTGAGGGCTCTCGGTCCCATCGCCTGCCCAGCCCTGCCTGCGCCTGGGTCACCCACAGCTCTCTGGCTGCAGCCACCGATGGTTTGTCCCTGCAATGCTGCTCTCAGCGAGTGCCAGCAGCCCGCAGCCAACCCTGCAGCAGCGGTGCCTGGAACTGGAGGCTGGTGGGGAGCCCTTCAGGCGCTGGCAGAAAACCGTCAAACAGCCCTGAAATCTCCTCTGGGGAGAGCAAACGGCCCTCGGGCTCTGAGTGGCCACAGTGTCTGTGCCCCCCAGTGCCAGTGGCCATGGCTGATCTCATGCAGCTCCGTGGCTCGTGTGGAACTAGAGGGTCCAAGGCAGAGCGAGTCTTGCAGACCCTGCACTTGCAGGCCATGGCTCGAGGGTTTGGGGACGGGTGGGTGTGAGAGGTGGCCACAGGCTACCATTTCCATCCTGCGGCACATCTGCTGCTGCCCGCGGTGACGCTGCAGCCTGCCGGCGCAACCCTCTGCAGCCCTGGGCTACGGGCTTCTCGTGCTGTTGGCCATCCGTGTGGTGGCTGGACTGAGCGGCCTCATCTCTCGAGTCCTGAGCAAGGGACAGGAGATGGCGGTGAGAGGAGGAGAGGTTTGGGTTGTGCATCCCACACGGGCTGTGGGACTGCACGGCCTCGCAGGTCTCCTCCAACCGGCTTCCGTGACCGGCTCCGTGTGGACGGAGGCTCCTGCTGCTGGGGCCTGGCGCTGCGGGCTCGCCGGCCGGAGGCTGCCGCGGGGGCCCGTCAGGAGCACGCGCACGCGCCGGAACTCGAAGTCAAATGTCTGAAAGTCAGATCCCTTTTTAGTATGAATTTGCTGTATCTCATTCTGAGCACTAATTCCAATTTAATTGCAAGTGGCCTGAAGCCTCTTCAATAGGAGTAACAAATGGTTTGATTTTGTAAACTTCATCAGACTGCATTTTAAATGCGACACACTAGCCCGGCTCGAATGCCAATGAAGCACTGAAGTAGCTCTCTGTTTACTAATTATCCGTTTTTACTTCAAGCCACGCTGGCTGGCTTGTCTGATTAAATCGGATTTGTGGGATAGAGAGCAGCTAGCAGAGTTTTCTCTATAGTAAACGAGATGGGAGCTGTGGGCCGCCTGGCTGCACACTGTAAATTATATTTCCTTTTAAAGGGGACGTGTCGCCTTTTCTCCCGCGTCCGGAACTGGCCCGGGAGCCGCCGGGCTCCCGCGTCCGGCGCCGTCGGGGACCCCTCCTGCATCCGGCGCCCGCTGCTGTTCTGTGCCGCCTCCCGGGTGCTGCCTTGTGCTGCATCTCCCTCGGCTCTGCAGCCCGCGCTGTTTGGGAGCTGCGCGCCCCGGTGCCGGTGGCCACGGCTGGTCCTGTGGCTCCTTGGACTCTCCTTCTCTGGAGACGTTTAAAACCCGCCTGGAGATGTGTGCCTGGGTCGAGGGGATCCTGCTCTGGCAGGGGGATTGGACTGGGTGATCTTTCGAGGTCCCTTCTGATCCCCAATGTTCTGTGATTCCTGGGCTCGTGTGGAGGGTCCAAGGCAGAGCGAGTCTTGCAGACCCTGCACTTGCAGGGCTCGAGGGTTTGGGGACAGGTGGGTGTGAGAGGTGGCCACAGGCTACCGTTTCCATCTTGCGAGACATCTGCTCCTGCCCACGGTGACGCTGCAGCCTGCCGGCGCGACCCTCTGCAGCCCTGGGCTACGGGCTTCTCGCGCTGTTGGCCATCCCTGCGGTGGCTGGACTGAGCGGCCTCATCTCTCGAGTCCTGAGCAAGGGACAGGCGGTGGGAGGAAGGGGTGTTTGGGATCCAGGCGCAGAAGGAGCGGGGTGGTGGCTCTGGGCTGGCGGACAGAGGGTTTTTCCTATCTCCAGAACCCCCATCCCCTCAGAATCAGGTTCCAGTGCCACTGGCTGTCGAAAACCGCCCGAACCCAGACCAGCTCCACCGTTCACCCTTCGCCAGCTGCCGCCCCGCTGCTGCTTTGTGGCTGCCGGGCACCTGGCGCCGGGGAAGGAGGGTGAAGGTGGCGCCGGGGAAGGGGGGTGAAGGTGGCACTGGGGAAGGTGGGTGAAGGTGGCGCCGGGGAAGGTGGGTGAAGGTGGTGCCAGGGAAGGTGGGTGAAGGTGGTGCCAGGGAAGGAGGGTGAAGGTGGTGCCGGAGAAGGTGGGTGAAGGTGGTGCCGGGGAAGGTGGGTGTAGGTGGTGCCGGAGAAGGTGGGTGAAGGTGGCGCCGGGGAAGGTGGGTGAAGGTGGTGCCGGGGAAGGTGGGTGAAGGTGGTGCCGGAGAAGGTGGGTGAAGGTGGTGCCGGGGAAGGTGGGTGAAGGTGGCTGCCGAACACGGGGCTGCTCTCGAACCTTCCCCCCTTTGCCAAGGCTTCAACACCGCGAGCTCGCCCCGTGCCGCCCCTGCCCCGGAGCCAGTCCGTGCGCCCGGGGGCTTCTGTGTTCCGGTCCGTCCTGCAGGACGGGTGGGCGCTCGGGGCCGCTGCGCGGGGACGGTAGCGGGCAGGGCCGGCGGCGCCCGCCGAGAGCCGCCGCGTTTCCCGGGAATGAATCGCTCGGCCGCCGTCGCCCCGTTTTAATTGTTGACAGTAAAAAGCGTTTAAGCGCCGCTTAATTTGTAATCATCTTCCCGCAAAAAGGGGAGAGCCCATTAAAACGTCAGGGAGATGAATAAATCCCGTCTCTCGCTGCTTTGGGGCGGCGGCGGGTCTTATCGGGGCGATTTTTCTTTCCGCTGGCTGAGGGCTGGCTCGGGGCTGCTCTGGCCGGGAGCCCGGGGCTGCTGCGAGCGGAGCCCGGTGCCCCGGCAGAGCTGCCGCGTGGTGCCGCCGTCCCGGGCCCCGTGGCGGGCAGCGGGGCGGGTTGGGCGCCGTCTCCGCCGCGGTGCCGGGCTGGCATCAGCCCTGGGGTCGCTCTGCCCGCGGAGGGCGGCGGGTGCCGGCCAGACCCCGCTGCGTGAGGGCCGTCGGCCGGCGGGTTGGCACCCGAGTGCAAGGGGCAGGCGCCTGGGCAAGCGGGCACCGGGCGGGGTGCCCAGCTCCGGGGCTACCGGTCCGGCGGGCGGGTCCCCGGGTGCGTGCGCGAGGCGGCTCGGCCCCGCGGCTGCCGGAGCCGTCGAGGGTTCGGGCTTCTTCCTTTCGAGCGGGGGCCAATTAGTTTCACAAATGAGGGCCCTGCGGTGCCAGGGAGGATTTGTTACGGCCCCGCGCGCCGGCCCGGCGGCTTTGTGCTGCCCTCCGCCCCCACGGGAGCCCATTGTCCCCGGGCGCAGCGGGGGCTGCTGGCGGCAGATTTATCGGGGCCGGCGTCCCGCCGGCCGGGGCCCCCGCTCCGCAGCTGGCCGCGGCGCTGGGGCTCAGCCCCGGGGACCTTTGACCCGTCCTGCTGTCACCGCCGGGGCCGCCGGGGGCTGCGGGGCCGCATACCTCTCGGGATTTGCTTCGCACGGCCCGTTTGGGGCTGCCTGCCGCTTTCTTCTCCCCCTTCGTGCCTTTCCCCCGGCCTCGGCAGCGTTTTGTCCGCAGCTGCGTGGGGGGCTCGGAGCCCGAAGCCGCCCCCCGCCCCGGGATAAATCCCTGCCGGGGAGGACGGCAGCTCCGCGCGGGGCCGCCCCTCTCGCTGCTCTCATTCCCGTGTCGCCGGGGGTTCGGGCCGGGAGCCCTTCCGGGCAGCGCTCGGCGCGTCCGGCCCGGGGGCTGCGGCCGAGCATCGCTCCGGGCGGTGCCCCGTCTCGGACTGGCCGAGGGGAGCTTGCCGGGGGACGGTCCCTCCTGCACACCAGGCAGGACCGCGGTGCCACCGCGGCAGAGAGCTGCTGCCGCGGCCCAGCAGCCCCAGTGGGCTCCCCCGCCGGGGCTGGCTTTGGCAGCTCCCCCAGCCCGGCTGTTCCTAAAGGCAGAGCAGATCTGCCGGTTACCTTGAGCATCTTGCTGCTGCTAATGAATTGCTAACACAATTTTCTAGATAATTTCATTTCCATCGTCCTCCCGCTCCGGCATCTCCAGAAAGCAGCAGCTATTTGCTTAATCTCCCCGCGTGATGCAGCCTGCGCCAGCCCCCCAGTTCTGAACAATCAGCTCTGCATCAGCGAGAACAACTTGTTTGATAACACAAAGCTCTGGTGTTTCGGCAGAATCACAGAACATCAGGGATTGGAAGGGACCTGGAAAGAGCATCCAGTCCCCCGCCACAGGATCCCCTAGATCCCCGTCACACAGGAACACACCCAGGCGGGTTTGAAACGTCTCCAGAGAAGGAGACTCCACAACCTGCCCTGGGCAGCCCCTTCCAGGGCTCTGTTGTTAGGGCTGGGGTCTTCCCTCCTGCTTGTGCTGGGGTTCTGATGCAGCTGGGTTGTGTCTGTGGCTGGGGGGATGGTGCTGTGCTCGTGTCTGGGCTTTGGGGATGGTTCACAGAACCATTCAGGATGGTAACCAGTTACCTGTTGCACTGCAGGGACTGGTATCGTCTGTCTGCACTGGCCCAGCTCACACTGGTGTGGCCGAGGCACACGGCTGCCAGTGGGATGAACTGGGGGGGCTCTGCTCTTTCATAGAATCATAGGATCGTAGAATCATTCAGGCTGGAAAAGACCCCCGGGGTTGTCTAGTCCAACCATCAACCCTGCTCTATGAGTTCACCCCAAAACCACATCCCCCAGCACCACGTCTGAGCGACTTCTAAGCTCTTGAGCCCAGCGAGGCTGGAGCTGTGTGGGAACGGGGGATGCACCGGCCACCCACAGCTCTCAGGGTGCTCCCGGCTGCTGGGTGGCACCGGGGCCCCGCGCGGGCTCCCGGGCGGTGTCTCAGCGTTGGTGTCTCTCTCTCCCCGCAGGGACGGACATGGCTGTGTTCTGCCTGCTGTGCGGCAAGCGGTTCCAGACGCAGAGCGCCCTGCAGCAGCACATGGAGGTGCACGCCGGGGTGCGCAGCTACATCTGCAGCGAGTGCAACCGCACCTTCCCCAGCCACACCGCGCTCAAGCGGCACCTCCGCTCCCACACAGGTACCGCGGCCCCGCCGGCGGCGGCGGGGAGCTTGGTTGGGATCCGGGAGGGACGAGCGGCGGCCGCGTGCGAGAAGCTGATCCGGAACGAGGTGACGTGTGACCTCCTCAGGGCCGAGCGATCAGACCCGCCTCATCGGCTCACGGGGTGGTAGATGCACATAATCAGCCGGTGCTCGGCCCTAATGGGATTAGGGCGCCCTGCGCTACGCGTAGCCGGTGCTCCAGCGCCGCGGCCCTCCAGCCGGCTGGGAGCGCCTCGGCCGTGTCCTCGGGGCGCCCGTGCCGTGTCCTCGGCTCCTCCGATGGCGTCCCGGGGGTCCCAGGGCAGTCACAGCCCCCTGCGGGTGAAGTTCCCTCACCCTGCAGAGCCAGCCCAAAGTGGGGGCTCCCACACCCTCCCCAGCTGTGCTTTCTGGGCCCCTCCAGTGCTCCCGTGCACAGCCCCGAAATGGGACACGAGAGCGGCTGCTGCAGAGGGGGGTCTCACAGGCTCCCCCCAGCTCCATCCCTGCTGGCGGACCCACTCGTGCGCCCGGGCGCGGGGTCCCGGGTGGGAGCGGGAGTCGCGCTGCGCTAAGCGCGTTAGTGCCGAGCGCCGGGGCTATTCATAGCTGCTAATCCGCTGACCTGGGCGGCGGGTCGGGCCGCCCGTGCCCCGTCCCACCCGCTGCCGCTCGGCCAGCGAAGGAGCCGCCGGCGTCGTGGGTACTTCGGGGTGCCCGGTCGTGCTGATGGTTCCGCCGGCGCAGGGCAGGGGGGCTGGCCTGGGCTGAAGGGCTGAAAGCCAAGGTGCTGACTTGGAAGTGGCCGGAGAGCCCTGTGGCAGGGAGGGACCTGGGGGTTCTAATAGACTGGAGGAGGAATCTGAGCCAGCAGTGTGCCCAGGTGGCCAAGAAGGCCCATGGCTCGTATTCGAAATAGTGTGGCCAGCAGGAGTAGGGAGGTGATTGTCCCCCTGTACTCAGCACTGGTTGAGGCCACACCTTGAGTCCTCAGTACCAGAGATGTGGAGGGGCTGGAGCAGGCGCAGAGGAGGGTGATGAAGCTGGGGAAGGGCCTGGAGAATAAATCTGATGGGGAGAGACGGAGAGAGCTGGGGCTCTTTAGTTGGAGGAAGAGGAGGCTGAGGGGAGACCCCATCGCTCTCTACAACCACCTGAAAGGACACTGTGGAGAGGCTGGTGCTGGTCTCTTCTCACAGCTGATTAGTGACAGAACCGGGGGAAGGGGTTCAGCTGACAACAGGGGAGGGTTAGACTTGATGTTAGGAGGGATTTTCTCACAGCAGGGGTGGGCAGGCACTGGAATGGGCTTCCCAGGATGGTGGCTGAGTCGCCAGCCCTGGATGTGTGTAAAGATGGTTTGGATGAGGTGTTGAGGGGTGTGCTTTAGGGGTGACCTTGTCAGGTCGGGTAGATGGTTGGACTTGATGACCCCAGGGGTCTTTTCCAACCAGAGGGATTCTGTGATGTCAGGGCAGGGGTCCAAAGCACAGCACAGAATCACAGCATCACAGAGCATCAGGGGTTGGAAGGGATCTCAAAGGACCATCCAGTCCAACCCCCCTGAGCAGAGCAGGGTCCCCTAGATCCAGTCACAGAACATCAGGGGTTGGAAGGGACCTCGAAGGACCATCCAGTCCAACCCCCCTGCCCCAGCAGGATCACACATTGCGGTCACCAGCAGCAGCAGCAGCAGGAGGGGCTCGGGGCCGCGGGGCCGGCTCGCAGCGCGGGGCGGGGAGAGAGCCGAACGTGGTTTGCGGAGGCGCAGGCCGGCGGTTTGTAACGAGAGGCACAATTTATGCCCAGGCACGAGTGCGGTTTGACACGGGGATAATGAAAAAACGCGGGTCATTGTGGATGACTTGAGCCTTCACGGCTGCGGCAAGCGTGTGAAACGCGGGAGCATTACACGCTTGGCAGCGCCGCGCATCTGCGGCAGGACAAGTGAAATACACTTGGCCATTCTTTACCATCAACTGTGCTTGTAGGATGTGCGGCGCAGAGAAATTGTAATTACAGTGACAAGACAAATCAGGGAGATTTAAATATTCATGAGCCGAGTCTCGGACGATCAATCTATCTTTATTGTCCTTGCCTTCGCCGCGGTAATAAATAAGTAGCTGGAGCCCTCACCTTTCCTTCAAATCATTCTGCCTTCGGTGCTGAGCCACAGTTCATTTGTCAGCCGGGCGGTGCGGAGGGCGGGAGGCGGCCGGGGCCGGGCACAGAGCCTGCTGGTGGGTGGTGGGAGGGCTTGTGGTGCCCACTGTGTAGCTTCACCTGCTGCAGCCCACCCTGGTGTTCCCTCTGGGGACCCCTGCATCCCATCTGCAAACCCCAGCATCCCCTCTGTGGACCCCAGCATCCCTTCTGTGGACCCCTGCATCCCCTCTGTGGACCCCTGCATCCCATCTGCAAACCCCTGCATCCCCTCTGCGGACCCCTGCATCCCCTCTGCAGACCCCTGCATCCCCTCTGCGGACCCCTGCATCCCCTCTGCAGACCCCTGCATCCCCTCTGCGGACCCCAGCATCCCTTCTGCAGACCCCTGCATCCCCTCTGCGGACCCCTGCATCCCTTCTGCAGACCCCTGCATCCCTTCTGCAGACCCCAGCACCCCCTCTGCAGACCCCAGCACCCCCTCTGCAGACCCCAGCACCCCGTCTGCAGGGGCGCTGCACTGGGATGCTCCACACCCCGGGGGTGGCGGGGGTGGCAGCGGTGGCCGCGGGGGCCGAGGCTCGGCTGCGGCCAGCCCCTGTCCCTGAGGCCGGCCCGTGCTCGCAGGTGACCACCCATACGAGTGCGAGTTCTGCGGGAGCTGCTTCCGGGACGAGAGCACGCTGAAGGGCCACAAGCGCATCCACACCGGCGAGAAGCCCTACGAGTGCAACGGCTGCGGCAAGAAGTTCAGCCTCAAGCACCAACTGGAGACCCACTACCGGGTCCACACAGGTGGGCGCTGGGGCGGAGGGGGGGCTCTGGGGAGAGGTCCCTGCCGCGGGCAGGGATAAGGCATCGTCGGCTGTGCCGGTGGGCAGCCGCCGTCGATAGGGGATCAATAGCCCGATCGGTTTGGCTGTTCATTACCGGGTTGTCGGCCGCGCCTGTGGCGGCAGCGTCGATGCCGGGCGGTTAATTACCGCCGCGAGCCCGCGCTGACGCCCCGCCGTGCCCCCTCCGCAGGCGAGAAGCCCTTCGAGTGCAAGCTGTGCCACCAGCGCTCCCGGGACTACTCGGCCATGATCAAACACCTCCGGACCCACAACGGCGCCTCCCCGTACCAGTGCACCATCTGCCTGGAGTACTGCCCCAGCCTCTCGGCCATGCAGAAGCACATGAAGGGCCACAAGCCGGAGGAGATCCCCACCGACTGGCGGATAGAGAAGACCTACCTCTACCTCTGCTACGTCTGAGGGAGGCAGCGCAGGGGCGGCAGAGGGCCGGGCCAGCAAGGACCCCCCGCCCCGACCCCCAACCCGCAGCGTCCGCGCCCTCGGTTGTTCTCGGTTCTCATTCGTTGCTTCTCGCTGGGAGGATCCTGCTGGCTCGCGCCGGGGCCGGCTGGTGGGGGGGCGATGCACCGGCCCCTTCCCCGAGCCCCCCCATCCGCACCCCCCTCCCCGGCTGCTCTGGCACCGTCGCTCCCTGCCCGGCACCCTCCGGCAGCACCGGTGCCGGCTGTGGGAAAGTGGGGGGACGAGACGTTACCCCCAGGGTCGGGGTATGGCTGGAGCTCGGGGCTCCGCTGTGGACGCCCCACCGAGGAACCCCCAGCCCTCGTGTGGGACGGGGGGGTTCCCGTGCTCCACACTCCCGGCGGTGGGAGAACCGTGAGCGCGTCGGCGATCCCCGGTGGGGAGATCGTGCTGGGGCCGGGGGAGGGTGTTTGGGGTGGGGAACGGCCGGGCCCAGGGCGCCCGCTGCCCTCCCCTGACCAAAGACCTCTCCATACATTTCCCCTGCCTTCCCGGGGAGATGCGGCCGGTCGGGCGACGCGG
>VXBP01004440.1:269676-462087 GCA_013400115.1 Rhinopomastus cyanomelas
GAGGGGGAGGCGGGAGGGAGGCGGGAGGGAGGCGGGAGGGAGGCGGGACAGGCGGGACAGACCGCCCCACCCGCCCGGCGGTGTCTAACGGCGCTGCCCCGCTGCAGGCGGGCCCGGTGGTGAAGGTGAAGATCCCGAAGGACCGAGACGGCCGCCCCAAGCAGTTCGCCTTCGTCAACTTCAAGCACGAGGAGTCGGTGCCTTACGGGCTGAGCCTGCTCAACGGCATCAAGCTCTACGGGAGGCCGATCAAAATCCAGTTCCGAGCAGGTACCGCGCCCTCAGCCCCCCCGAAACAACTCTGAACCCACCCGAGAGCCCCCTGAAACTTCCCTGAACCTCTCCCTGAAACTTCCCTGAACTTCCCCGAGGCTCCTCTGAACCCCCCCAGCACCTCCTACCAGGGGCACTGCACTGCCACCTTCCCCATCCCATGCGTGGCTGGTCCTTGTGTCCCTCAGCCTCATCACTAACACCATGATGTTTGGCCCTGTGTGACCTGGAAGTGAGTCCTGGGCTGGGTTGTTGGGATCTGGGGTTTCATCGTTCTTGAAAGCAGCTCTCCTGTGGGGAAAGGCTGGGAGCGCTGGGACTGTTTGGCCTGGAGAAGGCTGAGCAGAGCCCTTGTCCCTTTCTGTAGTTACCTGAGGGGTGGCTGTAGGGAGGGTGGAGCCAGGCTGTGTTTGCTGGTGCCCAGGGACAGGAGGAGGGGCAGGGGGTGCAGGCTGGGACAGGGGAAGGTTCTTTTGGAGAGGAGGAGAATCGTGTTTGCTGTGTGGGGGACAGCCCTGAGTTGTGGAGTCTCCTGCTGTGGACATCCCCCAGTAAAGTGCAGCCTTGGGCTCTGTGTGATCCTGCTCTGGCAGGGGGGTTGGACTTGATGGTCTCTATGGGTCCCTTCCAGCTCCAACAACTCTGTGATTCTGGGAGAGCTGATGGGAACCATCCCAGGAGCAGTAAGGGTTCTACCTGCTGAACCAGCAGGGAGGTTCAGGGTGTAGGACCATCAGTGCTGCACAGGCTGCCCTCACCTCCTGCTCCTGCTGACCCCCTGCCATGTTTGTTTCTCTGCAGGGAGCAGCCACGCATCGCAGGATGGAGCCACCAACCCCTCGCACCCCCAGTCAGGCTGCAGCAGGTACAGCCCCTCGGCTGGGGTGGGAAACAGCTCGGCCCAGTTCCCACTGCCCCTGGTTGCCCTGCTGAGGCAAAGCTTTTGGCTTCCCGGTGCTCTCGGTACCTGCTGAAGTGGCAGAGGTCTGAATGCAGAGAGCATTGCGTTCCCATGGGAGTAGGGAGATCTGGTGGGGCAGAGTTCTGCCCAGTGCACAGCACCAGGCCTCCCATACCAGTTCCTGTTCAGAGCACCCAGAGTCTGGCCCCTTGCTGTACCAGGAGCAGCGCAGTTTGGCTGCAGATGCCCCTAGGACTGCAGGAGCCAGGGGTTTCAGGCGGAATTCCTGAACTGTGTTTCTTGCAGGTATGAGAGAGGCCCCAGCAGTGCAGGAGCAGCGGGATTTCCGTCGGCACAACGGTCCCTGCCACCAGCTGACAGCCTCCAGAGACAGGCAGTGGTAAGGAGCTTGCTGGGCCCACAGCCTCCAACGCTGCAGGGCCGGCACGGCATGACAGGGTGGTTCTGAGTTCTTGTGAGCTCTGGTGGGAAGTGCTGTGAGTTGGGGGAGGCTGAAATGAATCAGTACCAGGGGATTAACTCCTAGTGCTGAGGCACTTGGTGCCTGGGAGGGCTTTGAGCCATGGGAGGAGCAGTTGGTAACTGTGGTGGTTGCTCTCATTTCCAGCCCAACCCCTTGGGTTTCCCTTCCATGATCTGGAGGTACTTCACTGGACCCCCATGTTCCAGGAGGGTTTTGAGTGCTCAGGGGACCACCCAAGCCCTACCTGACTCTATTCTCCTTCCAGATGAACAGCACCATGCGGCTGCAGCCTCAGTTTGGAGGCAAGTATGAGCCTCCTGGCTTTGCCTCAGCCGGATACCAGCACCCTCCTCCTCATGCCTTTCACCCCTCGTCGGCCCCTCCACGGCGCCCTGAGCCACCACGTAAGGGCCGGCTGAACGCCCACCCCTACCTCGCTGAGGGGCGGCACTTTGGGCGGGAGCAGCGCTTTGACCCGTGGGGCCCTGACTACGGCCGCCCCGACAGGGGCCACGACCCTGAGCACCACTACCGTGGCAGCAGGGAGGAGCCCACTTGCGAGGACCGGCACCGTGACGGCTGGAGCCACGACTACGACTACAGGAGAGAGGGCTACCGGGAGGGCAAGTGGCACCCATCCCGGCACTGACAGCCACCCTGCTGCGATGGCTCTAATGAACTCACAGCAAAGCTGTTTGTTACCGGGTATTTGTGTAAAGAAACCTCCAACTCACCCACCCCAGCCCCCAAGTTACCTCCTAATGTTTTTAAAAGAGGAGTCTTCATTGCAAACATCCGGGCTCCACACCTCAGGGCTTTTTGTGGGGACAGATCCACTGCATTTGGGGTAAAACCACCGTGTTAGGAACAAAACCACTGCGTTTGGGACGAGAGCCTGCCGTTTCAGAATGTTGTTGTGCTCAGATGAGCGGCTGCAGGCCTCCTCCCTGCACGGTGGAAGGGGATGCTGCCTGCCCACCGGTCGGTTCTCACAGCTGTCGGGGTAGGGGGGCTGGACCCAGAACCTCTGGAACTGAGCAGTTCCCTGCTTTGGAGGAAAACACGAAACACCCTCCCTGCAGACAGAGCCGGCCCCCGCAAAGTTCTCCGCCGGCGGCCCCTAAAGGTTCCCGGGGCAGCGAAAGGGCCCCAGCCTGGCACGACTTCAGCAGCGCCCCGCTGCTGTTTGCGCTTTACGGCGCGCTGCTTAGTTTCACGGCACTTTACAGCAGCGCGTTTGCGGTACGCCGTGCGTTTTGTGGCGGCCTGCGGTGTTCCGGGGCGCCTTGAGCGGCTTCTCGGCAGATGATGGACTCGTAGCAGCGCGCTGCGCGGGGTCTGCGGCGTAGGGCGGGTGCCGAGTTTCGTGGCACCTCGCCGGGCTCTGTCGCGTTTTGCGACGCTTTGCGGCAATTCGAGTAGCTTTGCAGCGTTGCGCGACACTTTGCGGTGTTTTGCGTCGCTTTGCGGGTTTTTTACGGCGTTTTGCAGCGATGCTGGACGGCTGCCGCGCCGGCTTGCGGAGTGGCGCCGGGTGGCTGTGGCGGGGCCTGCGGCCGGCGACGGCGGCGATGGCCGGCGGCGGAATGGGCCAGCGGATGGTCTGGGTGGACCTGGAGGTGCGGGGAGCAGGGCGGGGTGCGGGGTGGGCCGGGAGAGAGCGGGGCGGGCCGGGGCGGCGGTGCTAACGGGGCCGGTCCCGCTCTCGCTGTCCGTGTGCGGCAGATGACGGGCCTGGACGTGGAGAAGGACCAGATCCTGGAGATGGCTTGCCTCATCACCGACTGCGACCTCAACGTCCTGGCTGAGGTGAGCACGGGCCGCGGCTCTGGGAAGCGGCTGCGGGAACTGGCATGGTTCACCGCGGGGAAGGGGAGGTTCGGGGGAGACTTCGCTCTCTTCAACTCCCCGACTGGAAAGCGGGGTGAGGAGGGGCTCAGTCTGTGCTCCTGTCCCTCACCAGCAGGGAGCAGAGGAAATGGCTGTAGCTGCCCCACGGGAGGGTCAAGCTGGGTGTTAGGAAGAACCTCTTTCCCCAGAGGGTCGTCAGACCCTGGAACAGGATGCTCAGGGCAGTGCTGGCGTCCCATGTGTGGTGCTGAGGACCAGGGCTTTGGGGTGACCCGACAGTGCTGGGTCAAGGGTTGGAGTTGATGATCCTAAAGGTCTTGTCCAGCCCAAGAGATTCTGGGTTTTCCTGTTACTTTTGTCTTTCTCTTCCTGACAGGGCCCCAACCTGATAATTAACCAGCCCGACGAGCTGCTGGAGGGCATGTCTGAGTGGTGCAAGGAGCATCATGGGAAGGTAGAGTCCCTCAGTTTCTCTCTGCAGTGGTGTGAGTGATGTTGAGGATCCTTGGCTGCACCTCAGTCACCTGAGGAGGGGCAGCAGTCAGACAGAGGGGACACTGCTGCTGTCAGCTGAACCAGTACTGAGGGGCTAAGGGGACCAGTTTGCCTGAGGTAGAGCACTGCGCAGCCTCTGAGTGCCCTTTGCCACCATCCCCTGTCTCAGCTGGGAGGTTTTCCCTTGGTGCTGGAAGCCTGGGGCAGTTTTTCAGCCCAGTTTAAGTTCTGCAGTGAGACACTGGTGTTTGTTCTCCCAGCCCCCAAGCTCCTGCCTCGCCTGCAGCCAGAAAGCCGAGGGGTTTTCCAGTCCTGGGCTGGGAATCAAAAGCAGGGTTGGTTTTCTGTTAAGGGCTGAACTTTCAAGACACCATAACCCCTCCCTCCGTGCTATCTCCCTCTCCTCATGAGAGCTGGAGATTTCAGGGCCCCACAGCAGGTGCTGTTCCCTGCAGGAGCCAGGGATGGCAGTGGGCAGTGTTACTGCTCCCAAGGAGCTCCTGGCATTAATGGCCTGAGGAGAAGGAAGCAGTGAAAAAACAGATGGGCCTGCAGCCATGCAGGGAACCCTTTTCTCCATCACTAGGGTCTATTGGGGTGATTCCTGCAGGAAACAGAGCATAGCCAGCAAGGAGTGAACCAGCGAGAACACTGGGGGAGGTTTGACCTTTAACTGGGGAAAGAAAGGGTGGAGCGGGCTGGTTAACAGGGATCTCAGTGAACACTGGAGGCAGGGGGCTACTGCTCTGTGAGTTGGTGCCTGTGGCGCTGCACTGGGGGGGCTCTCCTATCGGGGTCCCCATTGTGTGTCTGTCTGTCTGTCCCAGTGCCTCCCACTGCTGATGGGCAGCTCTCTGTTGCAGTCTGGCCTCACTAAGGCTGTGAAGGAGAGCAAGATTTCCCTGCAGCAGGCGGAGTACGAGTTCCTGTCCTTTGTGCGGCAGCAGACCCCACCGGGGCTCTGTCCTCTTGCAGGTAAAGTGGGGCCCTTCCCAGCTCCCCCACCCCGCAGCTCCTTGCTCACAGTTGCAGAGGGGAACCCCAGCTCTTGTTTCTGTTCCCATCCCTGCCCACAGCTCCCACTGCCCAGTGAGGGAACAGCTGGGCAAGTGGCTCCTCCTCTGCCTGGCACCTCACTCGGGGCCCTCGCACAGGGTGCGGGGCTGGCACTGGGTGAGATGGGCCCGGCGCAGTCACCCTGACCCTGCACTGTGTGACGGCTGTGGAGGAGCAGCTCACATCGGGGGGCTGGCTGCTCACAGCCTGTGGGGGTACAGCCACGCTCTCTGCCAGCTGTGCTGCGGAACGCGACGAGTGAGCTGCCCAGGGACCGTCCCCAGCGCCTCACCGGAACTTTGTTCGCAGCAACTCTCTGGCAGCTCTGAAGAACTCCTGGTTGTCCCCCCAGGTAACTCTGTCCACGCGGATAAGAAGTTCCTGGACAAGTACATGCCCCAGTTCATGCGGCACCTGCACTACCGCATCATCGACGTCAGCACCGTCAAGGAGCTCTGCAGGTGACTGCTCACTGCGGCGCCCATGGGTCTCTCTCCAGCCCCACAGCAGCTGGACTGGCTCCGGTTTTCACTCCCAATCCCCTTTTTCTCCACTTCCAGGCGCTGGTATCCGGAAGAGTACGAGTTTGCACCAAAGAAAGCGGCTTCTCACAGGTGAGCTCTTGGTGTTCCCAGCCTGTCCTGACTGACAAGGACCACCAGAACACTCGGAAAGTTCCTTCTCTGCTCTGATGCTCTCTGGTTACTCTCTTGGTTCAGGCAGAGGTGCTGGCTGGGCCATTGCTCAGCACTGAGAGCTCTGCATTCCCCAGCAGGGGCTCTGTGTCTTTGCAGAGACACTGGAGCGCTGTGCATGGGGAGGTGCTGCTCCTGGCTTTGCCCACTCGGGTCGGCTCCCCCTGCCCACACAGAGGCTGAATGGGGAGCGATGCCTCTGTCAGTGTCTGAGGCCGCCCTCCTGGCTGCTGTTACCTTGGAGGTTCAGAAGGAGGTTCTGAGCAGCATCAACAGTCGTAGGAGGCTGCACTTGCTGGTTACTCCCAGCGAGTCTGGTGGGATCCTCAGCCTGTGGTGGCTCTGTGTGGAGTGAGCACAACAAGGGCGGCTGCTCTGCCCTCTCTGCACTGACTAAACACAGGACAAGCCACAGGAGAGCTGTGGGGGAGGTTCTGCAGGTGCTCAGAGCAAAGCGGAGTTGTTTCCCGTCTGCTCCACTGTGGCCAGGCAGGTCTGGTTCAAACGCCCCTTCCCTCTGTCTTTCAGAGCCCTTGATGACATCAAGGAAAGCATTAAAGAGCTCCAGTTCTACAGAGAGAGCATCTTCAAGAGGAAAACAGATGAGAAGAAAAGGAAACTCATGGAGAACGGGGAAAGCGAGAAGAGCTCCAGCTGAGTCCTCCTCGACCCCGACCGTGCCAGGCCCACGCGAGCTGTGGCCCCTGGCTCCTCTCCGGGGAAGCTGCCCCCTTGCTTACCGTTTCTAACAGTTGCTCAGATGCAGGCAGAAGCTCCCGTTGCTGCTGCTGCCTTTCTGTTTGGGCAGGGCACCGCCAGGCCCGAGCCGCAGCAGCGCCTCTTTGTACCTCCCGGGTCAGACAGGCTGTTTGACGCTCTCTTCCCTCCAGTTTTAGATGCAGCCTTTCACTTCCCAATAAACCAGTTCTGTTCTGAGTTGGGGCTTTTGCACAGCCTTGCTTGGGGCTGGTCCTGCTCTGCCAGGTGCCCCGGCCTCCCGCTTGGGAGGTCCTGTGGAGGAGCAGGGACAGGCGCCTGGCGCTGCGAGGTGCCAGATAGCGCTTGGCACAGGAGCCAACACAGTGGCAGGTGTGAGCAGGTCCTGAGTCAGGCCCCTCACCTGGCACTGGGCGAAGGGGCTCACGTGCTGGCCCAGAGCAGCCTCACGAGAGGCAGCTTCGTTTCCTTTCCATCGCAGGAATGCAGTTTGCTCCCCAAAAAGCCCGAGTCAGCTGCTCAGTGCTCAGCCCCAGAAATGGGAATGTAGCCCCTTGGCATCTGGGGGGGTTAAAGCTGCCCAGACTGGCACTTGAGGGCTGTCTGTGCATGGCGCCCTCACTGGGAAAAGGAACCCTCTGGGTTCCAGTCTGTGCCCAGTGCCCCATATCCTGTTGCTGGGCACCACCGAGAAGAGCCCATCCCATCCCGACTCCCTTCAGATACCGATCGGTGTCGATGAGATCTCCCCTCTGTCTCCTCTCCAGGCTGAACAGACTCTCCTAGCCTCTCATAAGGCAGAGTCTCCAGCCCCTCTGAAGCATCTCAGGGTCTCTGTGCTGGGCTCTCCCCAGTAGTTCCCTGTCCTTGAGCTGGGGAGACCAGAACTGGACAAACGATTCCACGTGGGGCCTCTCCAGAGCAGAGGGGGAGGTTAATTCTCAGTGCCCAGAGCTGCTGGAGAGACTCCATGAGTCCTGGCAGCACCCCTATTCCCACCCCATACTGGGACAGGAGAAGGTGAGGACGAGGGGCAGAGGAGCAATCCCACCCCATACTGGGATACAAGGAGGTGAGGATGGGGGGCAGAGGAGCAATCCATTCCGTACTGGGACAGGACGGGGTGGGGCTGAGGGGCAGAGGAGCCCTGGCGGCTGAGTTTATCCTCATTGGGAAAGGAGAGCTGGTGCGGATCAGCCTGAAGGGGGAAGCCTCGACTCACAGAGTGCCGGCAGAGGCCTCCACAGCTGCCCTGTGCAGCTTTCCAGAGCTGGATATTCCACGAATTTTCCTTTCTCCACTCTTTCCCCCACCAGATTAACGAAGACAGCCTCGCCGAGCCCGACTGCTTCCTCCATCACTGGGAGCCGTTGCTTCCTCCATCACTGGGAGCCGTGTGGAGCACGGAGGAGCAGGACTCGGCGGCCACGCACTACCAGGTGTCAGCGTTGCTCTTCCGCAGGGTTTCAACAGCAAAACTCTTGGAAGCCCTAACTGAGCCCCCCGACACTGCTCAGGGCCCTGGGACAGAACTGGTGCCACCATGGGACTCCCCACTGGGAGCCAGCAGAAGGTGCCTGGCCCCGCGCCGCCGCTGCAGGCTGCTTCAGTGTTGATTCCCATTCCGTTAGTTCTCCCATTTCCTGTCACTTCTTTCTGACCCACTTCTCCTTTTCATATTTTATTCCTTTTTAAGAGGCTTCTCTTCTTCTCGAACCGTCTCTGGGACGGGAGGCTGCCATCTGTGTTTACCCATTTTTAAGCAGTGTTTGTTCTGCCTTCTGAAGTCGCTGCCTAAGGATTTTCCTCCCCTTTCCCTGTTTCAGGCAGCAGTTCCCCTGGTTTGGCTGCGGGCGTTGGAGGTGCCGGTTTCGTGCCGATTCACCGAGCGCCTGGGCACAGCCGGTCAGTCCTGCCAGAGCGGGAGCTGCTCTCGCTCTGGGAAACAGCTTCCCCCCACTGAGAGGGGGACAGGCTGTGGGACCCCCTCTTTCACTCAGTCCAGGCCAAGGGGTCATGGTTTGAAGCTGGAAAAGGGCAGAGTGAGGCTGGACAGGAGGCAAAAGTTGTTGAATCTCAGGGTGGAGGATCCCCGGAACAGGCTGCCCAGAGAGGGGCTGGAGGCCCCATCCCTGGAGCCACCCAAGGTCAGGCTGGCTGGGGCTGTGGGCAACCTGATCTGGGGAGTGCTGGCCCTGCTTGGTGTGGGGGGGTTGGACTGGCTGCCCTTTGGAGGTCCCTTCCAGCCCTGTGTTTCTGTTCACACAGGTGATTTGTGCTTGTGATGCCCTGACACGGGGGTTTTGCTGGCAAGGCTGTGCTCTGTCACTGCTTGAGTCGCAGCCCCTTGCGACAACTCGCCGATGGCTGAGGCGGCTTCGTGTGAGTGACCAGCAGCTGTCGCCACCAGAGGACAGTGCTCAAGACCATCTTTTGGGGAGAGTGAAGGTGGGAGAGGTGAGGCCAGGCAGGGCTCAGCTCTCCTCCTGCTCTGCCAAGCCAGGGGATGGTGACAGGCTGCCCCAGCAACCGCTCCTCATTGCCACCCTCTGCTGCCTTTCTTGGAGACGCTCAAAGGACACCGCGTGCAGGGCATCCCTGTGCTGCCTGCCAATGTGCTCGGGGTGCAGAAAATGACAAGGACTGCTGTTTGCCATCCAGCGAGCTCACAACAGGCCCCCTGCCCTTGCCTGGGGATGTAAAAGGCAGAGCCAGGCCCTCACCCAGCGCCAAGGTGCCCAGGGCAGCCGACTCCAGGTGCTGCCGACACCCTGGGCTGCCCCTTCAGCGTCCCAGCCCCGCTGCAGCCTCCACATCCAGCCATGAGGGTGATTTCTGGACAAGCCCGTTAACAAACAAACTACCTGGAGGCCAAACACAGGGAGCGGCTGGGATTTTCAATTCAGCTTCATAAATTACCTTGGCTCCAGTAATTATTTACTTGGAACAGGAATTTGCTGAGAGGCCTCAAGTCCTTTTGATACGTCACTGATAACGGAACTGTGGGTCTCTGATATCATCCTGGAGCAGGTTAAGGTGCTGCATCGCTCGTTCCTCCCGGGTTCCAAAGCCCGCCTCACGCTGAGTGTGCAACTGCTCCGCTCAGAGACAGCCACCCCCTGGCAGCAGCAGCTTTGCCCACTGTTAACGCACAGAAAGGGACCCCGATGCCCCCAGAAGGGACCTCAGGAGCCCTCCACACGCTGGACGAGGAGCCACACTTGTCCCAGTGCCCGCAACCTGCCCGGCAGAGGAGGTTTAGCCACAAACAACCTGCTGGGGCTGGAAATATTTTGTGCTTCCCTTTCCCAGCGCGAAGTCAACATTTTTCCCCACGCTCGACCAAGCTCTAATTATTTATGGCTGCCAAAAAAAAAAAGCCTCCCCACTAAATCAGAACAGTTGTCGTCTCGCTCCAGATCCTCCAGGTTTGCAGCACAGCCTGGAGCTGCTGCCGTCTCTGAAATCCCACCCCAGCGCCGTTGCCCGTCTCACACAGCGCCTGCAGTCCTGCACCCTCTGCTGCTGCATCCCCAAAGCTCGTGAAACCACCCCAAAGCAGTCACAGGCCGGGCTGAGAGCTGTGCAGGCTGTATGTACAGCCACCCCCTCGGACACAGGGAGCTAAGAGCACGTTTAGGTAGTTTTCTGCTCTGGTTCACTGCTCACAACAAGGGGCCCTGCGAGGCCGGAGGCTTTTCCCTGTGGAAGCTCATTCCCAGAGGGTCAAAGCTTCCCACCGCGTGGTCCCTTCCATCCCCAAAGCTTCCCTGGAGCAGCAGCTTAGCCAGCCCCTCCTCATAGGATCATAGGATCATAGGATGTTAGGGGTTGGAAGGGACCCAAGAGATCATCGAGTCCAACCCCCCTGCCAGAGCAGGACAAAACTATCTAACACAGATCACAGAGGAACACATCCAGGCGGCCTNTCCATCGTCTTCCCATCCATCCATCCATCTGTGTCCAGATGATGGAAATCAGGAAAACCATCAGCTGGTGCTGCCCCAGTGCAAAGACAGACCCAGACCCTCCTGCTTCTTTCTCCTTTGCCTGCATCAGGATCCCACTTTCCCTGCTCCCAGCTGCTGCCTCCACAGCAGTCCCGGGGAGCTGCTGGAGCAGCACGGAGTGGCACTACCCTTGTGCCAGAGGGAAAGAAAGGAGAGACCCTCAGCAGCCCTTCTCTGCCCCCAGCCCTCTGGGGTGGCCCAGCCCGCTGGCACCGCTGCCCGCTGGCCCACGAGGCAGCAGGGTCAGGGTCGGCTGCAGAGAGCCTGGAGCAGAAAACCTTCAGTGTGTCTTTGCTGGTCTTTTTCTCCTGCTGCCGCGGCTGCTGCCACCCTTTTGCGGGAACAGCTCGCTGACGGAGAAGCTTTTAGGGCGGTGAAATCTCCGTGACACTTTAAGTGCCCTAAATGACAAAACAAGGACGTGTGAAATTACCCCGCGAGTTCTCCTCAAGCACAACTTGTCACCAACCTGCGTGTCGCTGCAGCTGCCACGAGGATGGGCCACCCCTTCCCGGGGCTGCCGTGGGGCGGGCAGGGCGGCAGAGCAGCCCGGGCAGAGGGCGAAGGGGTTGTGGTCCAAAGAGCTTCCCTGGCGATGGGGGCTGAGGGTCCAGCTGGCATCAGGGAGCCATCGCTGCTGCTCTCCCCAGCGACGCATGAGGTCCAAATGGCTTTAAATTGCTGGGTGCTGCAGCAGTGTTTTCCAGTTGTGCTGAAGGGGCTGTGATGGGGCAGCCACGGCCAGTCAGGAGCTGGTGACGCTGGGAGGGAGAGAGGGAGAGGTGGTGGTCAGTGAGATCTGCACCCCAGTGCTGCTGGGAAAAGGGAGTAACTGGGCGTGAGGGGCCAGACTGGTACCAGTGCGACAGAACCCAGTGGGGAAAACACAGAAGG
The DNA here is from genome assembly GCA_013400115.1 of Rhinopomastus cyanomelas. NCBI lineage: Eukaryota > Metazoa > Chordata > Aves > Bucerotiformes > Rhinopomastidae > Rhinopomastus > Rhinopomastus cyanomelas. Next base: position 281,053 of record VXBP01004440.1, read on the forward strand.
GCAGCACAGCTGGTGAAGGGATGTGATGGCAGATGTGATGGGGGGAGGCTGAGGGAGTCGGGATCCTTCAGCCTGGAGAAAGAGGAGGCTGAGGAGAGCTCACGGCCCTGCACCTGAAGGCGGCTGCAGGGAGGCCAGTGCTGGCCTCTTCTCCCCAGTAACTGCTGGCAGAGACAGAGGAAAGGGCCACCAGTTGCCCCAGGGAAGCTCGGACTGGAAATCAGGGGAAATTGCCTTAGAGCAAGAGCAGTGAAACCTTGGAACAGGCTGCCGAGGGCGGTGGGGGAGTCCCCATCCCTGGAGGGGTTCGGAAGGCAGCAGACGTGGCCCTGTGGGATACGGGCTGCTGGCCCTGCAGGGGCTGGGGTGAAGGCGGGGCTGCTGGCCTCGGAGGTCCTCGCCAACCGCCGTGATCCCGTGAGGGAGAAGGGTAGCCACGGGCGACGCAGCCCCTCGCCAGCCCCTGCAGCTGGGCAAGGGCTGAAGCGCGGCCAGACCCTGCGGCGGCGCCAAGGCCGAGCCGCTCTCGGGTCGGGGAGGCCCCTCGGCCGGGCTCCGGCCCTCCCGCGGGCACCACAGCGAGGCGGGACCGGCGGCCGGGACCCCGCAGCGGCGGCAGTGGCGGCCCGGGGCCACGCGGGGGCGCTGCGAGACCGGCCCTTGCGCCGCGGGAGGCGCCTCGGGCGGGCCCTGCTCAGAGGCCGCGGAGCCTCCGCCGGGCCGGGGGAGCGTCTCCTCGCCTCCGGGCCCCCGGATCCCTGCAGGGGCCTCTGGCCTTCTCTTGGCGGCGCTGACACCCCACGGGCTGCGCTGGGGAGCGGCTGCAGGGGCTGCTCCCGGCTCGGGGCTGGATGGTTCCTGGCAGCTCCGCCTGGCCCCGAGTTTTCCGGGCCCTCTGCTCGCCCACACCTCCCGGGCAGGAGCTGCCTTTCCCCCGGGAGGTGGCCGGGCTCGAAGATTTTACCCAGCGATGCCCCCACCCTCGAGTTTCGGGGCCCGGGCTGGTCCCCCCGGGGCCCAGCATCGCTCCCCGGCCCTGTCGCTGCTGTGGTGTCTCCCAAAGGCGGAGCTGGCTGCAGGGGGAGAGGCAGCAGGACCAGCACCGGGCGGTGCACCGGGCAGAACCCTCCTCAGACCCCGTCCAGGTCTCCTCTGGGCGGCTCGTGGAGGGCAGCAGAGCTCCCGTGGGCGAAGGGCTGAGGCTGAGAGGACACATGCTTTCTGCAGGGTTCCAAAAGGGAAGGAGATCGTGCTGCAGGAACGAGCTGGTCTGGCTGGTTTGCCAAGGGGAGGAGGAGCGCGGGCCTGTGTGCGGGTGTCTGCACGAGTGCCAGCGCGGAGACTCCTGTGTCATCCCTGTCAGGTGCCTGGCACTGTCTCTGCCGCCTTCTCCCCCACCCCGGGCCGTATCCAAGGCGGCAGCGCTGTGTGAGCTGGTGATTTGGGTTCGTGGGGCTCTGCAGAGGTCGAGCTGCCCTGGCTCCCCAGGAGGAGACAGGCTGGGGGCGGCTCGACAACAGCCACACTCCCGCTGTTTGTTCATCCCAGACCACGGTGATTGATCTCCCACGCGTTCCAAGGTGCACATATCGTCCCTGGCTTCTCAGCTCTGTCCTCCAGCGCTGAACCTGGTCTGGTGCCTCTTCCCCTTTCTGCTTTCCCTGCAGGACACTGGCTGTTTTCCCTTTAAACAGGGATTCCCTCTGCTCGCATGGCTGCGGCTCTCCTTGAAGTGCCCCCGGGACAGCGTTGGTGCTGCTGGCTGCATCTCTTCCCTCCTCTGGTTCTGCACACCACAGCCAGGTAATGCATGGTCCCTTCCATCCCCAAAACCACCTTCGTGCTCCCAGTGAGATGATACCTCCACCTGTTCCCAGCTCACCCCAGTGTGGGGCATCAGCAGTGTCCTGCAGGGATCGTAACGCCCAGGGCACAGGGCCTGGGTGGAAGGTACCTTCTGGGAAGCCAAGCCCACGGCTCTGCAGGCACAGCCCCCAGAGAAACACTCATCACACAGCCCCCAGTCTGCACCTCACGCTCACAAGAAACAACCCCCCATCAAATACCACAGACAGGTTTTAACAGATCTGAGTTAGGTTTTATTCAGCAGTAACACGGGGAGATAAACCACGGCCAATTAACCAGGCCTCGCCCAGCAATGGTGGAGCTGGAGCCTGCAAAAGAGCCTTCAGATGGAGCTGGCAAAGGTCTTTCCACAAGCCCGTCTCTCTCTAATGGATCTGCTTTAATTTCAGGCAGCAAAAATGCAAACAATATGGCTTGGGACAATTATTTCCCTCTGCAGAGGGACAAAGTCACTTGGCCGGGGGTCTTCGTCGTGTCCTCTAATTGCCCTGAGATGCTCTACCTGGAGAGAGCCCTAATACGTAATTACATACCATTAGTGATGAGAATAACATGACAACTGCTTTGGAGAATCACGCGGAGCACAATTCCTGCCAGTCTCCTAGATACCACTGACACATAAGTGCTGGTCTCATTTTGTACGACGGAGTATTTGGGAAGAATTATTTAGAGCCGGTAATAAAACCTGCAGCCGCACAATCCCGCTTCCACCGGGCTCAGAGGAAAACCAGAGGGAAAATTCACTGCAAAGGCCAACCAAGCAGCAGGATTCGCTGGTTTTACCCTTTCTCTGGAGCTGATTAAAGCCAGAGTGAACGTCTCAAAACAGGAATCCAGCCTTGGTAACGCTGCCTTGTGGAGAGCGCCGGGTAGTTCCTGGTGTTGGTTTAAAGCCTTGGAGAGGTGCGTGGCCATCCCTAGGTAAACTGTGCTCCTGCTTTATGACCCTGCTGCTAACGTTGGTCCCGTATTTCTGCTTGGATTTGTCTGACTTCCGTTTCTGATCGCTAGGTAGGGCTTTGCCTTCCCCTGCGCTGCTCATCTGCTGCTGGGAACGTCCCTCTCCTCGGGGAAGAGGTTGGTGTAAATGGATGTGAATGGCTGTCAACCCTGTTCTCTTCCCTTTTGCCAGCAATTTTTCCACAGGGAGACCCAGCTGTGTCCAGACCTTTGCAGAGCTGTTTGTTCCTCACTTCAGAATCACTCAGGCTGGAAAAGACCCCTGGGATCATCAAGTCCAACCATCAACCCTGCTCTACAAGTTCACCCCTAAACCAGATCCCCCAACACGACATCTAAGCGGCTCTTAAACACGTCCAGGGATGGGGGCTCAACCACCACCCACCACTCAGCTTCCTGAGAACTGCCCTCAGCATTTCTCTGAACAAACCCTGCTTATTCACCGGTGGGGATGGACTGAGATCGTGGCAGCTCTTCTTGCATCCTCTCAGCGTCACCCTGTGCAGTGGGGTCCGGCTGCCCCACGGGTGCTCCAGGACTTCACCCGCACCACCGCCTCCTCCAGCGCCAGGTTTCCAGCCTGAAGGATGGCTCTGTCCAGCCGTGCCTGGAGAATAAAGAAAAGCAAGCAGAAGCTTTCGGAGGGGCTCCGAGCCCCAAGGACGGGGCTGGCTGCTGCCAAGGTCGCAGACGTGATGATATTCATCTTCATTCCTCAGCAGCACTGTGTGGCCTCGGCCTGAGCGCGCCGCGCGCTGCCGGGCTGCGGCTTTAAAAGATGAGGGAGTGCAGGAGGGTTCAAGAGGAGATTGCTTCGTGAGACAACGGCTGAGCTGATAATGCCGGCTAAAGTCGGGCCACCGGGGACCTCTTACGATTTTAAGATCCAATCATCCTTAAAATACGACTGTCTCAGGCAGGCGGCGAGCCCGGGAATAGCAAACAGACCATCCTGCTTTATTTACAGGGGGCAGGGGGACGCGCATCCTCTGCCCGTCCTCACCCACGTGTTGAAATATTAATGGTGCCTGCGCGTCGCTGCCTTAGCGCCGTGTGTCCCCAGCTCGGGCGGCGAGACCTCTGCTCGAGCCACAGCAGAGCCCACGGCAGCAGGGACACGAGAGATACCTCACCGGGGGGCTGCCGCCGGCACCAGCCCATCCCCTGGCCTCAAGGGAAACCCTCTCTGTTCCACCAGAGCTGCTTGAGGCTGAGCCTGCACGGGGAGCGTGTCGGCTGAGACCATGACCGTGGGGCGGTGAGCGTGTTTGGGATCCTGCTGGGGCAGGGGCATCGGACGGGATGATCTATCGAGGTCCCTTCCAATCCCTCATGTTCTGTGACGCTGCGAGCTCCCAGCACTTCCAGGTGCCTCTGACCTTCCTCACCCCCTGTAACCGCCGTTCTTTGAATAGGAAGCCGTCGATATTCGATCATGTGCTTAGTGGAGTAGGGCTGGTGGTCGGACTTGATGACCTTAGGGGTCTTTTCCAGCCTGGGTGATTCTGTAATTCTGTTCTGCACTTGCACCACTCTTAGTGAGGGATCCCTGCAGAAGCCTGCCATGGGGACAGCCACACCGGAGCAGCCCCGTCCTGCTCTGTGCTGCAGCAACCCCCTGTACGCAGCCTTGGTTGGGGTGTCGTTATGCAGCTCTTTGCAAAGAGCCTCCCCCAGTTGCTGCCTCGTGGTGAACATGGCATCGCCAAGGTGGGCATCACCCCACATCCCTTCCCTGCATCCACACCAGCCTCCAGCTGGCAGCACGGCACCGCTGGGCGTCCGCGTGGGATGTGGAGCATCTTGACATCTCTAAAGCCACCTCTGGGAGCTGTCACTGTGCAAGCAGAGGGGAGGAGCTGCCCTTGTGATCTGCTGTTTGATGGGGTTTAATGTCTCCTAAAAGCTTAATTTGCTTCTGTGCTGTCCTGCTCTTCCCAGAGCCCCGGACACGAGTGCTCTACGTTACACTGCTGCTTTTATTATGTGCCCACCCATCCACCCATCCATCCACCCGTCCGTCCATCCATCTCTCCCTGAGATGCACCTTCATCCTCGGTTATGAAGAATTAACTTGTTGGAGGTGACTGATGAAGACTGGCAGGTGCTGGGGCTGCAGCCCTGCTCTGGCAGGCTCCTCGCCGGGTTCATGCTAATGGCCCCCATTAGGATGCAGCTTTTATTTCCCATCGCTGGCAGCCTCTCTGCAGTCCTGAGGACGTGCCCTTCAGAACCGGGATGCTTGTTTTACTGTGATGGGGGACCGACGTGACAAGGGTGATGGGCTCCTGTAAACAAGGGGTGGCGCCGGCGCAGGGTGACGGGTCCTGCGCTCGCTCGCCGCGTGCCGAGCGCTGCCGGCGTGACTGACAGCTGCCACTCATCGTGATCCATCCCCCTCAGACGTGACTCACGCAGCAGAGCTGTTTTCCTCAGGATAGACCCCCCGGTCCTCCTACTGACAGGAGCCAGATTGCGCTGAGAGAACAGAGGGTTTGGCTTTGCCGTCTGTGGGCCGGCTCACGGAGGATGCCGTAGGTAGGGGAGCAGAGCTGGGGAGGGGTAACGCCCCAAATAGTTCAGTGGGAGGATTTTCTCTGCTTTCCATCCAAGGCTATTTCAGTCCCTGGAGGCCCCAGGAGGAATGAATCTGCTGGAACCTGATGAATTTGGCACCAGTTCAGTGCTGGGGATCCCACGGTGAGAAAAGCCTCAGCCCTGGGTGCTGCGTGCCCTGGGAGCTTCACATGGGAACGCGGACAAGCCCGGCCCCAAGCGAGTCCATCCTTGGAGCAGCAGATGCCTGCAGAACGGACATCACGGGCTTTTTGCTCCTGGAGGAGCCACAAGCCAGGGTGGCTCTGAGCAGGAGAGGCAGTGCCGGGCCAGGCTGGAAGTGCTGCTGCTGCCGGCCGTCCCCCGGCCAGCCGGGCAGCGAGCAGATGTCTTAATCCTGCTCTGCCCCTGGAGCTGATCCAACCAGATTGCAGTCAGTGGAAGTCTTCCCATCGGCTCCCCCGGGCTCGCAGCCAGGCGGCCGGCGGCGAACCGCGTGCCGAGGACGTGAGGCAGCAAGACAGACGGGAAGCCTGAGCGGAGCAGCCGCGCGGCTCCCGGGCGCCAGAGGAGACAAACACGGCCCTTAACAGCGCTGGGAGCTGGAGCCGCCCTCCAGACCTTCCCGTGGAAGCCGGGCATCGCTGGGCACAGCGGGGTCCTGCCCTGCCTGCGTCCCCAGCTGCTCGGCGGCGCTGCCCGGCTCAGCACCGTGCGGTGGGACGAGCCATGTGTCGCCCACGGCCGTCGGTGCTGCGGAGGACGGGTCTGCTCGCCCTTATGTAGCTGTTGTCGGCGCAGAAGACAACAGCTTCCACTGCCTGCCAGCACCCACCCTTCTGTGGGCCCTTTGAAGCTGAGCTGACTGCTGGCTCTGAGCCCCCTGCTTGTTCTGTGCAGCAGAGCTCCCGCATTCCTTGGTGACACCAACTGTAGAGCATCAGCAGAAGGAAGCAGGGGCCCGGGTGTGTTCCTGTGCGACGTGGTCTAGGCGGTCCTGCTGGGGCGGGGGGACTGCACTGGATGATCTTTCACGGTCCCTTCCCATCCCTAATGATCCTATGAAGATCCCACAAAATGCCCTCCCAAAGGACTCTGCTGATCAAACCACCCCTGAAGCCCTTGCAAACAGCCCCAACACCAGCAGCACCTCCCAGACCTGCTGCTGCTGACACCCAAACGCAGCTGGGTGGTGGTGCCCGAGCCTCTGCCCCGCACCCAGCTCCGCTCACACCCGGGGGGGACGGTCCCAGCCTCCCCATCAATCCCAGCAGAAGCGTGAACGAAGGCAAAAGGTGGGGAATCGATTGTCCTCAGGAGCCAGCGTCTGCGGTGGAGCTTCGCTCACTTCTGCAGCGGAGCGGGGAACACCGTGAGGATCAGGAGGATCGTGCAAGGGCTGCTGCTCTCACGGAGCAGTTTTTTACTGTCTTTAGCTAAAATAACCTTTGAGAAGCCAGGAGCAGAATCCTCCCTCTCAGCCCTCCAGTCACTTCTGTCTTCTGCTGAACATTGATTTTTGCAACACGCTTCATTTTTCCTGCGCCGGGCGAGAGCCTGAGTGTATATTTCTGAGGAGATGGGGAGAAAAGAGACAGCAGAGACGTCCCCGAGTCGGTGAGGTCAAACCGGGCAGCTGCTGGGAGTCTTCAGGAGTGGCTGCGGTATCTAAGGAGCTTTAAATTCAAGATGCCAAGAGCTGGGAGAAACAAAAAAGGGCTCGTGGCTGCCTCCTTAACACTGGAGGAGCCTGAGAAAGCCCTGTGCCAGGGAGCACGCTGCCCAAAGAGAGCTACAGGGGCTTCCAAGAGGTGGGATTCCCATCCGGGAGGTGCAGCTGCTCCAGGAATGAGACCCCGCCAGGCTCAGCAGAGCCAGGTCTCAGCCCTGGGGTCCCCAACACTTCCTTCACAGCACAACAAAGGGCAGCACTGGCATCACCACACACGGACTATTCCTGGGGCAATAAACAGCTGCCGTCGGGCCTCGTGGCTGTCTGTGTTTTACAGGAGCAGAGATGGGCTTTCAGTGACATCCTGTGGCCACTGCTGGGGTCTTGGGGAACGGCCCCTCTCCAGTTTGCAGGAGGAAGATGCTCCTGTTCCTAATGAAAACACCAGGAAACCTGTGCTTAGCTCCGAGTTATTCCTGCAGAGCTGATCTCACCTCTGGAAGGTGAACAAGGATCATCCAGCACGTCAGAGCCACAAGCTAAACCAGAGGGCTCAGACCTCAGCCTCACCACCCCCAGCAGCATGACTTGGCCTTGTAAATCGAAGGTGGGGTCTTCCTTGGGCTGGGAGGGAAGGGGCAGCTGCCACCAGCAAACAAACACAGACCCTGGAGCTCCAGGGGCACACGACTCGCATGGCACTGGGCAGAGGGGATGCTTCAGTGCCCCTGCCCAGAGCAGCCAGCTCGTGGGGAGCAGACCTCGACAGCACGTCCCATCCCCACACAGCGTGCTCTGCCCTCCCGGGGGAGGCAGCTGCGGAGAGCAGCTCTCCCTGCTAAGTGCTGCTTTCAGATCATCCCCCTGAGATAAATGGTGCCAGGCAGATGAATTCCCTCGGAGCACAGCCCCGCACATTCATCTTCTCCCTCAAGATTCATCATCCACAGAGCTGGGCGGCCCAGGTAAGTGGCTCCAGCCTGGCCACACCGTCCCCAGGGGACACAGGGACCCCTCAAGGGCATTCAGACCCCTCCAGGACATTCAGACCCATGAAGGGGGTCAGACCTGTGAAGGGTGTTCGGCCCCATAAAGGGCATTTCCCACAGAAACACCCTGCTGAGGCCACTGTGGCTGGAGCCAGTGCAACGTGCTGGGCTGCCATCCCCACGTGCTGGGAGATACTGGTGAGCAGAGGGGCTGCAACAGCAGCGCCCTGCTGCAAAGGGTCCGTCTCACCTTGGGAAGGGAGGGCGTCTGCTCCCCGGGCCGGTGCCCAGCACCACAAACCCTGCAGCCCGAGCTAAGTCATTGTTAGGGGCCCCTGGCCAGTGGCCATCGTTTGCCGCTGCCGCACTAATTAGCTCTCTGGCCCCTGGGGCTTTTTGTCTGGCTGGGTTTTCTAGAATCAATACTCCCTCCGGCACGCGGGCGATGAGCCACTGCCATGCCCTACGCGCTGCACGGCGAGCGGTCCCGCTGAGCTGGGGCGCTCCTGAGGAGACGCCTGGGTACCGGGGCGGGACGTCGGTGTGAGCATCAGGGTGGGGGACCGGGGCGCCTGCAGCAGCCTCTCTGCCCGCGACCCCGGGTGATGCCGGGAGCCAGCACGACCGGCCGCGCGAAGCGACGCTGCAAAGGGAGCTCCGAAAGGAGAAGAACCCAAACACCTTCTGCCTCCAGGTTTGGCTCCTGCAAGCCCCAAGCTCCTGACAAGTCCCGCCGGGGGACGGCACGGGCGGGCTGGGGAGGCATCAGATGGAGCTCGGGGGGCGGCTGCTGTTTATCCTTTGTGTTTTCAGGGTGCCAAGAGGCCCTGGGCTCTGCACAGCCCCACACCCGTGAGGAGAAGGGATTCCCCCCACAGCCACAGCAGTTCAAAACCAGTGGAGACTGCAGACGAGAGCTCGGCCTGGGAAGTTACATCGAGCTGCAGAGCTCACTCCAGATCCAAGCAGTGGATTTCACAGCCCCGCTCCTACTCTGCAGCCAGCCCACCCCACTGCGTGGCTCCTGTCGGGCGGTGGCGGGGGGTGCCGGAGGAGAACAAGCCCCTTCCCTTCAGATCTCCCTGGGTACCGCCCGCGCGGACGCAATCGCTCGCTCGCAGCGCCGACGCCGCGCGGCACGAGCCGCGACATTTCCGAGAATCAAACGGGGAGCGGAGGGCTGTTGCTGAGATCAGGCTCCGCTCTGATCTCGCTCGCATCTCTCCAGCTCAAAATCTTAATTGAAATGCTGCCTGAAAGGCTCCCGCTCCCTCCCGAACGCGGGGAGGGGAGATAAACCAGAGCCGCCGCCCAGAGTGCCGACGCGGAAGGAAAGCAAACCGAAGGGACAGGGTGGTTTTGCTTTCCCCCAGAAACATCACTTTCCCAAGGTGTGAGAATCCATCCCCACTGCCCTGCCCTGCAGCAGCACTGCCCGTCGCTGGCACCACTGCAGGGGAGAGGATACCCCAGCCAAGGTGGGCGCAGTGTTGGCTCCAGACCCAGCAGCTGGGCGCTGCCATCCCTTCCCCAGCTGCTCCCTCCCTCTCATGTTCAGGCTGAGGGGGAGAAGGGGATGAAGGTGGCCGCTGCCAGCAGACCCTGTGGCACGGCAGCCGTTGTGACATCCTGGCCCTCGAGAGCGAGGAACTGGTCCAGGCGCCTCCCCCTGCAGGGCTGCTAAACCCAGCTCAGACGAAGGGAGCCAAACGCAGCGCCGGAGAGGGTTCCGAGGACCTCGAGCCGCGAGCAGAGGCAAACACAGAGCGGATCCCTAGTTAATAAGGACTGATCCTGCCGCACGGCGCTCGGCCCCGCCGCAAACAGAGGCTGACCCCTTGGGCGCTGCCCGGGCCCTCTCCTCCGACCCCTCTCCTCCGACCCCTCTCCTCCGACCCCTCTCACCAGAGCGGGAGCGACAGACGACAGGTACTGACTGGTTTGGGAAGAAGGCAGCGTCCAGAGCTCATTCCCCGCGCGCACCTGGGGACCTTGGCGAGGCCGGGGCTGGCGCTGGCCAGAGGCATCAATGCTTCGCCACGGGGGACAGGTGGCCCCAGCTGCACCCTGAATCACTCCCTCTGGGCTCCCTGGGCACCGGCGCTGAGCCCCAGGCTCTGCCCTCTGCCTGCACCAGCCTCCTCCTGCTGGGCAGAGACTGTACAGGGGAGAAAGGGGAACAGCCTGCCCCCCAAGACTGTCCAGAGTGGGATTAGCTGGTAATTGCATTCTGCAGCACCTGCTACCCACCACCATTTGGTTTGTTATTTCTCTCTTCAAATTTGGACTACGCCGAAGTTTCGCCGTCTGGAACCAACAAAGAGCCTGACGGCGGCGGCGGAGACCCCCCTCAAGCTGGCCGAGGCACCGGCAGCCCTGCTGCTGGTGGTTGGACAGTTGGGGTGCAGCAGACAGCCCGTCTGTTTGCTCAGGACCTAGAAAAAAAGCCAAACGAGGTGTTAGAAGGAGGGAAGTAGGAAGCAGAGCTTTCATGCGGAGGATGTGGCGGCGGCTGCTTTGATAGGGCCTCCAGAAAAGCTGTTTTCTCAGGGGGATCGTAATGGTTTGTGTTCCCTTTGAGAAGTCCGGTGGGTTGGACCTTCACAGGCTCTCGGTGCTCCCCTCCCCACCTCCTCACACCCCCGACTTCAAACAAAAGGGAAGAAGTCCCAAACAGCATCGTGTTGTTGATCAGAGCCCTGACGAAGGAACCACGTTTGGGCTCTTCGCTGTGGCCCCGTGGAAACCCCGTGGGGTCACCCTGGCCCACCGGCTCCAGCCTGCGAGCGGAGGGTGCTGCGCAGCCTCCGGCCAAACACGGAGCTGGAGAACGGCTCCGGGCACCGGTGTTTAGGAGAAAATGTTTTTCTTTCATCTCTCCAAGTAAATGTCTTCCCAGCACTCGAGAGCCTGATTGCTGCCAATTTCCACTGCACAAGTGCAGCCGTGCAGAGGGGAGGGCGCGAGCAGCTCAGAGACGCTCAAAACGTTTCAGATGAGGCACTTTCCTTCTCCTTCCCCTTGCCATCCCACCCCAGGCTGTCTCTTGCTGCTGAGCTCTCTCCTCTTTGGGAAAAGTGGGGTCTTGGTGTTTGAGCTCCATCCTGTAGCTGATCACAGAACATCAGGGATTGGAAGGGACCTCCAAAGATCCAAATCCCCCTGCCCCAGCAGGATCCCCTAGATCCAGTCACACAGGAACATGGCCAGGAGGGTTTGAAAGGTCTCCAGAGAAGGAGACTCCACAACCCCCCTGGGCAGCCCCTGCCAGGGCTCTGGCACCCTCACTGGGAACAAGGTCCTTCTCACACTGATGTGGAACCTCCTCTGCTCCAGCTCACACCCACTGCCCCTTGTCCTGTCACTGGGTGCCCCTGAGCAGAGCCTGGCTCCATCCTCCTCACACCCACCCTTCACATCTTGATCAACATCCATGGGGTCACCCCTCAGGCTCCTTTTTCCCAGCTCCAGAGCCCCAGCTCCCTCAGCCTCTCCTCAGCAGGGAGATGCTCCCCTCCCTCCATCATCCCTGTGGCTCTGCCCTGGGCTCTCTCCAGCAGCTCTGTGTCCTTCTGGAACCGAGGAGCCCAGAACTGGAAGAAAGATTCCAGCTGTGGTCTCACCAGGGCAGAGTAGAGGGGGAGGAGAACCTCTCTCAATCTGCTAACCACTTTCCTTCTAATCCACCCCAGGATGCTAGTAGCCTTCTTGGCCACCAGGGCCCATTGTTGGCTCCTGGCCATCCTGCTGGCCAACAGCACCCCCAGGTCCCTTTCTCCTCTGCTGCTCTCCAGCAGGTCAGTCCCCACCCTATCCTGGTACCTGGGGTTGTTCTTGCCCAGCTGCCAGACTCTACAGGGAATCATTAGGGACTGGAAGGGACCTTGAAAGATCATCCAGTCCAACCTTCTGCCAGAGCAGGATCCCTGAGATCCAGTGATTAGGGGTTGGAAGGGACCTCAAAAGATTGATCCCAGAACCGCAGAACATTAGGGACTGGAAGATCACCCAGTCCAATCCCCCTGTCACAGCAGGATGCCTAGATCCAGTCACAGAACATTAGGGATGGGAAGGGACCTCGAAAGATCATCCAGTCCCATCCCCCTGCCAGAGCAGGAGCTACACTGCCCTTGTCCTAGTTCATTCCGTGTCTGCGTGCCCAGCTCTCCAGCCTGTCAAGGTCCGAGCCAGTCCCTGCTGAGAGGGCTGCGCTCCCTCCGCAGCTGGAAGGGACCTTACAGATCATCCAGTGCCAATCCCCCGGCACAGGTCCGTTCAGGTGCCAGGCTGCGACCCCTGTCCGCTCCCCCCGTCCTGTCACACGCACAGGCTGTGAGAAATCGCCCGCTGCTCGGAGCGCCGGGCGACGCAATAAGCTCCGCGTCAACGTTAATGAACCCCTGTCTCTCCTGCGAGGAAGAGCTAATGCAATAACAGCCCTGTATTCGGCAAACAAACGCTCGAGACCATTTTTTTAAGCACCAGACAGTAAACAGGACCTAAAATATCCTCATGAATTACAAGAGTCTAAAATCCTCTGCTGAGAAATTAATTTAATAGCAGTAAATACCGGAGCAATTTCCCCCACGTGAAACAGCACTGCGACGGTCACTTAGAAACCTTCGCTTCACGGCACGTGGGCACCGGCACGGGGAGGGAGGAGGACTTCGTCCCCTAACGGGGTGTTGGCTGCATGGGGAGCGGGAGAAAACTTCACCCCCCTGCACGGGGGACGGGGAATGGAGGGACTGGTGTGAGGGAGGGCTGCCAGGGAACCAGGAGGATGAAAAAGAAGAAATTAAAGCACTGGGACCAAATGGCAGATTCAGGGAATTCTCAGAATCACAGAGCATCAGGAATTGGAAGGGACCTCAAAAGATCATCCAGTCCAGTCCCCTGCCCCAGCAGGGTTCCCTAGATCCAGTCACAGAATCACAGACAACATTAGGGGTTGGAAGGGACCTGGAAAGATCAGCCAGTCCAACCTCCCTGCCAGAGCAGGATCATCTAGACCCAGTCACAGCATCACAGAACATGAGGGATTGGAAGGGACCTCGAAAGATCATCAAAGATCATCCAGTGCAGTCCCCCTGCCCCAGCAGGGTCCCCTAGATCCAGTCACAGAATCACAGAGCATCAGGGATTGGAAGGGACCTCGAAAGAGCATCTAGTCCAACCTCCTGCCAGAGCAGGATCCCCAGATCCAGTCACAGCATCACAGAACATGAGGGATTGGAAGGGACCTCGAAAGATCATCAAAGATCATCCAGTGCAGTCCCCCTGCCCCAGCAGGGTCCCCTAGATCCAGTCGCACAGGAGCGTGTCCAGGTGGGTTTGAAACATCTCCAGAGAGACCCCCCTGGGCAGCCTGAACCTCCAAACTGTTCAGCCCCAACCTTCAGCCGAGCACAGAGGGGAGCGGGGGGCGGGCGCTGGGACGGGAACATCAGCGGGGCTTCGTGCCCCAGAGGGACCTCGTCTCCCCGCAGCGGCATCTGCTGCGCTCGCTGGCACCCGCCTTCTCCAGCCATAATGAGATCTGGGAGAGGATGGAGGAGCCGGCGCGCCGGCCTTCGGGGAGGAAAGGGGCTCCGAGAGGAATTATGGTAATCGGAGTAGCCTTCTCCCCGCATCTGTTCGGCTGTTTTTCTGGGCAAAATTAATCGGTCTGCGGGAAGATCTGATCGTGATGACAATCTGGTCTGCGCAGCAGGAGGCTTTATAAAGGAGCTGAACTGTGGCTCATTGAAGACACTTAAAGTAATTAGTTACAGGGCTACCGGCTTTCTTTCCTTTTGAGCAGCAATAATGGCTGTTAACGTTTACAAATCACGGCAGCGCGATGGAAGCGGAAGGACGGGCGGAGCAGCTGCCCGAGGAGAGCGGCCGGCCGCTCCAGAACGCGGCGGCCGGGCTCCCGGAGAGACCCGTCCGATCCCCTCCCTGCCCGGGCGGCCGCCGCCAACGGCCCCTCGACTCGGAGGACGGGCTCGCTTCGGAGAGGAGCAGAGGGGCTGGGCACTGGGAGCACTGGTGCTGCCGCTCCCTCGCGGGGAGACACGCGGCCTCGCCTACGAGAGGTTGAGGAGAGAGCGAGAGCCGCTCGTTGATAAATATGTAGGAGAAGCTCAAATCAACCTGAACTTTAGGGAAGAAGAAAGATAATTAAAATATAAATAGACATGTTTGTTTCAAAGATTTATGGCGAGCGCTGGGCTCTGCCTGCAGATTAATCAGGGGAGGATAATTACGTCTTTGCGCACAAAAAAATCACTAGAACCCCTCCCCACCCCGAGCAGGGGAGGAAGGAGGCGGCTGATGCTGCCAAAACACACGAGAGGTCGAAAGGCTTGAGGAGGGCACCTGCCGTGGGGATGATGCTGTGCGGGGAGGGGGAGCTCTGTCTGGCTCGGTGGGTTCTGCAGCACCTTCCCGCATCTCCCACCATCACTCCCCATAACCACGGGCAGAGAAATTCGAGGGCAGAGGGGATCACGCACCCTTCCCGCAGCTGCCAGCCCCAGTCCCATGGGATAGGGGTGGGAAAACGAACTGATTGTCACTGGGTACCTGCACAGAAGACCGGTGGAGGAGCGGCTGGGGTGCACGGGGAGGCTGCTCTGCCGACGCTCACAGCTTCTCCCAGGCGGACAAGCTGCAGATTCCCACGCTTGAATCAGGCCAGAGACAGACAAAGACTTCCCTTCCATTTCTTTTTAATTAACCTCTGTCTGTTCCCGAGAGGGAAAAAACCCTTTTATCCTTGTTCGCCTGACACCGCTCTAATTTCAGCGTTTGCTGAGAACAGCCTGGCCGGGTCCCAGGGAAGGAAAAATCGCGGTGGAGGCTGGTGGGACCGGCCGGTGTCACGGCAGCTCATCGCTCCCCATTACCAGCCCATTTCCCACCGTTAGCCGCAGCGCCAAGCCAAGCGTCTGGGCCGAGAAGGGGCTCGGCAGGGCCAAGTGCAGCTCAGAAGAGCCCCTGCAGCGCTCGGCTCTGCCTCCTTTCTGCTGCCCGGGGATGCGGCGCCGCGGCTGCGTTTAAAGCCCCGCGTCGCGGTCTGCGCAGCCTGGAGCTGCGGGCAGCAGCCTGGGGAGCGTCTGAACCCCAGCGCAGGTGACTGCAGCCGAGCAGCGGGGCCGGGCATCTCGGTGTTTGCTTTTGAACAGTTCAGCAGCACCGCAAGCACCAGCTGCCGAGGGAGCTGGACCGCAGGCGCTCCCACGGATCCGAGGCAGCGCCTCCCCAAATACCCCCTTATCCACCACAGGTGGGTCGCTCCAGCTCCTCCGGCTTCCCACCTCCCAGCTGCGAGGTTCGGGGTCGGAAGGGCTTCCGCAGCGTCTGGGGCGCGGGCTGGAGCCGTGCGGTAGGAGGATGTTAACAAGGGGGTCGGCCGGGGAAGGTCAGGTAAAGCAGAGCCGCTGGCGCGTTGCCATGGAGCCTGTCGAATCAGACACCGAACACGGGCAGCAGCTAAACGAGCTGACCCCGGCGAGCCCTGCTGTGCCCGCCCGGAGCTGGGGACACGCTGGGAAACTCTAACGTGCCGGGAATTCCTTCCTTCCCCACTCCCCAACACCTCCAGGGCCTTTTCCGGGGATGCCACCCTCACAAGGAGCCCTTTTCTCCACTCTCCTCCCCGCCGTGTAGCCCTGCAGGCTCTCCAAGGACGTTCCAGGCACAATTAAGGTGCTAATCACTACTGCCCAAGCTCATGTGCCCAGCTGGTCATCCCGGGGGAGCTGCTCAGCGAGGCTTCTCCACAAGCCCATTATAACTCGGAAGGCTCAGGGATGGGGTGGAGGAGGTGGATGTAGCATCATCAGCCTCGTGTTCCTGCCCAGGAAGGGATCAGGCGGCCAGGCCGAGGCACGAGATTGATTTGCAGGGAGGTGCTTGCAGGGGGAGGGTGTGAAACCACGTGTGACGAGCACCAAGATTTGTTTGACATCTCTTTCCACGCAAGGTCAAGCTGTACTTGGTGGCTGCTGACTCAGGCGGTGGGATGCTGTGTCTGCTCCTGGGAGGGCGGGGTGCTGGATCCCACCTGTAACCCACCCGGCGGCCAAAGGCCTGACTGTTCATTCCCTCCTGGCTGCTTCCAGCTGTGCAGCATCCAGCTGTGCAGCATCCAGCTGTGCAGCATCCAGCTGTGCAGCATCCCAGCAGCCGGGCGCCAGGGTGGTACCTGCTTGGACCAGCACATCAAACCTTCCCGTGCTGCCCTCCGGGTCGGGGAAGTTTTCCACGTGGAGCCCTTTGGGATGCAGCATCTGCAACAGGAGAGGAGGAAACACAGTGGGAGCAGCCAGGACTGCTACAGCCTTGCTCCCTGTTAGGGTTCCCACAGGCCAGGCAAGTGCAGGGAGGACTCTCACCCCACGGGTCTGCTGGCTACTGGCAGGTCCAGGGCACCACGGGAGCTCCCCATCACAAGGCAGAGCACGTTCCCCGCTCCCCACGTGTGCCAGCTGGGAGATGGGTCTCAGCTCTTCACATTATTTACTCTTTATAGACAAAGCTGTGACCCTGGACTCCTTTTTAGAGCTTATCCATCATGTACTTCTCTCCTCTCCTGCTCATCACCCAGCCGGGAGGAGGCGGGCGCGCGGGGAGGGAGGCTGTGTTTGTTCGGCAGCCCCAGAGCCCGGGATCGAGCGGGGATCCCCCCTCCCTGCCCCTCCTGGTGCTGCGATGCCTGACCCAGCCTGGCAGAGCCGGCAGGACACTGGCAGCACCGGGCTGAGGCGGGAGCCCGCACGTGTCTGTCCGCAGAGCCCAGCTGGTGAGCAGCAGGCAGCGAGGAGCATGGAAAATTCTGCTTGGGGATCAAAAAGAACAGGCTGTCATCATGCGCCGAGCTGAGGCACGGAGCCTTGAGCACGGAACATCGAGTGCTTTATTTAGTGCCTCTCGGGAGAGAACAGGTGAAGTAGCCGAGTTCAGGGATGAGGCCACGACTCCCGTGGCTTTGGAGAGCTGAGACTATCAATACGAGAGGTCAGAGTGATTTTCCTGAATCAGAGGAGAGATGCCAGATCCTCTCCTCTCAGCTGGAAAAAGAGGACTGAGAAAGCTTTTCTCCTCTTCCTTTCGATGACTCTCTGCCTCTGAGAGAGCCCCGTCGTCCCTGGGCATTCAGCAATCACACCACAGCTCCGGGCAGCCGGCAGGCTCCCCCAGCCTCATTGATTTCTGTGTGTCTGTGGTCTCCACAGCAGAACCTGTGCAGCCTGGCCACCTCCACAGCAGAGCCTCGGGAGAGGCAGCTCCCGCCTGCCCACGCTGGGACCCCCGCGGGACGGCAGGGATGAGGCACTTCTGGGCAGGGGCTCGATTATCCCAGCACTGCCTCCTCCTCACAGCAAACCAGGGAGCCTTTGTGCAGAGAGGAACAACCACTCGAGGCTGCTGAGGCAGGGTTCTGCTTTGTTTGGTTTCTTCTCCTGCTCCATGCACGAGGATGTTGGAAAACAAAGTTAAATCTAAAATCCCCTGAATTATTTGAAGAAGAAAGCGGCCTCGGTGCGTGCCAGGCAGGCTGGAGGGGAGCAGCAGCCAAAAAGCGACTGCAGAGCATATTAAAGAATGGCATTATCAAGTGGAACAGACAAGACATGTATATAATGCATAAGCAGTGTTTGCTGCTTCTCCAAACAACTCATAGATCACCAGGACACCGGCTCCGAGGGAGAGCAAAGAGAAAAGGGAGAGGAGTGGCAGGAGCCTTCTGGTAGCCTGGGGTCTGCACAGGGCTCAGCAATGCCCATGGGCCTGGGGACAACCCAAGCGAAGAGTACAGAAACCCAGGAGCTTGTCCAGGCTCTCTTACACCTCCCAGTGTGGTCGTCCCTGGTGCCAGCAGCTGACGCAGGTGGCAACCAACGGGGCTGGGGAGCTGGGCGTTCACCTGCCACAGGAGTGACCATCAGCTGCTCGAGAAGAGCTGGCTGTAGGAACTCGCGAGCAGAGGGAGGTTCATTTGGTCCTTGTTATTAAAAGGGTGGTAACAGAACAGTGAGAAACCCCAATGGCCACCCTGTCACAGCTTTGGGTGACACCTGAGGGTGCAGGCTACCGACTGATCCCTGGGCAAACAAGGGGTGGGCTGCGAACACACTGGGGACACTGTGAGCAGTGGAAGGTCTGTGGGGAAGCTGCAGACACCAAGAAGCAGAAAGCCCTGGGGAACACGCAGGGGTCTGATGGACAGTGGTGGCTCTGAACAGGGTCCCTTCTCCAGCTGTCCCAGAGAAGCTGCAGCTCCTGGTCTGGAGCAGCCATCCTGCTCCCTCAACCTCCACCAGCGTCCTCCCTCCTCCTCCCTCCCTGTAGGTTTGCTGAAGAGCCCGAGCCGTGCCACGTCCATCTCTCCGCTCTTCCACAGGTTCATCAGCCCTGCCATGGCCGTGGCAGCCCCTCCATGTCCTGCAGAGCTGCAGACAGCTCAGGGTAAAACCCCGCGCGGCAGCTTCGCGCCGTGACCCTGCCCTTGCCTTGCTCTTGCGGCAGAGAAGGGGAGAAAGAGGATGGAAAAGGTCCTGCCGAAGGGCCCGAGCAGGGAACCGAGATTGTTATTAGCAGCGGGGTTAAGTAGGGGTTTGCAGACCTCCCGGGCTTCCCCTGCCCAGGGGTGGCCGTCCCCAGCTGCTCCTCTCCTGCACAAGCACAAGGAGGCCGTGGGGAGCGGAGCCTCGGGAAGCTCCTGCCACCGAGAGACCCGTCAATCTCATCACCCCCTTGCGCGGCATTCGTCTCCGAGAAAGGTCCCTGCTCCTCTGTCAGCGGCTGCCAGGCTGAGCTGAAAGGAGCCCAGTGAGCTGCAGGTTTATTTACTACAGAGCCCCCCCAACCCCAGCTGCTCCCACCCACAGCCGGACACGAGGAGGGGTGTCAGAGCCCGAGGTGCTGCAGGAGATGGGGAGCAAAGGGGAGCCCCGTGCAGAGGAGCCAGGCAAGGGCAGGGCGAGGGCAGCGCCGCCGTCCGCAGCAGCCAGGAAGCCCTTTCTGCTGCGACAGGGCTTTTGCTGTGATTGACCCCAATTAGAGGGGTCAGCCCGCACAGGCTGAGCCCATCGCTGGTGTCAGCTGGGCAGCTGCTGGGCACCTCAGCTCTCTGCTGCCCAAACGGAGGGCACTGCCCCAGCAGGCACCGGGCTGAGGGCACCAGCTGCGCTGCCGCGTCCCCGGGAGAGCCCAGCGCACATCACGATGGAAACAGCCACCACATCTGCCCAGCCCAGCTCGCTCCAGAGGGCCAGAGTGAGGAGGGAGCTGTGGGACAACCCAGGGCTGCTCCCGCCTGTGAGAGCAGCTGCCTGCTCCGGCCAGAGCTGCACCGCACAGGGAGGAAGAGGAGGAAGCCAAGTTCTTTATCCGCTTGATAGTTTCAATGCATCTGAGCTGTCAAGGAGCTGCAGCCACCCGAGAGACCATCAGGCACAATCCCCAGAGCTCTCACTCGTGCAAAAAGCCTCGAACCCCCTCTGGAACCAAACCCTTGCAGCAGCCCCTGCCCAGCCACCGTTTCCCAGCCTCGCCGGAGCAGCTGCTCTCCCTCAGACCACATCCCTGCCGTGGGCCAGACGCTGAGGGTTTACCCCTCCTGCAGCCCCGTGCAGCAGCAGGGCGGCTCCGGGGGAAACACCCCACCCCAGCCCCTGCAGGGACCTCGTCTGCGATGGGCACCGACCTTCTAAGGACCACGAGACACGCGAAGCCACCGGACCTCCACAGCGCCGCGGGACTTACGTGCACGTCCACGCTGGAGCGAGAGCTCCTGGCCTCGCGGGCAAAACCTGCCTCAGCACCACGAGCAACAGCATCGTGGTCCCGTCCCTACTGCAGTCACCCCTGGGGGGACGTCAGCAGCAGGTGGAGCAGGGGCTGCACACGTGGGGGCTGACCCAGACCTCCAAGGGAGAGGCACAGGCCAGGACACCGACCGAGCGCTGCCGACAGGTTCTGGAGGAGCACCCTGCTGCAGCCAGCCCCAAGCGAGGCTCTTCTCAGTGAGGGGGCACAAACAACCTCCCCTGCCTCCCAGTCATAGAATCATGGAGTGGCCGGGGTTGGAAGGGACATTCAAGATCATCCAGTTCCACACACCCTGCATGGGCAGGGGTGTTGTCACTAGAGCAGGCCACTCAGGGCTCCAGCCAACCTGCCCTTCAACTCCTGCAGGGATGGGGCAGCCACAACTGTCTTGGGCAACCTGTTCCAGCAGCTCCCCACCCTCACAGCAAAGAACTTGTTCCTCATGTCCAACCTTAATCTTAATCCAAGCCTGGAACCCCTTCCCCTTGTCCTCTTGCTACCACCTGTGCCAAAAGTCCTCCCCCAGCTTTCTTGTAGCCCCCTTCCTTCAGAGACTGGAAACCTGCACCCCTCCCCTTGTTACTCACCTGTGGGTACCAGGGCTCTGCTGCCTTCTGCACCTGCTCGGGCGCCGGTGGGAGGTCGTCCCCTCTGTCCCATCGGCTGCTCTCCTCTGCCCTGGGAAACACTCCTCAGTCTCAGGCTGCTTCTCTGGAGACGTTTCAAACCCTCATGGACATGTTCCTGTGCAACTGCATCTAGGGGATCCTGCTGTGGCAGGGGGACTGGACTGGATGATCTTTCAAGGCCCCTTCCAATCCCTAATGACTGGATCTAGATGATCCTGCTGTGTCAGGGGGATTGGACTGGATGATCTTTCAAGGTCCCTTCCCATCCCTAATGACTGGATCTAGATGATCCTTCTGTGGCAGGGGGGTTGGAGTGGATGATCTTTCAAGGTCCCTTCCCATCCCTAATGATTCTGTGATCCTTCTGTGGCAGGGGGACTGGACTGGATGATCTTTCAAGGCCCCTTCCAATCCCTAATGACTGGATCTAGATGATCCTGCTGTGTCAGGGGGATTGGACTGGATGATCTTTCAAGGCCCCTTCCAATCCCTCATGTTTAGTGATTCTGGGATGTCCTGGGACTGGGTGCCTTGCTCAATGGGCTCTGCTTGCCCAGGCACTGCTCCAAGTGCTGCCCTTGCCTTCTCAGCTGGAGGATCTCCATCCCCTCCCGCTTTTCTTCATCTGATGGCTTCCCCAGCCAAGCCTGGCGCAGGCACCGAAGTTTCTCCACAGAAGTTTCCATCTCTTTCTTCTCCTTGTGCGAACGATGCCTCCTGTGGGAAGTGTAAATACGGGGAGATGACAACACGTGCATTAGCGCTCGTTAGGATGTCATCATTATATCCAGCAAATGTCTGCTGAAGGGATCCCTGAAGGACACTTAGAGATGGAGCAGCTGCTCCGGATTTGTTCCAGCTCACATCTCGAAGAAAATGACACGGAGATAAATACGGCGTGATGAGCATGGTCGGAGCAGAGCGGGGGAGGAAGAGCCCCGAGGCAGGGCCGTGACGCCGTCCTCACCTGCCTGGCCCTGCCCTGGAGAACCTCAGCCGCCGGCTCTGCTGCTGGGAGAAGCCTCCCCTCAGCAGGTTGGGGTTAGCAGGGCTTCCCTGGTGGGGAAAACGCCCCCAGTGTTTCCCAGCTGCACATGTGGCCAGGCTCTCAGACGTGTCCTCAGTGCAGGCTGTCACCTGCTGTGAGGAGGAACAACCTCACCCTTCACTTCTGGGGGACAGCAGGGTTTTACAACAGAAGCCTCAAGGCCACCAGCCCCAGGCTGGCCCCAGCTGCCTTTCCCCTGCGATGCCAGGAGAGGGGAGAACTCAGCAGCAGTTGTGTGTCTGCAGGAGCATCTCCCCCTCTGCCTGCTTCTGCTCAGAGACAGCCCTGGAAGCCTAACAGGGCACCTGCGGCAGCAAGGACTGAGGGTAAGGACCGGGACTGGCCATGGGACCATAGAATCATTCAGGCTGGAGAAGGCCCCCGGGATCCCCAAGCCCAGCCACCAGCGCTGCCCTGCATTTGTACCGTGCGATTATTTATCGGCTGCTTCGCGCCCGCGCTTGATCTGGCACCTGCAGCCTCGCAGTGACGACGCAGAGCCGCCGCCTCCCCGAGGGCTGCGATCTGCTTTCAGCGCAATTATTTCTGCGCCACGCTGGTGGCAGCGGCCGAAGCCGGCAGCACCGCTCGGCACGCTGTGTGCCCGGGCTGAACGCTGGAGCCGGGCAATGGCTCTGGAGGGCCGAGGCACCGTCCCCCCGCAGCCTGTCTCCGCGCTGCCGGGGGGGCTGGCAGAGCGCAGCTATTTGTGAACGAGCGCCGCTCGCTCGCAGGACACCGGGGCTCCTCCAGCCTCCACCGAGGCTCCGACACACAGTGCCCGGCTAGGAGAGGGCTGCCGGCAACCTCCGCCCTCCTGGGGGTGAGATCCTGGGGATGGTGTTTGCTGAGGAAAGGCTGCTGTCCAGTTCTGGGCTGCTCAGCTCCACAAGGACGCAGAGCTGCTGGAGAGGGTCCAGCGCAGAGCCACAGAGATGATGGAGGGAGGGGAGCATCTCCCTGCTGAGGAGAGGCTGAGGGAGCTGGGAGGAGACTGAGTGGGGACCCCATGGATGTTGATCAATATGTGAAGGGTGGGTGTCAGGAGGATGGAGCCAGGCTCTGCTCAGGGGCACCCAGTGACAGGACAAGGGGCAGTGGGTGTGAGCTGGAGCAGAGGAGGTTCCACATCAGGGTGAGAA
Source organism: Rhinopomastus cyanomelas (assembly GCA_013400115.1). Lineage (NCBI taxonomy): Eukaryota > Metazoa > Chordata > Aves > Bucerotiformes > Rhinopomastidae > Rhinopomastus > Rhinopomastus cyanomelas. The sequence continues at coordinate 303,738 of VXBP01004440.1, forward strand.
GGACCTTCTTCCCAGTGATGGTGCCAGAGCCCTGGCAGGGGCTGCCCAGGGGGGTTGTGGAGTCTCCTCCTCTGGAGACATTTCAAACCCTCCTGGCCATGCTCCTGTGCGACTTGGTCTGGGTGATCCTGCTGGGGCAGGGGGACTGGGCTGGATGACCTCTGGGGGTCCCTTCCAATCCCTAACGCCCTGCGACCCCCGTGCAGGAAAACGCTGCCTTGTGGAGTTCTTCCAGCCTGCTCTGCTGCCCTGCAAGTGTCACCTCCACAGCACCAGTTCCGGGCAAACAGAGCACGAAAGGAGGGATAACAGGGTAGTTTCTCTGGGACATTCCCACTCCTCCCCACAGCCCCAGGAAACCCTTTCCAGGAGCAGCCCCTCGGCGCCCCGACAGACGCACAGGGGCAGGTTTCTCTCTTCGTGGAGGGTTTTTAATGCTTTCTTCCCGATTTGCATTTCCCTCCTCCTCTCCTCCCCTGGTTAAGCTCCCAAAATATAATAAATATTTCACTTTCAAATCCAGATTCATTAAAAGAAGCCCAGGAGGGAGAAATAATAAGGCATCGCTTTACAGCCCAAATAAAACACAGAAAGACGTGGCCCGCGGCGCGTCCCAGCTTTAGGCTGCGATAACTCATCCGTCGCTCCGGGTTAAGCAACAAAGAAGATGCTGCGTCAGCACTTTGGCTGCAGAAGTGTCTCCCTGTAGTGTTCCCTGCCTCCGGGCCCTGCACCCCAGTCCCCCCGGGGTCGAGGTGGTGCAGGGAGGCAGCCCCGTCCGCTCGGTGCCCAGCTGGGTGCCGCCCCTGCCCCGGGGAAGGTGAAAGCGGAGAAACCTGCGGCTGCTCTGACCAGAGGCGCCTTTTCTTTGGCGAAGGCTGAGAGCTGAGCGGGATGGGAGAGCCCCGTGACAGGCGGCGGGAGCTCATTCATCATAAGAGCCATTTCCCTACTAACAAAGTGACCTTGTGTAAATAGCTCCACGTCCCAGAGCTATCACCCCGCGAGGACGGGACACGCTGACAGATAGCGGCCACGGGGACTGCTGAGCCAGCCGCTTCCGTGGGGCTGCAGTGCTCCGTGGTTCCATGGCAGAGGGGTCAGAGAGGAACAGGAGCTGTTGATGCCATGGGGGGAGCCTTGGCTCCTCTCCAGTGACCAACGCTCTGCTCTGACCACGGGAGTCAATGGCTCCACATCACTGCTGCCTCTGCAAGTCGAGACCCTGCAGGGAGGAGAGCTGCTGGGCTCACCGGGGTGGGGAGGAGAGCTGCTGGGGTCACCAGAGTGGTGAAGAGAGCTGCTGGGCTCACCGGGGTGGGGAGGGCTCTGTGGGGTCTTGGAGGAAGCAGAAGAGACCCAAAGGGTCTCCATGGGTGGCAGCACCAGAGCATCCTGCCCTTCTCACCCACCTCCCCTCCCAGCGCAGCTGCAGGACTGGCCACGGCTGCTGCTCTGCACGACCCATCCTCAGGACAGGACAGGGGACAGGGATGGGTCACGGGGTGCCCAGCGAGGAAAAGCCCTGCTAGCGGCGGGTGGTTGTTGCTCCCCGTTACTCCTGGCTAACCCAGTAATCTATTATTTACGTGCAGCCTAATTAAGGTTGTGAGTAGCTTGATCTTTGTTTACTTAAGTACACGGCAGACGACTGCCAAGATGAAATGAAATTATCTCCAGGCAGGCAGGGCTGGGAGCTGCCTCCCTGCCTTCCCCACGGCGACCACGTAGGCCACCGCATCACACACCCTGCCGCCGAGCCGATCCCGTCTAACACAGACTCAGACACACCAGACCCAACAAAACCCAGTGGAGGCTGACACCCACTAATGGGGGGCCACCAGCCTCTGCCTGCGAGAGCTCAGCACCCATCCAGCCTTGCTCAGGCCACAACAACCCCCAGCAACGCTGCAGGCTTGGAGAGGAGTGGCTGGAGAGCTGCCTGCTGGAGAGGGACCTGGGGGTGCTGATCGACAGCCGGCTGACCATGAGCCAGCAGGGTGCCCAGGTGGCCAAGAGGGCCAATGGCGTCCTGGCCTGTATCAGAAACGGCGTGACCAGCAGGAGCAGGAAGGTGATTGTGCCCCTGCACTCGTGAGACCGCACCTCGAGTGCTGTGTCCAGTTTTGGTCACCACAGCACAGGAAGGACACTGAGGTGCTGGAGCGAGTCCAGAGAAGGGCGACCAAGCTGGTGAAGGGGCTGGAGGACCTGCCCTGTGAGGAGAGGCTGAGGGAGCTGGAGCTGTTTAGTCTGGAGAAGAGAAGACTGAGAGGGGACCTTATTGCCCTCTACAACTACCTTAAAGGAGGTTGTACAAGGCTGGTGTTGGCCTCTTCTCTCCAATTGGTGATGATGGGACGAGGGGAAATGGCCTCAAGTTGTGTCAGGGAAGGTTTAGATTGGATGTTAGAAGGAAATTCTTGACTGAGAGGGGGGTTAGGTACTGGAATGGATTGATGGATTGCCCAGGGAGGTGGTGGTGTCACCGTCCCTGGAGGTGTTTAAGGAACGAGTGGACGCGGCGCTTAGGGATATGGTCTAGTGGTTGGACACTAGGAGACAAGGTTGGACTCGATGACCCTGGAGGTCCTTTCCAGCCAGGATGGTTCTATGGTTCTGTAATGACCTGGAGACGCTGCTCTCCCCCAGCCCTGAGCCCACGGGCCCAGCTAACGAGACGACTACGTTCACACCCTGCGCTGCCAGCGCCCGTGTTCCCCGCGCTCCCCGAATGGGTCTGCAACGCGAGCGCTGCCAGGCCCCACGCTGGCCCTGTTTGCCCTGCACTGGCCCTGTTCGCCCCGCGCTGGCCCTGTTCACCCTGTGCTGGCCGTGTTGGCCCCGCGCTGGCCCTGTTGGCCCCGCAGAGCCCCGGAATGTGCTTCCCCATATGGGCTGCTTAAGGAGAGGCAGATGTGAGGCAATCCACGCTCCTCTGTGCTTCTCCTCCTTCCCCCTTCCCTTCTGGCAAACTATCTCCGGCGAAGACAAATATTTTATCAGAGAGTTATGGAAATAAACACGGATCTAGCTCAAGGGCACCAGCAACTTTCTGGAAGAGTTTCTCAGTGCAATTAGTAGGTGGCGTCGCGGGGGGAGCGCGGGGACCCAAAACATGCCCGGGGAAGCGCATTTTATTGAGCAGCCTGTGCTCTGGGACCCACGGAGCGGGAGCTGCATCAGGCAACGTTAGTCAGGAGGCTCTGGATAGGCTGCTGGGAATAAGCCCAAGCTGGGGGTTCCGGGGAGAGCGGGTGGCGCTGAACCGGGGTGATCTGGGAACAGAGTCAGAATCACACGGTCCCTCTGGTTGGAAAAACCCCCTCGGTGGTTTGACCCCACAAACCATCACAGAGTCCAGCCATCTACCCAACCTCACAAGTTCACCCTGAAGCCACATCCCTCAGCACCTCATCCAAACGATCTTTAAACGCGTCCAGGGACGGCGACTCAACCACCTCCTTGGGTAGGAGCTGCACCCCAGGCTGAGCTGGTGCAAGGGCACCAAAACATCTGGGGGCTCTGCTCGGTCCTGGCCCCTGCAGCTGTTGTCCGCTCTGGGAAGCACCGGGAGCACCACAAACCCTTGGCTCCTCCGAGCGGGAGAAGCAGTGAAACCGCCCCCCCTGCGCCAGGCTCCTCAGTTCATTAAACAACCCGCGCACATTAAAGCAGATGTTGTGTTTTATCGCCGGGCTCGGATCGTTACGACTTCATTTCTGACGGGCCCGGAATAAATGAAATGCACTTATAAAGGTTATTTAACTATTAAAACAACTATTAATTAAAGTTTGCCAAGTCTTGGGGGCTCTGAGGACAAGCAGCAGCTAGGTAAATGTCAGTTATTATTTAATAAGTCGTCGTCGCGCCGCACGTGAGCCGCATTCCCAGCAGGAGCCGGGATCCAGCTATAAATATTGTGCCTGGTGTTTGCAGGGTGCAAGAAAGCACCTGAGCACCGGGATGGGGTCTGCCCTTGCCCCCCGGCTTGCTCGTCGCAGCCTGGGGACACTGAGCATCAAGGGTGGGGGGCAGCCGGCGTTTTCTGCCTGCGAAGCAGCGGCTGCGAGACCTGACCTGGGCTGGAGCCCTGGGAGGGTGAAAGGGGACGATGAATCGTGAAGCGGCGGCGGCGCTGAGCTCATCCAGGGCCTCCAGAAATTGCTCTAACGCCGACAATTAACAGAAATATCGCTGAATAAGCCTCCGATGCATCAGGGCTCCGGGGGTGGAGGCGTTCGCTGAGCTGGAACCCGGGAGAAAGAGATACGGAGCTGCTCCTGCATGCGGTGCGGTAATTAGGGCTGGCTGCAGCTCTGCCCCTGCGCCCTGCCCGACCGAGGGCACCCGCGTCCCCCCGCGGCGACACGCGCTGGGAGCGGCGGCCGCCCCCCGAGCCCCCGCTCCGAGCCCCCGCTCCGAGCCCGTAAACAGCAATAAAACAATCACCTGGCCCTTGCGAGGGAGGGGAGGGGAGGGAGAGGGGAATGAATATGGAGCAGAGCGCCCAGGCACTAAATCAGGGGATGAAATGCCTGCCAATGTTTTTTTAAAAACAAACCAAGAAAATGAAAGGGCTGCAGAGCAACCGCCGCACCGAGACAATAATCACTAATCAAGTCAAAGTTTCACTCTAATCAGTTCAGTTGTTAAGGGGGAAAAAATAGAGCAACGCCGGGCTTGGAGAATTTCCATTCATCACCAGCTCCTGCCGGAGGGTTTCATCAGCAGGGCTGAGCCACCGGGCTCGGAGGAGCCCGGCTCGGGCAGGTGGCCCTGCCCAGACCCCCTCCTGCTGCCCCGGGCTCGGGACCAGCTCCTGGCAGGGGCTGTGGCCACCAAGGGATGTTTCCAGGCAGGAGGAGATGACCAAGCGTGGCCACTGAACGGCAAGCGGAGGCTCCTAGCTCTGCCAGCGCCTGGGGAAGGGCAGACCCCGGCCACCTCGCAAGAACAAGGGACGACGTGCGACGGCTTTCCCGACGCCGGGCTGACTCGGCTGCTGAAAGTCCGTTTGGTGGCAAATCCGAACGAACTGACCGAGAGACGAGGCTGCTGCTGCCGCCCAGTCCTGGGAGTTCAGGCAGCTGCCTTGAGAGACCAGCTGGCGACTTGCAAAGAGCCACTTGCATTTTCCTTTGTTCAAGTGGCCACAACGAGCCCCTGTGGGCACAGGAAGAGGCTCTGACTGACTGAGAGGCTGCTTCCCTGCAGAGGAGGGAAGCATGAGCCGAGGGAGAAGACAACACAAAGGCGAGGGCTCCTGGCCGGCTCCTCGCAGCACCCCAGCACTGTCCAGGCAGTGAGGACTCATCTCACAGCCCTCTGGCCGCCCAGCTGCCCCATAACGGCAGGGTGAGGTGTCAGGGATCGCAGGGAAGGGAGGGGCCAGGAGCCCAATCCAAGACAGCACTTGCCCACACACTAACCCTGAGCGGTCCCAGAGCAGCAGCCCAACAACCACCTTCGCGGCACAGACAGTCCCAGGGGCAGGAGACCCACCCCACCAGGCAGGGGATGCTGTTCAGAGCTGTAACTTCGACAGACAGCATCCAGCCCCACGCTCAGAGCATCCTCTGCTGTGCAGCTCCCCTGGCAGCTCCCTGTTTGTCCCCAGAGCCTCTGAGCAGCCTCCAGCTCCTCACGTGGGGACGCGCAGAATTCCAGCCCTTTCCCTTCTCGCCCAGCCCAGACCAAAGCCCAGCCAGTCCGTCTGGGAAGGCAGAGGGCAAGTTTTGGGATGAGGTTCTGTTCCTCAGGAAGGGAAGCAGTGATTACAGTGGCTGTGATTTACCTCCCCTCTGTTTTACAGCCAGAATAAATTGCAGCGAGATGCTGCTCGGGAATTATTAGTTACCGGGGGAGCGGCAGCGCCATGAATCTGGCGGCTGGTGGCTCGTCCCAGTGGCACGCAGCAGAGACACTGCACTGGGGGCTTGACTGGGGGCACTGTGGTTTGGGGAGGGGGTAATGGGCACGGTCACTGGTCAGGAACATGGAGGGCACTGGAGCTCCAGCTGTTCACCTGGCACAATCCTTGTGTTTTCCAGTCTCTTTTCCAACTTTCTCCGCACGTTCCTCTACACTAGAAGGGAGGTTCTGGCTGAAAAGACAGGACCAACACCCCCAACACCACAGCTGCCCCCCGAGCCCAAGCCACCCACTCATCCCAGCTGCAGCAACCACCAGCACCAGTGCACAGAGCTGTGAAATCAGGGGACTTCCTTGAGTCTCCTCCTTTTAAAACCCACCTGGGCTGTTCCCGTGCAACTGGATCTAGGGGATCCTGCTGTGGCAGGGGGATTGGTCTAGATGATCCGTCGAGGTCCCTTCCAGTCCCTGACGTTCTGCGAGTCCGTGATGCCCTTAAAGCTCCTCTGTGTTCTCCAGAGGTACCGACTGCAGCCAGCCCCGCGTCACCTGCGAGTTCTGCGCCTTCGCTGCTTTTCTCGGCTGCTAACGACTGCGTGCCCGAGCCCCGGGCCAGTGCCGATCCCAGAGGCACGCTGCCTGTAATTGTCTGCGGCCACAACTTCTCTGCTATGCTGTTTGATGCGGCGGGCAGCCAGGCGCGATGAAAGCTGCATCCCAGCACACAGCCCTCCCTCCCAACGCGACAGCGGAGGGTTCTGTTGCTCCCACAGAACCACCCGGCACCAGAGGCTGCTGGCGGCAGCAGCACCAGCACTGGTGGGGGACGAGCAGGATCCCTCTGGCACCAAGTCCTGTGCCCATGCAAATGCCAGAGTGGCTCAAGGCAGGTGCTGGGATGAGGGCACCAGGCTGTGGGGAGTGGGGCTGCCAGGAGAAGGTCCCTGTGGGTCACCCCAAGGATTTCCAGGAGCAGGGATCGTGGCGCTCTCTGGAGCGATCAGCACTTCTCCCTCTGTTCAGGAGGAGGCTACACATCCCCTGAGAGCCTGCCCTGGTCCTCCGCCCAGAGCCCAGGGGGTTTAGCAAAGGAGTCCAGCCCAGGCTGGGACCAGTCGGGTTCTCGCCAAAGGTGCCCGAAGGAGTTACGGGTGTTTGCTCAGGCTTTGCGCTCCCAGCACAACAGCCGGAGCCGACGCGTGCCGGTGCTGCTCCCTTTTTGCATACAATTGAATAAATTACCTTTGTTACGAAACATTGATCTAAGTGGATCTTTGCTAAGTGCAGTAATTGCCTCCTCGGTGCCGCGCGGGGGCTGGGGCGCCCGGCGAGCGGAGCCGGGGCGGCGAGCGGGACCTGCGGGAGGGTCACGGCATCCCCCGGCACGTCCTCAGCTGGGGCAGCTGCTGCCACGGCAGGGGCACAGACCAGCCTCTGGAGGAGCCAGAGACACGGGAGCCAGAGGGCAGGTCTGCGGTGAGAGCGCCTCGTCGCCGTCTGTGCTCCAGGAGCGCCGGGAGCCGCTGGCCGAGGGTCCCCTTGCGCTCTGCGCTACAAGGGTCGCTGCCCCACCGGTGGCGCCGGCACAGCATCGCACGGCAGTGCAGGTCTGCTCTGCCCTGACACCCCCGTCAGAGGGAAACCTCCCCGGGTCTGTGCGAGGCGGCGGCTCCTGACAAAATGAAAGGCGGTATCTGGTTCAGATCTGCGCTTGAAGCAACCCGGAGGGCCATTAGTATTCGTCCCGCGTCAGCCACGGCGAGTAACAGCGGCTCTATGAATAAAATTAAAACCAGAGAGCTGGCGCTGCCTCTCGCCGGGGAAGATGCAGCTGGAAACACCGGACCTGGCCCCCATCCTGCTCCCTGGAAGAGCCCCTTGCCTCAGGAACCCCTCTGTGCCTGACACGGCTCGTGGCGAGGAGATGCTCGGCTCCGTCTGGACCTGCCAGGGCATCGCGGGGCTCAGCTCCTCCCAGCAAGAGGCAGACCTTTGAGTTTAAGGTGCGACGGAACTTCCAGGACGTTGGCCCGCCTGCTCTGCCCGCACCGTGCCGTGGGGGTCCGTGCAGGACACAGGGACAATGAGTGCTCCCAGAGGAAGGTGTCTCCCTCAGCTCGTACCTGCCAGCCAAGCTCCAAGGACTCCCCCGAGCCCCCGCTCTGCGTGGGGAACCCAGCACCCAGCTCCGCCGATGCTCAGGGCTGCAGAGGGGGTAACGAATGCCCTTAGCGCAGCACGCGGTGGGATCCATCGTGTTTGCAACCAGGCTGCAAGTTTCAGACTGTAGCCCATTAATTCAGAGAGATGGAATTGATAGCCCTCCCCCTCCCGTCGATGCGGTCGAAGGGTCTCTCTGTGTCTCCTAATGCTGCCATCGTATTCCGATAGCTCCGGCTGCCCTCTGCAGAGCTGGATTGTTGCTTCCTCCAGGGACTGCTCGGAGAGGCCAGTAACCAACCCATCCCAAGCATTGCACACACCCCACGGCCACTGGGGCCCTGGCCCTGCGCCCCACTCCATCCCCCTGCCCCACAGCCAGGGAACAGGTCGGGGATGAAGTCTGCTGGGTGAGGAGCCTCCGGTTCGATTTTACGGACACGGCGCTGTGCGAGCCAGAGCACCGGCCTCTGCCAGGAGTCCCGAAGCAGTTACTCGTGGCTGCTTATGAAACCCCTCATTAGCTCCAGAAGCTAATTGCTGTTGTTGAAAAATCCGAGCGGTGGATCTCCAGAGCTGGCGCTCTGCCACCCCAGGCACCCGGCGGGGAGGGTGGGCTCTCTCCCTTCCTGCAAGTCCTCCTGAGATTCTCCCCGGTGAAACCAGGATTCTCCCTCCCTCACTACCGGCTGCTCCCCCACTTTTGCCTCGTTTTGATGCTCATTCAGCGCTGGCAGGGGATCCAGACTGGGATCTGGCCACTGGGGGAACAAAGTGCATCTTCCACATCTACAGGAGCGACTCGGGGTGGGGGTCCCTCAGCTCCCCCGGCAGCACCAAGGCAGCGTCGCTGCAGGGTCAGGCAGCAGCCAGCACGACCAGCACTGCAGGCACCCTCCCCAGTGCCTGGAAACGCGAAACCATTCAGGTTGGAAAAGACCCCTGGGATCATCGACTCCTAACATCAACCCTACTCTACACACTCACCCCTCAACCAGATCCCCCGATGCCACCTCTAAGCGTCTTTTAAATTCCTCCAGGGATGGGGACTCAACCACCACCCAGGGAGATGATGCTGTGGGGATTGTCTTGCTAACAGCAACTGCTGCTTCTGAGGAGGCTGTTTCTCTTACTCCCTTCCTTTGTGTGGAGCAGAGATGTGATGGAGCCTCAGCCCGGCCATAAGGAGGAAAGAGTCTGGCTGGTGACAAGGACCAACAGGACACCCATCAGCTCGAGATTTAAAATGAAGGGAACAAGTGCTCGGCATCAGAACGGCCCCACAACTTGAGGGTCTGCTCTTCAGGATTAAATAGGCTCTGGGTTCCCACATGCCCAACAACTGTATTTGCCAGGGAAAAGGTGTCTGTTTCCTTCTCTGCTCTAAAACAGCTGCTGCTTCAAGACAAAACAGGTCTGCAGAAGTTTTCAGCAGAGGAGAAATCAAACATCACAGAGTCACAGGACATTAGGGATTGGAAGGGACCTCGAAAGATCATCCAGTCCAATCCCCCTGCCAGAGCAGGATCCCCTAGATCCAGTCACAAAGGAACATGTCCAGGTGGGTTTGAACCGTCTCCAGAGAAGGAGACTCCACAACCCCCCTGGGCAGCCTGTTCCAGATCCCACAGCCCAGTGCTGTAACCCTCTTCCTTAGCTGCTGCTCACCTGGGGGACAGTGGACAAGGCACAAGCACCCCAACACCAGCTACAGAGCAAAGGTGATCCTGCCCTTCCATCCATTGCTCCAGCTGCCTCTGCCCATCCGCAGGACCTTCCGAAACAGCCTCCTAAAACCACCCAGCAGCAGGAGCAATGCAGTTGTTTGGGAACAGTCACTGGGGGTCGTTTGCTGGGGACTAGCTGCTGCTGCTGAATGATTCAGGTTCTGTACAACCAGACGTCGCTCTTGAGAGAGAAACAGGAGCGGCCGCACGGCTACAGGGGTAGATATAGAAGGAATTACAGCCCCTGCTCTTCTCCTCCTAAATAGAACCACCCCAGATGCTCTTTTCCCCTTTCTTTAGGGCAAAGCAGCCGACACCGAGCCCTGCCTGGTGTGGCCGCAGCGCCCGGATGGTGACCAAGCCCTTGGCAGTCCCCATCAACCCTAAACAACAAACCAGCACAGACAGCTGCAGCCCTGGTAGGGGGCTCACACTGGATGATCTATCGGGGCCCCTTCCCATCCCTAACGACTGGATCTAGGGGATCCTGCTGTGGCAGGGGGATCGGACTGGATGATCTTTCAAGGTCCCTTCCCACGGAAGGTGCAGAGATGCCGCCCAAGGCTCTTCCACACGGCTCCTCGCTCAGGAGCTCCGTGCGGGGCTGCAGCAGCCTCAGAACCTTCCAGGAAAGCTGGAGGCACCTGCGGCACCGCGGGGAAAGCTCCTGGGGGAGCAGAGCGCGCCGGCAGCCCTCGGAGCGACGCAGCCCCCGTGGTGCCGTCGGCAGCGCTGAGCCAGCAAACCCCGCCGGTGGCCCCAGAGCCAAGGCACAGTGGGGACTGCAGCACCCCCCACCCCACGCCTGGCTGTTTGCCGCAGGGCGACGCTTCATTACGTCAAAAAAAGCAGCAAATAAAGCACTTCCCGAGGAACAAAAGCCACCGGAGCGCAAAGGAGGGAGCTCGTTCGGAAACGGCGAGAAATCCTTTCCCATCGCCTCGGGGGTGATGGAGGGGCCCTGCGTTCTTATCGCCCTGACCCACGACACCCCGAGCCCAGCTCGTTAAAAGGAGACACCCAGAAGAACAACGTTTGGCCTCACATCACCTCGTCAGCGCCGGCAGAGCCTCCCCGCGCCCCGGCGACCACCCGGGCGTCGCCCGCCTAAGCGGAGCCGGGCGCTGTTGCCCTTCGTAGGGTTATCAATAGCTGTCGCACCCCAAGGAGGTGACGTGAGGCTCCTTCTTCCTTCCGCAGACTAAAATAAACCTGCGGGGAATCGTCTGACTCCTGCCGCCTCAGCCCTCGGTGCCCCGCAGCGGCGACGCAGGAAGGGACGGGACTTGCCCGGGCAACAAACACCCCTGCGGAGAGGTTTTGCTCTAGAGCTGCGGCTGCCCGGGTCTGGGGGTGCAGCGCCGGGCCGGGCCGGGGAGGACGAGAGCCTCCCAGACCCCGCGCCGGGTTCAGAGTTCAGGTTCTGATGCGGCTGCTGCCGAGACAGACGCAGCTGCGGAGCAGCTGTGTCGAAACACCCGTCAGGGGGAGGGCTGGTCCCCGAGCTGCTCCTTGGAAGAGGTGAAAGCACATGGGGGGGGTCTCCGAAATACATTCCATAAAGAGAGAAAGGAGAGGACAAGCTCTGGGGGCATCACCGACACTCGGGCAGTGCCCGTCCCATCCCTGCCGGGCAGTTTGCTGGGAACCGGTCAGCACCGGGCAAGGTTCCCCCTTCTCCACAATTTTTAGGGCTCCAGATCACAGAACACTGGGGATTGGAAAGGACCTTGAGAGGTCATCCAGTCCAATCCCCCTGCCACAGCAGGGTCCCCTAGATCCAGTTGCACAGGAACGTGGCCAGGGGGGTTTGAAATGCATCCAGAGAAGGAGACTCCACAACCCCCCTGGACATGTCCCTGTGTGACTGGATCTAGGGGATCCTGCTGTGGCAGGGGGACTGGACTGGATGATCTGTTGAGGTCCCTTCCCACCCCTAATGTTCTGCAATTCTTCCCTGAACAGAAAGCAGCAGAGAGCTCATTAGCCACCCTCTTCCCAGTCTTAGCCATTAGCACTGGCACCGAGCCCTGTGGTGAATCACACAACACCAGGGGTTCGAAGGGACCTCGAAAAACCATCCAGTCCAACCCCCTGCCACAGCAGGATGCCCTAGATGCAGTGGCACAGGAGCACGGCCAGGCTGGAAGCTGAGAGACCCACAGCAGGACACTAAGTGCTGGGAAGCTCCTCAAGGGACCGTGGGGCTGCTCCCTGATCCCTCTGGCCACCTCTGGACACCAGCGAACATCTGCCTGCAGGTCTGGCCCTGGGCTTCTGCTGGGAAGACGCTGCAAAGCTCCATCAAGCTGACTGGAAAAGCCCAGAGGAAAGCTACCCCCTGTCCCAGAGGGCTCGCAGGCACTTGCTACTCAAAGAGCTAAATGAATCCATTCACTCCAGAGAAAAAGCCCCTCTGCCTTGAAGACAAACAGAGACCAGCAGACCTCTGCGAGCGGCCCTCCCCTCGAGGCTCCGCATCCCCCAGTAACGGACGGCGGAAGACTGATTAGTCAACTGATAATTGAGTTCTTAAATGTCAAAAACAATATGGAATGAATATTCAGCAGATCACGCCGCTGAAACCTACCCGTTCCATCAGCGATGACTAACAGCTCCGATCCCCTTTGTTCCTCCCCAGAAATTATGTTAATCTGACTTTTTGGAGGTGACGAACCAGCCTCTCCTCAAAGGCACCGGCGAGCAGCTCCACGGGCTGCTTGGAGCTCTGCTGGGGAGTCCCACTGCGTGGCTCGGCGCCAGGGACGGGCCCTGCCCCGCAGCAGCCACCCTGCACCTCCCACTTCCCGAGAAGCAGGGACAGCAGTGGGTAGAGAGAAAAAACCGGGAGGTTTTCTTGCTGCTGGAGGTTAAACAGCACCAGGGCCAAGGTCACAACGTGTTTGCAATGTGCCCTGGTGGCCAGGAGGGCCAACGGTGTCCTGAGGTGGATCAGAAGAGGGGTGGTCAGCAGATTGAGAGGGCTTCTCCTCCCCCTCTGCTCTGCCCTGGAATGTTGCGTCCAATTCCAGGCCCCTCAGCTCCAGAACGATCCAGAGCTGCTGGAGAGAGCCCAGGGCAGAGCCACAGGGATGATGGAGGGAGGGGAGCATCTCCCTGCTGAGGAGAGCCTGAGGGAGCTGGGGCTCTGGAGCTGGGAGAGATTGAGGGGTGACCCCATGGATGTTGATCAAAATGTGAAGGGTGGGTGTGAGGAGGATGGAGCCAGGCTCTGCTCAGGGGCACCCAGTGACAGGACAAGGGGCAGTGGGTGTGAGCTGGAGCAGAGGAGGTTCCCCATCAGTGTGAGAAGGACCTTGTTCCCAGTGAGGGTGGCAGAGCCCTGGAAGGGGCTGCCTGGGGGGGCTGTGTTCTCCAGAGATAAAAGCTCCATGTCACTGTCCAGCTCTGAGGCTTCACAGAATCACAGAGCATTAGGGATTGGAAGGGACCTCCAAAGATCATCCAGTCCAAGCCCCTGCCACAGCAGGATCCCCTAGATCCAGTCACACANCTGTCACTGGGTGCCCCTGAGCAGAGCCTGGCTCCACCATCCCTGCTGCACCCGGCCGCTGCCGATGGGCACGCAGCCCCGCAGCCGTAGCGGCCACCCGCGTGCTTAGAGCTGAAGGATGGCATCTTGCTAAGCGTGGTTTTAATTAACACACAGACGTGTCACCCCGAGAGGCAGCTCGGGAGCCCGGCTCTCACTTACCCGGCCCCAGATTTACGGGCTCGGTGTGAAGTGGTTCGCAGAGACGTTTAAAAACAATCAGGCTCTCAGAGAGGCGGGTTCCAGCGCCCGGCTGCTCTCATTACGCCGGGGGAATGGGAAAATAAAGCCATTAGGCTCTGCAGACACCAGGCTTATTTGTACTATTCTTTTTAATGATGAGTTTCTTTAATAACCCTCTGCCTGTGTGGGAGAGCCTCTCCCGTGCTCGCTGACGGATAACGTGACTGACCCAGCCTGGTCTTGATGTTTCACGATGCTTCTGCAACGAGGAGAAAGCCCGTTGTGGCTCTGCTCCTGCCCAGCCGCTTGTCCCACCAGCTGAGCCCAGCTCGGGCCCCCTCATCCCCCCAGCAGCAGTCCTGCTGGGAGGGAGCAGCTCAGCACCTTCACGTCTCTTCGAGTGCTCTCCCACCCCTCGACCTGCAGCCCCAGCTCCCTCCAGCTCTCCCCATCAGATTGATTCTCCAGGCCCTTCCCCAGCTTCGTGGCCCCTCCCTGCCTCCCGTGCACTGAGGTGCCCAAACTGGACCCAGCACTCAAGGCGCAGCCTCACCAGTGCTGAGTGCAGGGGGACGATCACCTCCCTGCTCCTGCTGGACACAGGGCACGGGTTGTGCTCAGCTGGAAGAGCTGCTCACTCCGCCCACAGCACCACAGTTCTCAGCAGAACTTGAGGAATAGATGGTGTGAGCACACCATCCCCAACGAAACCCTCTGCTGCTCCACCAGGCACCACCTCTCAGCTCCCTGCCCTTCCCCAGGCTGCTCCAAGCCCGTTGAGGACACAGCAGCTCTCAGCCAGCAGCACCCGGCAGCCCCAGCACTAAGGGTTTGCGTTTTCCTTACGCTGAGCCCCTCAGCACAGCCACAGAATCCTTTCCTTTCCCTTCACCAGCCCACCCCAGGCTGGGTCTCCTGGTGCTGAGCTCTCTGCTCTTTGGGGAAAGTGGGATCTTAGTGTTTGAGCTCCATCCCTTAGCTGGACACAGAATCACAGAACGTTAGGGGTTGGAAGGGACCTGGAAAGACCATCCAGACCAATCCCCCTGCCAGAGCAGGATCCTTCAGATCCAGTCACAGCATCACTGAACATTAGGGATTGGAAGGGACCTCAAAAGACCATCCAGACCAATCCCCCTGACACAGCAGGATCCTTTAGATCCAGTCACAGCATCACTGAACATGAGGGATTGGAAGGGACCTCAAAAGACCATCCAGACCAATCCCCCTGACACAGCAGGATCCTTTAGATCCAGTCACAGCATCACTGAACATGAGGGATTGGAAGGGACCTCAAAAGACCATCCAGACCAATCCCCCTGACACAGAAGAATCCTCTAGATCCAATCACACAGGAACAGGGCCAGGCAGAAACTCACCCCCAGCCTCTGGAGCCTTCAAGACAAACTCTGATGGCTTCCTCACATGAGCTCTGGGCAGCCTCCTGCTCACCATGAGCCCAAACCCACCTGGACATGTTCCTGTGTGACTTGGTCTAGGGGATCCTGCTGTGGCTGGGGGTTGGACTGGCTGGTCTTTCGAGGTCCCTTCCCATCCCTAACTCTCTGCTACTCCACGGTCTCGTTCTGCCCGCTCGGGCTCTGCTGACTCACCCTGATCACCGCAGACCGCCCAGCCCAGCCCCTCTCCTCTCTCCCCACCAGCAGGGCTCGACGCTGGTTCCCACCTTCCGCGAGTCCGGGGCGCAGCGGGGAACTGGGGGATGAAAAAACCTAGTTTAACATCTCATTTATTCCGCAGATGAGAAAGTAATTCCCTGCTGAATGATTGCCCTGAACCAACAATTCCGGAGGCAGGAGGCAGCTGCCCGCTGGAGCCGGGGCTGCGCCGCCGCGGCGCTCGTACAGAACGGGGCTGAACGATGGCTCTTCCCCGCCGTTGCCGTTAGCCCGGAGAGAAAAGCCATTAGATATGATTAAGGTTAAGAGATTGCTGAAGTCACCAGCAGCCGCCACTCAATCATTTTGCTCCATGAAAGGCAGCCCCGGCCGGTTGTTTCCCCGAAATGTGTTCGCAGAAAAGAGCAGAACGGGGCTGATGTGGCTGGATGCAGCAAATCGGGTCTGGATGCTCCGCGTGCTGCAGAGCTGAGGGCTCCTGATTTACTGGTGAGATCACAGCTTGGAGCTGGCAGGGGCCAGCTGCCTCGGAAAGACCTGGGGGGAGCTCAAAGGAACCGACCCTGCCCCAAGTAGCACTGGGGAGCTTTGCCAGCCCTTCCCTGCACAGAGAGGGAACCCTCGGCGGGTCTGAACGTGAGCTGGGGTCTGGGCTCAGAGCCTTCGGGCACCAGCAGCTCCCACTGTGGGCTGGGTCGAGCCCTGACCGCCTGTTCACTGAATCACACAACCACAGGACATTGGGGACTGGGAGGGACCTTGAAAGACCATCCAGTCCAATCCCCTGCCACAGCAGGATCCCCTAGATCCAGTCACAGCATCCCACAACATTAGGGATTGGAAGGGACCTCCAAAGATCATCCAGTCCCACCCCCTGCCACCACAGGATCACCCAGACCAAGTCACCCAGGAACACATCCAGGAGGGTTTTAAATATCTCCAGAGAAGGAGACTCCACAACCCCCTGGGCAGCCTGTTCCAGTGCTCCATCAGCCTTACTAGGAAGAAGTTCTTTCTCATCTTGATGTGGAACCTCCTCTGTTCCTGCTCACACCTGTTGCCCCTCGTCCTATCACTAGAAGACACTGAGCAGAGCCTGGCTCCATCCTCCCAACACCCACCCTTCACACATTTATAGACATTAATGAGGTCACCCCTCAGTCTCCTCTTCTCCAAGCTCAAGTAACCCAGCTCCCTCAGCCTCTCCTCGTAAGGGAGCTGCTCCACCTCCTTCATCATCCTCGTTGCCCTACGCTGGACCCTCTCCAGCAGCTCCACACCCCTCTTGAACTGAGGGGCTCAGAACTGGTCACAACACTCCAGGTGTGGTCTCACCAGGGTAGAGTAGAGGGGGAGAAGAACCTCTCTTGATCTGCTAACCACCCTCCTTCTGATCCACCCCAGGATGCTGTTGGCCCTCTTGGCCACAAGAGCACATTGCTGGCTCATGGTCATCCTGCTGGCCACCAGGACCCCCAGGTCCCTTTCTCCTGAACTACTCTCCAACAGGTCAGTCCCCACCCTGTACTGGTCCCTGGGGTTGCTCATAGCAAACCCTAACCCTAACCTTCTCTGTCTGGAGGACAACGCCCAGGGCATTTGGGACATCTCCTCTCTGCTCTTTCTGTGTCTAACTCATCCCACACCAGACCCAACCCAACCCAACCTTCTGGAGGCGTCTGCTGCTCCCCCAGTGCCTGCAGCCCCAGCAGAGTTAAAATCAGCTCTGCTGCCCGTGCAGAGGATTTATCTGCTCGAGCAAGACGTGCAGGAGCCGCGAGTCCATCCATCACACAGAGGAGCACGAGAGATACGACCGGTGTCACCGGCCCTGGCTCTGCAGCGCCGACTGTCCACCCCGCGGCCGACCCCTTCTCCCGGCAACGCTCCCCTACACGAAGATGTCTGGGAGATTGATAATTCCCGAGCTAAGGAATTACTGATGGCCGGTGTGATGCCTCCCCTGCTCTTGGAGATAGCTCACCCGGCCACCAGCACAGCAGCTGGGCTTCCCACAGCCGCTGCCGGGTAGCCCAGGGCTGGCTATCTCAGCCCTGAGAGCACCTCTGCGGCCGAAGGCTTTGGGGCAGTGGCTGGGTTTTGCTGAGGTGGTGGTTCACGCACAGAACCAGCTGGACCACCTGGGACATGGAGGGGAACCACACGTGGGGTCACCCCGCTCTGAGGCGGAGCAGGGTGGGCTGGCAGCTGGACACTGCATCAGTCTCGGAGCCATCGTGTCCTTCTGGAAGTCCCCATCTGCTCCCTGGGATCTAGTGGTTGTCATCCCCTCCACCCTGCTGCCCTTCTCCAGGTTGTCTCTCTGGTGTCTCTACAAGGGATGTTTTGCAGGTTTCCTACCACTGCTGCACCCTCAGCCACGGGGGCTGGACTCAACCCTGCGCTGCCGGGGGGTCGGACCCCCTCACCCCTCTTGCCAAAGACCCGCATCCAGGGTGGTGCTTGAGTCCCCATCCCTGAGTGAGTTTAAAAGTCACTCAGATGTGGTGGTGGAGGATCTGGTTGAGGGGTGAACGTGTAGAGAAGGGTTGATGGTTGGACTCGGTGATCCTCCTTGGGATCTTTTCCAACCTGAATGATTCTGTGATTCATTAGGGGTTGGAAGGGACCTCAGAAGATCATCCAGCCCAGTCCCCCTGCCACAGCAGGATCCCCTAGATCCAGTTGCACAGGAACACATCCAGGAGGGTTTGAAATGTCTCCAGAGAAGGAGACTCCACAACCCCCCTGGGCAGCCCCTGCCAGGGCTCTGGCACCCTCACTGCCAACAAGGTCCTTCTCACACTGATGGGGAACCTCCTCTGCTCCAGCTCACACCCGCTGCCCCCTGTCCTGTCACTGGGTGCCCCTGAGCAGAGCCTGGCTCCATCCTCCATGTATTGATCATCCTTCATGTACTGATCAACACGAATGAGGTCACCCCCCAGTCTCCTTGACATCCCAGTTCACAGACTGGGAACGGTCAGCGTTGAAGCCCAGCAACCTCTCCCCCAGAGGAGCGGCGAGCAAGCGCCCTCCTCCTCCCCTCCCGCTCGCTGCCCACCAAGCAGTAGATAACTCTTTATCTGACAGGTAATTAGCCACAGAAAAGAAGCCAATTAAAAGCAGAGCCCACGTTCATAGCGATGCCCAGGCTCACGCGTGTCTGCAGACGCACGAGGGGTCCCTTTCCTTCGCCAAAGAAAAGCCGGTTCCTCTGTGGAGGGGAGGAGATGCGTCCTCATCTCTGCCCCTCGTGTCCCCACAGACATCAGCAGGGCCAGGGGGCTCCCAGCCGTGCCAGCCCCCAGCCCCGGTGGCTCTGCTCAGTGCCAGACCCAGGGGCTTGCCCCGGGGCCACTCCGTAGGATTAGGCTCTGTCTGGTTCCCACCAAAGGCTCTGGTCTTACCCCAAGACCTCTCAGCAGCAGCAGCTTTACAGGGCCTGACAGATTCGGGATTAAACACAAAAGCCAGACAAATCCACACTTTGATAGGAGGCCCCAGTGGATGCTGCAGGACCAGCAGGATTAGGAAACCAAAAGGGAAGAGGCAGACGCTCTCAAAATCTGCTGAGTCTGCTGGTTCCAGGGGTCTGCTGCCCCAGTGGAGCTACCCTGAGCCCCTGGCTCTGCCTGCTCCGTCCCCATGGAGCAGTGGGGCTCCCTGTCCCATCTCCTCCCAGCTGGGGTGCAGCCCCCTAACCAGCCAGAGCCCCACTTTTTCCATCTTCTGCTCTGGTGCCAGCTGTGCCCCCAGCCCTTCCCAGGGAGCGCGAGGGCTGGCCGGGAGCTCCAGGTACCCCCTTTGGTCTGGGTGCACAAGGCTGGGAAGCAGAGGGCTCCTCGGCAGCAGCAGCTCAAGGATGCTGGGGCTCTACTTGGGAAATAAATCTGAGCACTCACAAAACACTGTCCTCAGGAAACCCAAAACAGACAGCAGCAGTGGAACTGGGAGCCCGATGGGTGCCAGGGGCCAAGGGAGATCACCCAGCAGTGCCTGCTGCCTCTGGGAAACCAGAACACAAGGGGTTCACTCCCTGGATGATGGAAACATCCCCCAGGGAAACGTCCCTGCAGCATCAGCCACCGTGGGCTGCACCCAGGGACACAGGCTGCCCCCAGCTCCGGGGTGTGATGGATGCAGGGGCCAGCCCCGACTCTGCAAGGTCGCTCCCGCGAGGCAGCGCAGGTTGGTTTCCCCTTCCCAGCCGTAACAGCAGCCCCGGGCAGGGGGCTCGTTACCTCGGGGAGATAAGGATCTGATTTACTGCCCCAGCTGAACCCGAGGTGGTTTGTAAAACACTGTCAGGAAAGGAACATAAAACCTGCTTTTATCACTAAACAAAAACTTCCCCGAGATGTTAGAGGAACAGAACGGTCCTGCTGCCCAACCGCGGGGCCATCGAGATGAGCCGGGGGGGGGCTTTGCTTGGGAACTGCTGGAGACAGACACCCCCTGCCTCCTGCAGCCCGGGGCTGGCTGTAGTTCTGCAGAAAGCAGCATAAAGCAGCAGCACGTCTGCTCTCACAGGCTGCAAGGCACCAGCTCAGCCCTGACCTACAGCCCTCAAAACAAACAAACCCAAGGGGAGCCTCACACAGCCCATCTGCCCCAGTGGCGCCTTTCCAGGGGAGTCTGCCAGCCCTGCCCGTGTCCCCCTGAGCCAGCACTGCCCCTCCAGCCCTGCCCGTGAGCCCCTGCACCAGCTCTGCTCACATCACAGAGTCACAGAACATCAGGGATGGGAAGGGACCTCAAGGGATCATCCAGTCCTACACCCCTGCCACAGCAGGATCCCCTAGATCCAGTCACAGAATCACAGAACATCAGGGATGGGAAGGNCTCCCTCCATCATCTCCGTGTCTCTGCACTCCAGCAGCTCCGTGTACTTCCTGAGGGTCCCAGACCTGGACACACTCATCCAACTGTGGTCTCACCAGGGCAGAGTAGAGGGGTAGGAGGACCTCTCTTGATCTGCCAACCACCCTGCTTCTCTGCTAACCACTCTGCAGTGCCCGTGAGGCCCCAGCACTGCAGACCCACCAGCTCTTGGCAGCTCTGCCCACCCCTGGCATGTTTGAGATCCCCCTCGGGGGGGGGGGGACGGGGGACACGGGACACAGACACTCGCCTATCTTTCAGGGCTTGCAGCCAGCTGCTCACATGTTTGGCTGCTGCTGCTGGGCTCTGCTGTGCTGCTGGCTTCACCCTCCCATCACTCAGCACCTCGCTGGGAACCAGCAGTTCCCACCCCCACTTGCTCTGGCACAAGCTGGAAGGGTCCAGACGCTGCTTCCAGCCTGTGCAGGGTCTGTCCCTTCCCCACCCCAAGCTGTCGGTGAAGCAGCCACCAGCTTCCCTCAGGACAGGAGCCCTTGGAGCACCTCCAGCCCAGCGGTGCCCACAGCCTCACCTGAGCTCACCCCTCTCAACAATCACAAAGAAGAAAGTCCTTCCCCATCAGAACAACCAACCCCTGGAACCATCTCCCAAGGGCAGGGGTCGGTTGCCCTGCACTGGGCAGCTGTCAGACCCAGCTGGACAGGCTGCTGGGACAGCAAATTTCAACCCTGTTTTCAGCTGGAGAGGTTGGACTGGATGATCCTTGGGGTCTCTCCCAAGCAGGGACTCTGTGGATCACTGATCTGCAGCTGCAAACAAGGGTGTCTGCTCTGGGAGCAGCAGCTGGCCACGAGCAGTGACTTCCAGGAATTAGAGGTGACCAGCTGGATCACCGAGCGAGGCCCCTGCTTCCTGTAGAAGGGGTTTGTTAAGCAACTGGGGTTAATTTCAGGGGCCCATTTACCTGCAGAGATTATTTACCACAATGGGAATAGAATCATAGAATCAGAATCATTCTCTGGGATCATTGAGTCCAACCACCAACCCGACTCTACAAGGTCACCCCTAAACCAGACCCCCCAACACCACATCTACTCAACTACCAGAGTCATCCAGGGTGACTCAGCCACCACCCCGGGCAGCCCATTCCAGTGCCAAACCCCAGGGCTTCTCCCAAAGACAACACCCAGCCAGCGCTGTGGTTGGGGGGGCTTTTCCAGGAGACCCCAAGGCTGCCCCCTACCCCAGCTGTTGGGACCTCACCTGCCAGTAGAGCCATCCCTCGCCTTCCCAGCTTGATGGGAACGGAACATCTCCCTGCTGAGGCCACCATGACATCCCTTGCCTGGCACTGTGGTCCATCCTGCCCTGTGAAAAGGGCTGGAGGATGGAGCCAGGCTCTGCTCAGGGTCACCCAGTGACAGGACAAGGGGCAGCGGGTGTGAGCTGGAGCAGAGGAGGTTCCTCATCAGTGTGAGAAGGACCTTGTTGGCAGTGAGGGTGCCAGAGCCCTGGCAGGGGCTGCCCAGGGGGGCTGTGGAGTCTCCTTCTCTGGAGACATTTAGAACCCAGCTGTTCCTGTGTGACTGGATCTGGGGGATCCTGCTGGGGCAGGTGGATTGAGCTGAATGAACTTTGGAGGTCCCTTCCCATCCCTGATGTTCTGTGGATCTGTGACTGGATCCAGGGGATCCTGCTGCTTCAGAGGTCCCTTCCAACCCCAACACTCTCTGCTAATGGTCCTTGCCCTCACCACGAGCCGTGGGGTGCTGCTGGACCACCCAAACCCCACACTGCCAGCCCCTAACACTCTGTGGATCCGTGGAGCAGCGCCCCAGCCCAGGAGGGGGAGTCCTCATCCTGCAGCCCCCACCCCCATTTCGCACACAACGACTCCAAAGGAATGTTTTGGGGGGAGGGGGGCACGTCTGACGATTAAGAACTTGGCTCGGAGCCGCCTTCTGCCTGCATCTGCCATGCTAAAATAACCCTCCTCCCAGCCATGCCCACCTGCTGTCTTTTTCAATTTTAAGTATTTCTAAGTAGCAATCAAATCAGTGTAATTTGTTCTTTATCTCGCAAAAACCATTGTGAAAGAAAAATGTGACCATTATGCTGCAGCGGGGGAAAACCAGAGGCCCTTTATTTCCAGCCTTCCCTCTATTCTATCGGATCCCGCAGCCGCCGTCCCGCCCGTCGCGGCTGGTGCTGCTCGAGCGAGCGGAGCTCGCTTTAATCACCGCAGCCTTCCTCCCCTCCATCGAGCCCCCCCGCCGCCGCCTCCCCAGGTTAAGGGGGAGCCCCCCACCCCCTTTTCTCTTCCTTTTTAATTCAGACGCACAAACTCGCGGATTACGAACGCGACGAGGGTTTCCAGGAGACGGGCTCCGGGGATTCGTGCTCGGGAGCCGCTGTTGGGAGCGGGGCTGCTCCCCGGCGACGGCGGGATGCGACTGCGGGATGCGCCGGGCACTGCCACCGCCCGCTCCCGACGTCCACGTCGGATCCCGAGCAGATCTTGACTCCCCGATCAATCCCGAGGCTGGGATCGGCTGCCGGAGGAGCACTCGGCTCCGCAGCCCTCGATACCGGCGCCGGGCAGGGCGCAGTGATCAATCATTATTTATAGACTGGCTGCAGAGGGAGGGAGCGACCCCGTTAGCAGTCGGATTAATCCCCGCATCACTCCAGCTCCTGGCATGTGGAGGTGCTCAGCAGGCGATCTCTTGGATCCCAAGAGCAGGGCAACAGCACCACTCCCCCAGAGTGTCACAGAATCACTCGGGTTGGAAAAGACCCCTGGGGTCATCGAGTCCAACCATCAACCCTACTCTACAAGTTCACCCCTAAACCAGATCCCCCAAGACTACATCTAAGCGACTCGTAAACTCATCCAGGGGTGGGGACTTGACCATCACCCATCTCAAGGGTGGGATGGACATTGCTCTGGCCAGGCTCAATGTGCTGGGGGTCTCATCCAGGGATGGGGACTCAAGAGCCATCCCTTGGCAGCAAAGCAGGGTGGGCGAGTGAGGAATCTCATCTCTCATCGTTTTCTCATCTGGAGGGTGACTCTCAGTCCTTTCATCCTGGGGTCTGATGGTGAGATGCGGGGAACCCCGTAGCCCAGTCATGGCACAAGGAAGTGGCCAAGGGCACAAAGCTGCTGGAGAGAGTCCAGGGCAGAGCCACAGGGGTGATGGAGGGAGTGGAACACCTCCCTGCTGAGCAAAGGCTGAGGGAGCTGGGGCTCTTGGGCTTGGGGAAAAAGGAGCCTGAGGGGTGACCCCATGGATGTTGATCCATATGGGAAGGGTGGGTGTGAGGAGGATGGAGCCAGGCTCTGCTCAGGGGCACCCAGTGACAGGACAGGGGGCAGAGGGTGAGAGCTGGAGCAGAGGAGGTTCCACATCAGTGTGAGAAGGACCTTCTTCCCTGTGAGGGTGCCAGAGCCCTGGCAGGGGCTGCCCGGAGGGCTGTGGAGTCTCCTTCTCTGGAGACATTTCAAACCCACCTGGCCGTGTTCCTGGGCAACTGGATCACAGAATCATAAAACATAAGGGATGGGAACGGATCTCCAAAGATCATCTAGTCCAATCCCCTTGCCAGGGATCCTGCTGTGGCAGGGGGACTGGACCATCTTTGGAGGTCCCTTCCCATCCCTAATGTTCTCTGATTATTGTTGGACTCCATGATATCTAGAGGTCCCTTCCAACACCTGTTCTCTGATAACGGATCCTGTGTGACTTGGTCTAGGAGATCCTGCTGTGGCAGGGGGATGGGGCTGGATGATCTTTCGAGGTCCCTCCCAACCCCTAATGACCCTCCGATTCCGGGAGTTTCCCGGGCTTGCCTGCACCACGAGCTGCAGGGTGCTCTGAACCACCCAAACCCACGGGTCCAACCCCCCCGCGCTCTGCCGCGACCGAGCCCCCACACAAGCGGCCCCGCTGCGGCTCTCCGAGCCGGCGCGTCTCCCGCACGCGCTCTCGCACCCAGCTCCGCCGCCCCGAGCGGCCCTGGTTTCCATAAATAAGAATTAAGCAAACCCTTAACGAGCGCGATGCATATTAATGGCCTCCAGGTGAAGGGTAGCGTGCGCCGTGATTGTGGCGCTGCCGCCGCCTTTGATTAGAGCCGCTCCAAGCCAGGGGAGATAAACAACCCGCAGACCCCTAAAGTTCACTGCAATTTGTTCTTTTGACCTCTGCCAGCTCCTGGGGTTCTGCGCAACTTCAGGCTCCTTCGTGCAGCGGGATCCCCCCCGACCCTCCAACCCCTCTCCGTGTTTCACAGCGGGTGCTGGTGCAGTGGAAACAGCTCCTCTCCCACCCAGGGCATCGGCGCTGCAGGCTGAGACATCACCCAAAAACCTCCTCGTGAGAGCAGGAGCCCGGTTGTGGGTCCTGGTTATGGGGTGTCGAGGCACTGGATTGGTTTGAGGTGCCTTCTCCCACAAACTGGAGCAGCTTTGTCAGCTCTGCTGGGATGCGGCACCGTGAGACTGGATCATAGCTTTGGGACAACCCTCCTGGAACCCAGCCGGTCCAGCTCCAGGAGCTCAGCCCCAGGCAGGCATCTAGAGGAGGTTGTACAACACCTCTCCTCAGACACAAACTGGTTCCGAGTTCCTGACTGTTATTCCCAGCACAGCAAACAGTCCCCACCTCGCTCTGACCCCAGCCAAGAAGGACCTTCCAGTCACAGAACAGTGGAGATTTGAAGGGACCCTCAAAGACCATCCAGTCCATCCCCCTGACACAGCAGGATCCCCTAGATCCAGTCACACAGGAACAGTCCAGGTGGGTTTTAAACTTCTCCAGAGAAGGAGACTCCACAACCCCCCTGGGCAGCCCCTGCCAGGGCTCTGGCGCCCTCACTGGGAAGAAGGTCCTTCTCACTCTGATGTGGAACCTCCTCTGTCCCAGCTCATACCCGCTGCCCCCTGTCCTGTCACTAGATGACACTGAGCAGAGCCTGGCTCCATCCTCCTCACACCCACCCTTCACATACTGATCAACACCCATGGGGTCACCCCTCAGTCTCCTTTTCTCCCAGCTCCAGAGCCCCAGTTGTTGCCAAGGAGCCAAGGGCTGGTCAATACACACAGGAAGGGTCTAGCCTGCTCCTGGAAGCTCTCCCCAGGGTCCCTGCTGTTACTGGGTGGAAGGGGCAGTTGCTGCAGCAGCACCAGCACCCCTCCGCAGCAGTGGGGGGAAACCAGTTCTTCACTGGTTTCCTGCAGGGCGACAGCTCTGATCACGGTGGCCTCCAGCAGGGGAAGGCTAATGAAGACGTGACGCGGCCAGCGGAGTCCGCAGCCATTTCTCAACTCATTAGCATCCTGTCAGTCCGAGGGGTCCGGGGAGACCCGCGCTCCCACCCTTCACCACAACATGACAGGATAATGAAGCGACGCTGCTTCCAGCCAGCCCAGACACGCTCCTCACGCCTGGCCACGGGACTGAGCCCCAGCGGCCAGCTGGGCGATGACAGAGCTGTCCTCACCCCTGCCCATCCTCAGCCTGGGTGCTGCGGCCGCGTTCCTCAGGGCACAGAGCTGCAGTACCCGCGGTGCACCCACAAAAGCCCCGCGGGCACCCAGAGGCCGTGACCTGCCCGAGTCACCGCTGTTGAAGCTCACCACGAGCATCTGCTTTGCTGCGCTCAGGTTCCCACCCCATCCCTGTCTCCATGACACCGAGTGGCGACGGCTCTGCCCTGACCGGGTGCCACATGTTACCGGCAAGTGTTCAGACGAGCCGTGAAGCTGCGGGGAAACGCGGTCCCCAGCGAGCAAACAGCTCCTTGTTCATCCTCTTCGGGTGGTGAGCGAGGGCTGGGGAGGGCAGAGAGGCACCGGGCTGGATTCCCCGCGCCCGCAGCGCCTCATAAATAGGTGACGGAGCCGATCTATCGCCTGCTGGCGCCGCCGACTTCTTCAGGGAGCTCTGCAGTAAGCGGGGGGCGAAGCTTTGCCCTCCTCTGTACTGCTGCCCCGAGGATCCAGACTGCTCTCGAGAAGCAGAGAGCTCTGGGGATGCGGGAAGGAAGTCGCTTCAGCCGGTTCAAACAGCCCCTTGGGTCCTGCTGCCCGACTGCCCGAACCGTGAGCAGCCAGGACGGGGCTGTGCCGAGCCCTCCGCGGCTGACGGGCTGCATCTCCTGAGCGTGGGGGCACAGACACGGCCATGGCCCTTCTTCCTCGAGTCTCTTCCAGGAAGGAAGATGCTCTGGCAAGGGCTGCCCAGGGGGGTTGTGGAATCTCCTTCTCTGGAGACCTTTAGAACCCACCTGGCCATGTTCCTGTGCGACTGGATCTAGGGGATCCTGCTGTGGCAGGGGGTTGGACTGGATCTTTCCAGGTCCCTTCCAGTCCCTGATGTTCTGTGATTCTCCCCATCCCCTGGCACTCACAGGAGCCTTCCGTGTCCACAGCCAGGCTCCTGCACAAGCCTGTGGTGCACAGGGAGGGGTGAAAGGAAGAAGCTCAGCACCAGACCACAGAATTAGAATCCCAGAATCATCAGGTTTGGGAAAGACCTTCAAGATCACCAGGTCCAACCTCCAACCACCACCCCATCTCCTCAAACACCCCGGCTGTCAAACCCCTCCAGGAACAGTGTCTTCACCCCCTCCCTGGGCAGCCTGTTCCAGGGGCTCCTCACTCTGTCTGTGAAAGCAGAGCTCTCCCACTCCGACGCACGTTGCTCTTGAAAACACTCAGAGGCAGACAAATCTCACACCCCCACCTCCTGCTCATCAGGCTCGCACGGCGACGCAAGCTCTTCTCCACACACCCTTCTTTAAAAGGACCACGCACTTACATTTAATTAAAAGTATCTACATAGGAATGAGATTAATTAATTCTCCTTCTACCCAAGAGCCCTCTCATTGTGTTCACTCAAATGAGGTTTCAAGATGTCCTCTCTCCGCTGTATCTGGGCTAGTTGTCTCCAGACAACACTTGGGCTGTTATTCCAGCTCCTGCTTCACTTAGAAGAAAATGAAGGACGGGACCAGCTCTGGAGGGTGTCAGGAGTGAAGCACAGGCCACATCATGACACCTCCTGGACAGGATCCAGCTCAGCTGCGTCCCGGCTGGGGGGCCAGGAGCCTCCACCCCCACGTGCTCTGCTTGGCACCAGCACGACCGGAGGATGCTGCGCCCGTGGTGTTCGGGCAGGTCAGAAGGGGACAGCAAGTGTGAGGGCTTGGAAGACCAGGAGAGCTGCAGTGGCTTCAGAGCCTGGCTCGAAGTGCTGAGGGGACACAGCATCCCGCGCCACCAGCGGCGAGGTCAAGGAGGAGCTCCAAGAGGTGGTGGTGCTGAGGCAGCTGGCACAGCACCACCGCCTCTGCCGCTCCCCAGCGCCATCGGCCCCGACTCCACGCCAGGGAACCAACCGCCTGCGTGGCTCCTGCCTCCCCGGGCCGCTAGCCCACGGCTCCACTCGGGTCAAGCGCAAAGACAGCAAAGGGTGACAGCTGCCAGGAGAACTCGGCGCTGAGCCCTCCGAGGTGGACGGGGAGAGCAAAGCGGCTGAAGGAGCTCTCCACCTTCCAGAGGAGGAGGAGGACACGGAGAGGTGACCTCAAACAGCCCTGCAAGAGCACACCTGGCTACCAGCAGCTCCCCGCGCGCGCCAGCCCTGCTCTCCTCTGCATCCAAACTCCACCTCACAGAGGAAACACCTTCCCACCAACCCCAGGTCACAGAGCTCCCCAGGAAGACCCAGTTCCAGCAGAAACCCCAGCAGGAGCAAAGTTGTTTGTGCTACAGAGCCCACGAGAGGTTGGAGCAGCTCCCACCCCTCCTGCAGCCCTCCAGCCTGTGGGCAGAATCCCCCTTGCTCTGCTTTGGACAGCAGGGAAGGAGAAGGGTGTCCTGGTGCTGCTGGCGCTGCCAGGTGGGAAAAGGGGCTCGGGCACCACCAGGTCCATCCTCTTTCCTCTGCCCCACTCTGGTGGGTGCCCGTGTTTATTCACAGTGGTGCCCAGACAAACCCAGTCCAAACAGGGCTCTCTTGTTGCTCCAGGCTGCCAGACCTTTCCTTCCCACCCCTTCCCTGGCACAGAGCCGGGCACAGCAGCAGCTTCCACATTCTCTCAACACTGGGAGCACAACTGGAGTAGCTTTGGGGAAGGTGCTCCATTGCCAGACCCTGGTGGGGAGCCCCGCTCTCACCTCTAGACACCTGGATGGCTCCCTCAGGCCCTCACACCTTAAACCAACACATCAGCACCTGCTTCCTGGGGGGGGGGGGCATTTCACCGGACCCCCCTCCTTCAAGTCCTTATGGGGAGCGCCGGCGGCAAGTCTGCGGCGACGGTGCTCGCGCGCTGGCTCTGCAGAGATCAGCTCTTCACAGGGCTCAGCCAGTTTACACAGGCTCCTGATAAATGTTTTGACAGATTTTCCTGACTTTGGGGAAAAAAAAGAGCGAGGGGCGGGGGTGGGGAAGGAGGAGAAGGGAGCCGTTGCTGCCCACGCTCCAGACAGCGCCCGAGACGCGAGATCCTCGCTGCCTTCCATCTATGGGGGGGCTGCAGAGGCTGGGCGCGTCTGCACCCCCAAATCAGACCCCATCGCCCCCTCCAAGGCCCTGCCCTGGCTTCTCTCGGGTGCTGCCACACGCAAGCAGCCCTCCCTGGAGCAGGAAGAGCCCGCTGAAGGACGCTCCTCCACCTCTCCCTTCCCCTGCCCCAGCGAGGGGCGGAGGCTGCACAGGGGATCTTCTGCAGCCGCTCTGAGCTGCCTCCACAGCCCTCATCTCCTCCCGATTTATGGCCCCGCGGCCGCGCAGTAAACGCGGACAATCGCCTCTCTCCCCCAGCACTAATCTTTTATTCATCTCAGTTCTGAGCAGAAACTTTCTAGATAGCAGAGACGACAAGGAGAGCAGCAGGTACCTCGCCCCTCCTTCTGTGGAGACCTTTAAAACCCGCCTGGACCTGTTCCTGTGCGACTTGGTCCGAGTGATCCTGCTCTGGCAGCGGGGT
The DNA here is from genome assembly GCA_013400115.1 of Rhinopomastus cyanomelas. Lineage (NCBI taxonomy): Eukaryota > Metazoa > Chordata > Aves > Bucerotiformes > Rhinopomastidae > Rhinopomastus > Rhinopomastus cyanomelas. The sequence goes on from VXBP01004440.1 coordinate 332,723, forward strand.
GGGATTGGACTGGATGATCTTTCGAGGTCCCTTCCAATCCCTCATGGGCTGGTCTAGGGGATCCTGCTCTGGCAGCAGGGTGGGATTGGACTGGATGATCTTTCGAGGTCCCTTCCAATCCCTCATGGGCTGGTCTAGGGGATCCTGCTCTGGCAGCGGGGTGGGATTGGACTGGATGATCTTTTGAGGTCCCTTCCAATCCCTCATGGGCCGGTCTAGGGGATCCTGCTCTGGCAGGGGGTTGGACTGGATGATCTTTTGAGGTCCCTTCCAATCCCTCATGTTCTGTGACTCTGATGCTGTGACAGTCGATGCTCTGTGGGTACCACCCAGTAACTGTTGGTGCTCTGTGGGCTCCACCCATCCTCCCACCCTCACAGAGCCCTGCAGCCAAGCTTTGGACTGGCTGCACCAGCTGACAGCGACGCCGGGTCCAAGATCCAGGTTCATCGATGCCCAGATGTCTCCCTGGGAGGACAGGGGGCTACCTGCAGACCCTGGCCCGAGCCGCAGTCTCCTCGTCATCCCCAGACAGCAGCTGGATGGAAATTTCCAGCGTCCCCTCGGTGCAGCCGTTTACTCTCTGCCAGATTCATCTGGCTGCTATTAGCCTTCAGAGCTCTGATTTGTTTGCCTGTCACTTGGACAAATGCTGACGGGCAGGAACAAGCAGGGATCGCTTCCCCTCCCTCCCCTGCGCTCCCCCAGCCCGCCGCCTCCGCGCTCTCCAGCGCCGACAAGATCATCGAGGGAGAAGGATGAACAACTGACCCACAAAATAAATACAAGGCTTATGGCTCCTGATAAAGATTAAATGTTGTGGGAGTCATGACTAGATAAAGGCCGGGGAAGGAAGAGCCTCAGACCTCAGCAGAGCATCAACAGCAGCGGCAGCGGCGCATAAATAAACACAAACACGCAGAGGGCGGCCAGCAAGTCTTACGGGGAGCTGGCCCAGCTGGATGGGTCTCACCCCGAGCAGGTTCTCCCACAGGAGCATCTCAGACAGCCTCCTGAGGGGTGTCAGGAGAGGATGGAGGAGCTGAGCACCTTGTCCTGTGCAGGGAGTGGGGGGGACTGTCTACCCAGCAGCCACCCCCACAGAGATCAGCCGCCCCACAGGGAGTCCTGGGATCTGGATCCCCATCTCACCAAGGGCAGAGCCCTCAGAAGTGGGGGGCAGAGCAGTTGCTCCCCCCTTTCTCACACACTAGAAGCTCAGATGGAGGGGAGAGCATTGCCAGGGTTGAGGGACACAGTGGGCTGCCCTGATGAGCACTGGGGCAACGACAAGGTCCTGACTGGCCACAGGAGCAGACACAGGAGGTGCGAGAAGGTGACTGCAGGGAGCATCGTTCACTTAGCACCAGGCCAGGCTCCTGCCTCAAGCTGTGAGGTCCCTCCCTCGCTCTGCGGCCCGCAGAGGATGGGGCTTGGGGTGGGCACTAGGGAATCAGCCCCTCCCCAGACAACAGAGCAGCTGGGACAGCTCAGAAGAGGCAGCAAATAGCTCTCACGAGGCAGAGGCAGGAGGTGTCCTCCCCACAGGGGCGTCCACCCGCAGCCGGCAGCGCTTCACACGCAGGGCACCAGAGAGGGACCAGAGTTCACCCAGGGCTGGGGTGTGGAGGTACTTCACTAGGGGTAACAGCACCTTCACCCCATGACAGGGGGGACCTGCCAGCCCCACCGATGCCCCCTGACCACACTGGGGTGGAGCATCCCTGGCAGCTCCTGCTGCCCCTCGTCACCACACAGCACCGAGCCGGCTGCTCGTCCAACCGAGGCCGTGGGTCCCCCAAGGCTCTTACACAGGCAGCAGCTGCACCCAGCACCCCCCCAACAGCACCCTGTGCAAACACAACAGACCAACCCTGCTGGATAAACTGGGAGAAGACAACAGACACTGACCCCACCTCGGCTCCAAGCACTCTGCTGGTCTTTCCTCCACCCAAGAGAACCCACCCAGGTGCATCCCAACCCTCCAGAGCCCCTCTTACCTGCAGCATCCCCCGACATGTCCTGCTGCTGCTGGGGTGGAGCTGAGCCCTGAGACCCCCCCAGGAACAGATCCAGTTAGTCAGGGTACCCCAGGACAGAGCTCCAGCACCTCCCATTGCCGGGAGCAGTGGGAGCTCTGGCTGCCCCATCTGAACCCTTTTATCTTCCCCTCGCCCCACCCACCCCACCTGCCCTGAGCACTCGGTGCTTCCCTAGACAACGAGGTGCAGCTGGGAGAGCAGCAACACCAGCACCCCCTCCCCTCAGTTGTGGCTACTGTCCCCTAAAAGGGGGCACCCAGCACTATGGGGTCCATCCCCTGGTCTTGGGGACAAATTCCAGCACCCAGCCCTTACCCAGACCCGGCTGTGTCCCGGGGTGGTCCCCATAGCACAGGGTGGGCAGGGACCCTGGGATCTGCCCCCCTTCCAGAGGGGTTCTGGAAGAGCTCCTGGAGTGCAGGCAGCTCAGTGGGTGCAGGCAGAAGCCTTGTAGGTGCAGCCAGGAGCTCTGTGGGTCCAGGTCATCATCAGAGCGATGCTCCAGGCACCACATTCCTCCAGCTGGAAGCGAGTGACCTGTGGCAGGGTCCCACGGGTCAGTTTTGGGAGCATCTCCTGCTTTGCCCACCGCCCCTGGGCACCAGGCTGGAGAGGGGGTAGATGAGACCCCTGGGTGGGGCTGTGCCCAGGCTGGAGCTCCCATTCCTTTCAAAAGGCTGTTTTCCAACGCCGAGGATCAAGAAGAAATCATCACAGCCTCCATGAAGCCTCCAGACTCCACCAGACTAGTTGAAAGGACTTGGGGAACAAGTGTCAGCGCCAGGGTCTGGCCCGGGAGGGGTGGGAAGGGCAGCAGAGCACAGATGCCACGGGCACGGCAGTGAGGGGCCGCTCTGCACACAGAGGACAGTGTGGGAGGCAGGTTGTGCCCCAGCGAGGGGCACTGGGCGACAGGCAAAGAGGAGCTGGGGCTAGCAGTTGCCTCCTCCATCTGATTGGAATTCCTGCGGGGTGCCACTCCGAGGAGCGGCTGCCAACCTGTCGCTGGCGCACAGACGGGAGCGGGGCTGCGGGGCTGGCAGGCTGCGAGGTGCCGGCCCCAGGGGAGCCTGCAGAGCAGAGAACAGAGGAGAGAGGAGGGCGTGTGATCAAATATTCCCTTTACTCCTGGCAGCCTCCACAGCCCCGCGCGCTCGCTCTGCACGTGCCGGCTGCGGGCGCTTGTCGCAGGGAGGAAACCGACGTGAGGGCTCCTGCGGGAGCGACGGGGCTGCCAGGGTGGAGGCTTGGCCCGGGGTGGGCACGTAGAGGGCTTCACACCCCAAAAACCCCGTCAGCAACCAGGCACCGGCATCCCAGCTGCCCAGGGAGCAACAGGAGGGAGTCCCACTGGTGGGGGATGTGTTGAGAGGGTGGGCTCCCACCCACCCAAAAGGATGCTGAGAGGAAACATCGGGGTCCCGGGGTGAGAAGCGACTGCTGGGACACAGAATGAGTCTTGGCTTAAGCCCTGCAGAGGAGAAGTGGGTTTGCAGGAAGGAGCTGAGGTCCCACAGGAGCTCTGGAACCTGCTGCAGGTTCCTGATCTTCCCCAGCACTTTGTGTCTTGGGATCCTTCTGAACCCCAGGGACTCCAGCCTGAGACTCAGAAAAACCTTCCTGACCTCATGGGGAGGGGGAGAAGGAAGACCCCAGGGGCGGGGAGTGTCACCGGCGCAACTCACAGCTGTTCTGGGGCCAGGGCATGGGACAGCTTCCAGCAGCTCCACAAAGCCTTTAGCTGCAGTTAAAGGGGGTTGGACTGGATGATTCTTGGGGGCCCTTCCAACCTGGGTCACTGTGACACTGTGGGGGAGGCAGGGCAGACCTTGGCGGGGGGCAGCAGGCAGTGTCCCCCGACTCCCCACACAGCCTGGTGAAAGGGGGTGAGGTTTTTAGAAGGAATCAGGATTTTTAGAAGGAATCGGGGGTTTCAGAAGGAATCAGGGGTTTTAGAAGGAGTTGGGGGTTTTAGAAGGAGTTGGGGGTTTTTAGGAGGAGTTGGGGGTTTTAGAAGGACTTGGATTTTTTAGAAGGAATTTGGGTCTGTAGAAGCAATCAGGGTTTTAAGAAGAACTTGGTGTTTTAGAAAGAAATTGGGGGTATTTAGAAGGATTTGGGGGTTTCAGAAGGACTTGGGCTTTTTGTCTTCACTGGACTGACACCTCCAGCTGGGGCAGAGCCCGGCTCAGCTCAAGAGGGAGATGATTTGCGGCAGAGGGCTGGCGGTTGGAGCCGCCGGAGCTGCGCTGCTCTGCCCGGGCTCACGGGACCCGGCGGGAGCCCGCTGCTCACCGGGGCGCCGCGCTGGACCCACCTGTGAGAGTCCCCGCGAGGCTGGACCCCCACGCAGGGACCGGGTCCGTCGCCTCCAGCCGCCGCCTGAGCCCTGCAGGGGAGGGGGCGCATCCTCGGCCGATGGGTGCCCGCGGAGCGGAGCCACCCCGGCTGCAGGGCGGGATCGGGGCTCGGGAAAGCCATCAGCCTGTTGCCAGCCCCCACTGACGGTGCGGACCGATGCTGCCGGCTGCTGCCAGCACCCAGCTCCCCGCTCGCCGTCTGCGACGACAAGAGCGTTGAGGTCTCCGAGCCCAGAGCTCGGGACGGTGCTGGTGTGAGGGACCCTGTCAGCTCTCACTAACTGGTTCCTGCGCTGATCTCAGAGCCAAGCCCGGGCTTTGAGCAGCGGGTTACCTGGCAGAGGGCAGAAGGGGGGACGTTGCATGGGGGGTCCAGCCCTGCTGCCTGCTCAGCCCCAGCACATGGCCCCGGGGAGGTTTCTGAGCAGGCTGAGGTCTCCGGGCTGTGCTCAGCGGCGCCTGCACCCGTTTCTGCGCGGCCAGGGCTGGGGTGCTGCAGAGGTCCGAGCTGCCCGAGCAGCAGGGTGCAGCCCCAGCGCTCTGCGCAGCCCTCCCGGCTCCCAGGGGAGGTGGAAATCAGAGCCTTTTGAAGCTGCAGCCCAGGAGATGTGTGATCTGTGCGAGCGGCGCCCGGGGCTGGGTTTCTTGCCCAAACAGATGGAGGCTGCGGCTCGAAGCTGCCAGGATGAAAGCAGCGGCGGTTTTAATGCGGACGAGCGGAGCTCTGGCTGCGCCGTGCGAGGACGCGGATCCAAAGCCTTGGCAGAGCCCTGCTCAGCGCCCGCAGAAGGAAACAGCCCGAGAGCAAAGGCGCTGGCAGAGCCACGGACAACCAGGACCGGCCAGCTGCAGGGCCAGGACGAGCCAGTCGCACGTGGCCATCGATGAACCACGAACCGCGGACCCGCGGCTACGTCGTGCTCAGCGTCAGCCAGCGGTGCCACATCTGGATGGCTAACGGGCTGCTGCTGCTCGGCCATGCTCGTGTGACCGCGAGCGGGGAGCGGCCGCAGCCACCCACTGCTCCCCGCAGCGTGGCTCTGCCCCGCAGGACTCGAGTGACTGAAACCGCCGCGAGCACGACAGCAGCCGCCGCGGTGCCGGGGAGATGGCGGGGTGTGATGTCCACACCTCAGCCGCTCCATCCCTCCAGCGGCTGTGAACAGCCCAGGACCCACACGTCTGCCACCTAGGAGAGGCTGCTTGTGCCCCCCGCTGCCCCTCGCTACCCCCTCTGCCCTGCTCTGGTTGCTAACAGCCCCCCTCCGACACTGTTAGTGACCATCACCTACCCAGCAGCTCCATGACCCCGAGCCAGCAACGAGCCCTGGTGGCCAAGAGGGCCACCAGCATCCTGAGGTGGATCAGAACTGGGGTGGTTAGCAGATCGAGGGAGGTTCTTCTCCCCCTCTACTCTGCACTGGTGAGACCACATCTGGAGTGTTGTGCCCAGTTCTGGGCCCCTCAGTTCCAGAAGGACACGGAGCTGCTGGANTTCTGTGAGCTGAGCTGTGCCCTGTGGAAACAGTCCCCCCAGCCCTAGTTACTGCAGCCACGGTGGGTTCGGGGAAAGGGGAACAGGGAGCAGGAGGGGAAGGCACTCGACTGTGAATCCAGCACCGTAACCTTGGCACCGCAAGGGAGTGACGCAGTTGGCTCTGCCTGGAAGGGAGCGCAGCAGCCGCAGCACCAGCAGCACCAGCAGCAGCAGCCCTGTGACTGTGAAACCTCTAGGTCCCCGCAGCAGTGTCTCTGGGTGGTTCCTCCTCTGCGAAAAGCAGTTGTTTTTCTCCTCCTCCTTTATCTACAGCACAAAAGACTGGTGTCTCCAGTGTCAGTGCTGCAGCTGCCTCCTCGCCTGGATCCCGGAGCTGTGGCTCAGGGCAGTGCCGGAGGAGGAACCAGTGTGCCCAGTGTTCACCAACAGCTGCACTGGGGCTGAGCAGGGGCTGTAGACAGTGGGGTTTGGGGTACTGAGGGTTGGGTTTAGGGTCTGGTGTGGGGACAGGTCTGATCCAGAGAGGCTGAGGGGGCTGGGAGTGTTTGGTCTGGAGAGGAGGAGGCTGAGGGGAGACCTCAGTGTGGAGAGAGATGGGGGTCGGTCTCTACTCCCCAGTCATCAGCGATAGGACAAGAGGCCACAGGCTCAAGTTGCCCCAGGGGAGGGTCAGGTTGGCCATCAGGAGAAATCTCTTCTCTAACAGGGTGGTCAGGGGTTGGAACAGGCTGCACAGGGAGGGGGGAGTCGCCGTCCCTGGAGGGGCTCAATGAATGAGTAGCTGTGGCCCTGGGGGACAGGGTTCAGTGGGCAGAGTGGGGTTGGGGTGATGGTTGGACTGGATGAGCTTAGAGATCCCTTCCAAGCTCGAAGATTCTGTGATTCTACAGGCACAGGAGCTCTGCTGTGCCAGGCAGCTGCTCTGTGCCCCACAGTGTCCCCCTTGGTGAAGGACCCGACCCTGGACAATCGGCTAAATTGGGTGAGGCGGGCGCTTTGCAGACCTTCTTCACAGAATCACAGGACATGAGGGACTGGAAGGGACCTTGAAAGACCATCCAGTCCCATCCCCCTGCCTCAGCAGGATCACAGAACATTAGGTATTCAAAGGGACCTCGAAAGATCATCCAGTCCAGAACCCCTGCCTCAGCAGGATCCCCTAGATCCAGTCACACAGGAACATGTCCAGGTGGGTTCTAATTGTCTCCAGAGAAAGAGACTCCAAAACCCCCCCGGGCAGCCCCTTCCAGGGCTCTGGCACCCTCACCATGGAGAAGTTCACAGATTCATAGAACATTAGGGATTGGAAGAGACATCGAAAGATCATCCAGTCCAGAACCTCTGCCTCAGCAGGATCCCCTAGATTCACAGAATATTTGGGACTGGAAGGGACCTCGAAAGATCATCCAGTCCAATCCGATCCCCCTACCAGAGCAGGATCCCCTAGTTCCAGTCACAGGGATGCAAAGGGACCTGGGAAGATCATCCAGCCCAACCCCCCTGCCCCAGCAGAGCAGGATTCCTTAGATCCAGTCACACAAGAACACGTCCAAGTTATCATTCACAGAACCACAGGACATCAGGGATGGGAAGGGACCTGGAAAGATCATCCAGTCCGATCCTCCTGCCACAGCAGGATCCCCTAGATCCAGTCATTAGGGATGGGAAGGGACCTCAAAAGATCCCCCAGTCCGACCCCCCTGCCCCAGCAGGATCCCTAGACCACGTCGCATCCAATGTCCCCGCACCCAGCTCTGCAGCCTGTCGAGGTCCTGCTCGCCACCAGTGCAGGGGATACAGAAGCTCCAGCCGAGACTGGGTTTTGTAACATTAATCTTTTTTTATTAAGAAGACAGATATCTCATAGGACTTCTTTTCCTTTGTAAAAATGGGATACATGAACCAATACAAAATGTGGATGGGCAGAGATGGATATGTCTGTTCTCAACATCGTTAACATCTTCCATGGACACCTTAAAACAGAACTGGCCTAAGGGGAAGAGAAATCAACCGGCCGGGTGAATAAAGAACAAGGTTGTTTGTCGTCAGCGCCGCCGCGTCCTTCATTTGTTAACCCGCCCTCAAAACAAGGTTGTTCTTTCTTCACGCTTCGAACTCCTAATGATCTAAAGCTGTACAAAGGAATTACTCAACAATACATCTCGAACAGTGCACTGCACACTGAGGAAAAAATACAGAACCCAATATACAACTCAAATCCCTCATCTCCTGCCTCGTGGGTTTGTTTCGGTCCTGCGCTCGCGCTCTTGGGTTGTGTGGTTGTCGTGGGGGCCGAGACGTCGCGAATCTACCTGAGACGGAAAACACCAACCAAACACATGAACCTGAGACATGTCAACAGCGTAAGTCAAAGGTACATCGGTAACACTGCACTACGGAACACTTCCAAAACAAGATGGGCTGCTCGAAACCAGGGTGCCAGCGCCACACACACCTCCCCCCAGCCACCGCCGCCACCGAACACTGCCGCGCCGGCTGCTGCTCGCCGCGGCCCGGCAACGGTGCCAGAGGGCTCTGACAGGAGCTGCGCCCGGCAAGGTCGGCTCCGGAAGCCGAGAGGGGGGTTGTTTCTGCGAGGCTCTTGCTCAGGGCGCGGGACGGAGCCGGAGAAGGGACTCGCTCGCTGCCCTCGGGGCAGCCCCGGTGCCCCTGTACAGGGCTCCCGCGCCGCGATGGTTCTGCCAGAGACAGCGAGTGGACAAAGGAACCCCCGCACCCCAAAGAACCAAACGCAAGCCCCTGGGGAGGATGCTCCCGGAGCTCCTACAAGCAGCCCCTAAGCCCGACGCTTCCCCTGCACAGACCCGGGTCGGTACCCGCGGAAACGCGTCAAAAACCAACGGCTGTCGCTGGAAATCCACGGCTGCCCCCGGAACGGCCTCCGGAGCTCAGCGGGGGGACCGACCCCGCTCTGCGTCCCCCCTGCCTGCCGCTCGTGCCCCCCGTTGGCCAGGATTCACCCCTTTCTCCTATGGCTTTGTAAGGCGGCAGCGCCCCGGGGCTGCCGCGCGGCGGGTGGGAAAAACAAGGCAGCTTCGTCGGCCCTCGGCGCTGGGGCTGGCTCTGCCGGCCCCCGACAGGAGGGGAGGGCACGGTGGCGGTGGCCACGGCCAGGTAGTTGCCGCCGGCGGGGTGGCACACGGGCACGCTGGACTGCAAACTACGGGATCTAAGATGCGCTGGTTCTCCTCCGATGAGCTTGAGTTCTGAACGGGAAACGGTGAAGAGAGAAAGAAAGAGGAGGGGGGGGAAACACCTTCAGAGAAACCCGCCGACCCTGCGGGGCTCCCGGCTGGCAGCGCCGGGACGGACCGGGAACGGGGCGGGGGGGACGCGTGGGGTGGAACAAAGAGCCACAGACAACCCGAAGGGAACTACCGCACAGAAGCCCCTCTTCTCGCCAGCCTCCCCCCCGACCCCGACGAACAGAAATTAAACAAGGCACAGAGTCCTCTGCGAATGACTTCACTAAACTAAAGCCAAGCCGGGCTTGGCCAAAGAAAGAAAACCCAAACGAGCTGAGGTGTCGAACAGCAGAGTGTACTTGACGAGGAACGTTTTTTACACAGCGAGTCCCGGCCCTTCCCGGCCTCCACACCCCCCCCTCCCCTGCTCCGCGACTCAGGACACACAAGCAGGCTGCAACCTCCGCTCTCACTGTCTCTTCTAGCATTTAAATAGGGCCAGTAGTAACCGTCCACGGTTGGACACCTCATGGGAACCAAGGCTGCTCTAGATGAAGTACTCCTTCTTCTCCTCGGAGTTGTTCTGCCCCCCCTCTGCGTTGATGATGGCTGTGTCCGCGTCGGCCGCGTCATCTGCTCCTTTGGCTTCGTGGGTGAAGTAGGTACCTGCAAGGCAAGCGGCGGCTCTGGGCCTCCGAGGGCTCCACAAGACACCGGGAAGGCGCCGGCAAACCAGGCTGGGACGGGGTGGAGACACCCGCGGGCGTCACCAGCCTCTCAGTCTCTCTCAGCTTCCCCATCTCTCCTCAACATCATCTCAGTGGGTGTCACCAGCCTCTCAGTCTCTCTCAGCTTCCCCCATCTCTCTTCTCAACATCATCTCAGTGGGTGTCACCAGCCTCTCAGTCTCTCTCAGCTTCGCCCCTCTCTCCTCAACATCATCCCCTCCATCCCAGTGGCTGTAACCAGCCTCTCAGTCTCTCTCAGCTTCCCCCCTCTCAATCCTCAGCAAACCCCAGCTCAGGTTCAGCCCTTCCAGACAATCTCAGGGCCAGGGAACGGCCACGCGTCTGTGAGCGGGCTGAGCTGCCCTACAGGTCCCCAGAGTGGACCCTTCAACCAAACCCAGGACTGGAGGGGCCACACTCAGCTCCACCCAGCCCATCTGGGTTGTGGGGAGGGATGGCCAAGCTTCCATTTGGAGCCACGAGCCAACGTGCCAGTGGCCAGGGTCAGGGATGAGCGGAGCCCACGGCTCCACACAGGAACTGCCTGTTCCCACCCCAGGGTGCCGTGTCCCCACCCTGGGGTGCCGCGTGCCCTCGCTCCCCGGGCTCCAGGCCGCCTCTTACCTTTATGTCTGGCGAAGTATCGCCCTAAAATGATGAGCAGGCAGAGCATCGCAAACACCACCACGGCCACGACGCCGCCGACCACCGCATGGTCCACGCTCCGTATGGCCCCCTCCTCACCTGCACGAGAATCTGTTGAGATCAGAAGAGGAGTGAGAACGCGGGACTCACGATGATGCGCTCCGACGGGCCGGGACGCAGAAGCCGCCCTTGTGCTCTCGGGAGGAAGAGGGGGTGAAGCGACCGGGGCAGATGAGTTCGGGCGGAGGAGCGCTTGCCCAGGGCCGAACTGATCTGGCGGCTCACCAGGTGTTCTCCACTACAAGCAGCAGCGCTACCACTACGCAGGAGGAAGGCAGCTGGGAGAGGAGAGATGGAGTCGTGGTGGGTGGGTATCTGGGGGGAGTCTCCCTAGACCGCTCCTCAGACGGGGATCGGGGCTCGGGAAACAGCAGCAGCACTGTACGGGGACACCGACTGACTGTTGGCTCTGGAGGACACTTCACCTTCAGCCCAAAGTCCATGGCTGCAGCATAGTAACCATCGGCCTCTCCTCCCAACACGCACCGTCCGAGGACACAGACCCTGGAGGTCATGGTCTAGGACAGGGGTCCTCAAACCCCTCAGGGTGTCCAAGGCAGCCCGTCAGTCGGCCGGTATGTACCCCTCTCCGCCGAGCAGCCGCAGTTGACTTCTTCCTGCCGCCTGCACGGCCGGGCTGGGCGGCTCCTCCATCTCTGCCTCCGGCTCCCAGCCAGGACAAGCCAGGCAGCACAAACTATAGCCCGGCCCCCGACACTGTCTGAGGGACAGCGACCTGGGCCCCTGTTTAAAAAGTTTGAGGACCCCTAGACTTCAGGGGTTGGGGAGCTGTTGGGCTGAAGGCTGGACCTGATGGTCCCGGAGGTCCCTTCCAGCCACGAGGATTCTACAGGAGCAGCCCCGCTCCATCCCCGCCGCGGCCCCTCCTGGCCACTTCCCTCCTCTAAGTGCCTCTCCCCCAGGACGCTGTTGCCCACGAGAGGGACGGCTTCCGAAATGGAGCCGGCACGAGCCACGGCCACGCAGACAACATCACCCCTCGCGGCGGCCCAGACAGATGCCGCGGCGCTCGCCAGTTGCTCTCCCGGTGATTCATACGTCAACGTTCCGGAGCGGAAGCCAAACCACCGACCCCTCGGTGACGAAGATTTAGCGACCGCGCGGCTCAAGCGGAGCGGCTACGGGCACGGTTAAACACCCTTCAGCTCTCCATGATTTGTGAAGTCGGAGGCGAAGGATTTACCGTTCGCAAGGAGCCCGCGGCCCATCAATCTGCCCCGTGCAGCCGGCCCGGGCGCCTCGGAGCAGCGCGGGTCCGTTTCCAAGGAGATTTATCCCCGTCTCCCTCCGAGGAGCAGAGCGGATCTCGGCGGCCTCTGCCTCTAACAATATCTGAAGTTCATCGGGCGAGCGCACGGACCCGCGGCAGCCAAAGGCAGCGCTGCTCCTGTGAGCTGGAACCTGCCACAACGCGCTGGCGCCGCAGCCCCGGGATTTGCCTTCCCGTCGGCATTTCCAGTTCTGCTCCGAGACGAAGGGCTGTGGGAGCCGGGTGGACAACCCGCGGCTGAGAGCCCGGCAACGCGCCCCTTAATTAAACAACTGGAGGAGAAAGAACCCCCCCACACTCTGAGGACCTTGCAAACAGCAGGAGCTGTGGGGTGCCTCTGTCCATGTCACCTGCGGGGTGCCCTTGGTGCTTCCAGCCCGTAATGGTCTGGGATTCTGTGATGGAGAGGTTGGGTGGGAGTGAGGAGCACACTGGAGGCCACGACAGGGAGGCCCTGGCAGCAGTTGATGAGTGAAAATTGAGGTCAAACACTCACAGGATCACAGAGCATTAGGGGTTGGGAGGGACCTCAAAAGAGCATCCAGTCCAACCCCCCCAAGACAGCAGGATCCCCCAGATCCAGTCATTAGGGTTAGAAGGGACCTCGAAAGATCAGCCAGTCCCATCCCCCTGCCACAGCAGGATCCCCTAGATCCAGTCACACAGGAACATGGCCAGTTGGGTTTGAAACGTCTCCAGAGAAGGAGACTCCACAACCCCCCTGGGCAGCCCCTGCCAGGGCTCTGGCACCCTCACTGGGAAGAAGGTCCTTCTCACCCTGATGTGGAACCTCCTCTGCTCCAGCTGACACCCACTGCCCCTTGTCCTGTCACTGGGTGCCCCTGAGCAGAGCCTGGCTCCATCCTCCTCACACCCACCCTTCCCATATTGATCAACATCCATGGGGTCACCCCTCAGGCTCCTTTTTTCCAGCTCCAGAGCCCCCTCAGCCTTTGCTCAGCAGGGAGATGCTCCCCTTCCTCCATCACCCCTGTGGCTCTGCTCTGGGCTCTCTCCAGCAGCTCCGTGTCCTTCTGGAACTGAGGGGCCCACAACTGGACACACTATTCCAGCTGTGGTCTCACCAGGGCAGAGTAGAGGGGGAGGAGAACCTCTCTTGATCTGCTAACCACTCTCCTTCTAATCCACCCCAGGATGCCATTGGCCTTCTTCGCCACCAGGGCCCACTGCTGGCTCCTGGCCATCCTGCTGGCTACCAGGACCCCCAGGTCCCTTTCTCCTCCACTGGTCTCCAACAGCTCAGCCCCCACCCTATACTGGTACCTCCTAATTCCCTGGTAGTTAAAACCCAAACCGAGTCCAGGTCTGTGGGGCAGGGAACTTCCCCAAGAGGCACCTCAACCTTAGGAACCAGAACCTGCTCTGACCTGCTCAGGAAAAGCTGCTCCCTCTTCCTATCTCTGACCAAAACATGAGTCACAACCTTATTGCTGAGGAGGGGAGAGATGAGGTGGCAGCAACCGACACGCCGCCGCGTTCCCCGCTAATCCCAAAGCACTGCTCTTCCCCGAGATCTGCTTCTCTCAGCACCAATCCAATTATCGGGGCTACAAAGCCTCCTGACATTTAATTCCCTCTTGTCAGAGTGGCCAATGCACCCTGCCCGGCACTGGCCCGCTGGCCCTCGGACCCCACGCTCCCAGTCTTCCTGCCCCAGTGCTGCTCTGGGCTGAGGCGGTGGGAGGGAAGGAGGGAGTGAGGGAGAGAGGGAAGGAGGGAGGATGGGGGGAAAGGTGCAGGTGCTGCACGTTGGGACCCACACACAGCCTACGTGGCTACTCCGTGGCTACTCCGCGGCTACTCAGCGGAACCTACTTCTGTGGGCTGGTGCTTTGCGGGGCCCAAAGCACCTTAAAGGAAAACTGCAGCGATCACCTGCCACAGCTACGGGAGAACTGGATCCATTTTGCCTCCGAAGCCCCGAGGGGCCAGCTCAGCCACCCCCGACACAGCGCTGAGCCCTCTGCATGAGCCACAGGGCCACCGGGCACCACAGCACTGGCCAGAAGGGGACCCTGCTGCTGCTGCGACCCCCTCCTCTAGGCTCATCGAGTTATCACCAACCAAGGGACCACAGAACCATGGAGGCTGGAAGAGCCCCATCGTTTGCACCTCCCGAGGGCCATCCCTGGAGTTTTCCTTTAACCCACAAGAGCAGCTCATGGGGGGCACAGGGGGCACCGGCAGAACGGAAAGGAGCCCTGGACCGGTTCCTGCTCGACCCCAACGACGTGGGTCAGCGCTTGCACCAAGCGGGTGGAAGACTTGTGTCTCCTCCCAGCCACTCAGCAAAGAGGTTCCACTCAATCCTGCTTCAACGAGGCTTTAAAATGTCTGTGTCTGCATCTGCAGAGGTTCCAGCCCCCACTCTGCTCCCGAGTGGCAGCATCTCGAGAGCGAGAGGAAGATTAGGTTGGACCTGGCTGACTGTACTCAGTAGCACTTTAAATTTCAATTACATCTGCTCCAAAAGCTTCACACCCATCAGGGTCAAACCTCTGCTAACTTCAGTGCTCTCCTGGCTTCCCAGGCCAAGCCTTGAACGGCTCCAAGAGCCAGGCTGGGGATGGTCTTGGTGAGGGAGCCCTCTGCATCCTTGGGCATCCCTCCCTTCTCACCTCCCTCCTGCCCCAGCTCCTGACTGAAGCTCCTGCAGGGCAGCCAGGAGCAGCGTCGCCCTGCTCGTGCTGTAATTGAATTCGGTCTGATCTGAGGCAGAGAAACCCGAGGGGTTAATCCTCGGCCGATCAATAGTCTCCCTTCAGCGACCCGTCTCAAGATCCCTTCAGAACAACTAACGCTCCAGCCCAGGACACTTAATGGCCAGAACAGGGCTCTCGATGCTTCACGGCCGGTAGACACTTAATGGCCCTGCTAGCGAGCGGTGCCCCGCTCCCGATCAATAGCCACTGATTCATCAGCAGCCCCTCCTACAAAGGTGCTAATCGGCCTTTGATTAGTTAATCAGAGCCGGGGTGGGGTCCATCGGGATCGCTGCCCTGGTCAGCAAGTGGGAACCAACAGCCTCGAGCGGAGCAGAGCAACTGCACGTGGGGCTGTGGGATCACAGAGCATCAGGGACTGGAAGGGACTTTAGAGATCAGCCAGTCCAGTCCTCCTGCCACAGCAGGATCCCCCAGATCCAGTCACATAGGAACATGTCCAGGGGGGTTTGAAACGTCTCCAGAGAAGGAGACTCCACAGCCCCCCTGGGCAGCCCCTGCCAGGGCTCTTGGCACCCTCCCTGGGAAGAAGGTCCTTCTCACACTGATGTGGAACCTCCTCTGCTCCAGCTCACACCCACTGTTGTCCTATCACCAGATGCCCCTGAGCAGAGCCTGGCTCCATCCTCACACCCACCCTTCCCATCTTGATCAACATCCATGGAGTCACCCCTCAGGCTCCTTTTTCCCAGCTCCAGAGCCCCAGCTCCCTCAGCCTCTCCTCAGCAGGGAGCTGCTCCCCTCCCTCCATCATCCCTGTGGCTCTGCTCTGGGCTCTCTCCAGCAGCTCCGTGTCCTTCTGGGACTGAGGGTCCCAGAGCCGGACACCCTCATCCAGCTGTGGTCTCAGCAGGGTAGAGCAGAGAGCGGGGAGAACCCCTTTCCATCTGCTACCCCCCTTCTGATCCACCCCGGGTACCCGCAGCAGGTGGGCGTCTCGCCCTGCGCAGCGCCTGTGCCCGGGGCAGGGTGGGCTCTGTGCCCCGGCCGTGCCCAGCTGGCAGGGACCCCCACGAGCCAGGACCGCCCCTCCCTGCAGCCTGTCCCGGGCGGGGGACGAGAGGAGGGTTGCGAGCGGCAGGGACACGCACGGCTGGAGCGGGGAAAGCACGAGCAGCGCCGGGAGCTACCTGGGCGGGAGGCAAGGGTTGTGTTACTTATGTGCTCAGCTGGCAGAGCCTCGGTGGAAGCGTTTAGCAGGGCGGCAGTACCTGGAAGGAACAGCACACTGAGCAAATCCGCGGCGGCACCGTGCCCGGCACACCTCGGCGCGTCCCCACGCACCCACGGGGCGCCCCCCGGGCTCCCAGCGCCCGGAGCACAGGGTGCCGATTCCCCAGGGGAGAGCTCAGCTCCGGCACTCACCTGGACCCCCGTGCCCAAAGGAGCCAGCCCGGGGGCTGCAGGGCAGGTCTGTCGGCGGCAGAGGACAGCTCTAGCGGCAGCAGTGTGACCCGGGCATCCCTGGGCACCCCTGGGCACACTGGGGTCACCGGGAGAGCCAGCGAGCTCGGCTCGGGGATAAAATCCAGCAGGAAAAGGCGGCTCCGCAAAGAGCCTGGGGCAGCGCTCACCGTGGGGCAGCCAGACCCCACAGAGCAACGGGGTGGTGGTGGTGGGGGGGTTCTGGCGTCTGCTGCAGACACAGCGAGAACGGAGCCACCGGGCGCCTGCTCCGGGGAAGCGCTCGGCATCCCCCAGGGGGACGAGTGGGACAGAGGCTGCGGGGACGGGCAGAGCCCCATTGTGCCTGCTGGAGCCGCTTCCCTTCCGTCCCTTCTCTCACCAAAAAGGGGCCATTTTCCTCAAAAACAGCCACGTTCCAGAATAATTAAACCCTCGGGAGCAACAGGGTCCCGGAACATGGGAGGCACCCGGTGCTTCTCGCCTACAGGTGCCGGCGTGGCCGGCAACAAGGGGCGGTGGGGTGGTCCCGCATCCCCCAGCGGGCAGCTCCAGCCTCTTGGCCAACGCACACCCGCAGCGGTTGCCGCAGAGGCAAGCTCTGCAGGCTCAGAAAAGCCCACACAGATCTCTGACAGGGGCTTCGGGGCTGCTCTTGTGGCTCCTTCCTCTCCCCGGGGTGGGGTCGAGCTGATCCCCAGCCCCGGGGTGGAGGGGGGTAGGAAAGCTCTTGAGATGTGGGAGCAAAAAAACCGGGGTGAATTCCTAAACCTGCTTAGGAGAGCCCCAGCAAAACACGAGGAGCAGAGGTTCAGCCTCCGCCGAGAGCAGCCCTGAGCGCACCGGCCGCATCCCCGCAGGACGCGTTCGCTCCACAGCCCGGGCCAGCAGCCCCAACCACAACCAGCCCCTGCTGGAAGCTGCTGGGGCTTCCCGTCCGGTGGCTAAGGAGAGGTTCAAACCATTTACCTGGCTTTGCCTCTGCTGGTCAACGGTCCTGTCCCTTCCATCCCCACAGGGTGACCCCCCGCCCCCTGGCCCTACCCCACCCCAGCCCAGGCTTGGTGCTGGTTCCAGGGCAGCGCCGAGCCGCTCGCAGGCACCACGATTGACCCCAGCCCCGTGTCCCAAGAGGCTTGGCTGGGACCCTGAGGCCGCCCTCAGCCCCGCTCCCCGGGCGCCAAGACCACCAGGACGAGGGAGGGCAGCCGGCCAGCAGGGAGGGCAGCGCCAAGCTGCAGAGGCAGCGGGGTGTCGGGGTGTTGGGGTGGGGGGGGGCGGGATGGCTGCAGCACAGCGCCTGCACGATGCGACACGGCCAAGATGCAGGAGTCGGCGTGGAACCGGCGCCTACGCCGGAGGGCAGCGGTTTGTACCTACGGACTAGCCCTTACCTGAGAGATCCCCATAGTCCAGCTCCTCTGCCGAATTGGGCAACTGAGTAAAGCCTTACAAGTAAAAACAAACTCATTTTTCTCTGCGCCTCTCGAGCGACAAGAACAGCACACACTTAGAAACCGAGGACGGGCTTCTCGGGAGGAAAGGAAGAGGCGTCAATCACTCGGCACCTTCTGCCGCGCCGGCTCGGGGTGGGCAGAGGGCTGCTCGTGTTGACGGAAGGGCCACCGTGCCCGTCGCTGCGGACACAACGTTCCTCAGTCTCTACACTGTTGGCTGTGGAATGCGGAGCCCACTCGCCCATAACAGCATGAGGAGACCCCCGCGCCAGGGCTTCTGCTGGGGCTTCTGCCGGGGCAGGGTCCCAATTGCATCGGGCAGCGGCCAATTGTCGCCCGGTTTCCCCCCACCCAAGCCCGGTTCAGTCTGGGGCGTGATGGTGCCGGACTGTGCTGCACCTTCTGCAGGGAAAAAACACCCCCGCGGTGGTGGCACAGCCTGAGCCCTCTGCCCGTTCCTCTGCCCAGGGAAAGCCAACTTCTCTGGTACGGGGCGGTGAGTAACCCCTGGGGGATGCTGGTACTGGGCTGCAAAAAACCTCTGGGGGATGCTGCTGCTGGGGGGCAAATACCCCCTGGGGGATGCTGCTGCTGGGGGGTAAATACCCCCTGGGGGATGCTGCTGCTGGGGGGTAAATACCCCCTGGGGGATGCTGGTACTGGGCTGCAAAACACCTCTGGGGGATGCTGCTGCTGGGGGGTAAATACCCCCTGGGGGATGCTGCTGCTGGGGGGCAAATACCCCCTGGGGGATGCTGCTGCTGGGGGGTAAATACCCCCTGGGGGATGCTGCTACTGGGGGGTAAATACCCCCTGGGGGATGCTGCTGCTGGGGGGTAAATACCCCCTGGGGAATGCTGGGTTGTGCTGCTGCACAAAGGACCCTAAGGGGCAGAGCACAGCCCTGAGGCCTGGAGCTGAAAAGGATATTTAGGGGGCTGTTTACTATTAGTTGTCCTTCTAAGTAGGCTGTTCTCACCAGGAGAACTGGCAGAGCCTGGGGCAGCCTCCAGCTTAGAGGTGAGTTTACCTGCAGGGTAATGGGCAGGACATGCTCCTGCCCCTCTGCCTTCAGCACCGGACTGCTCTCCCTGCTCAGCCTCTGCTTTGCCAGCTTCACCAGGGACCTTCTTACCTGCCTTTTCAGGAGGATGGACGGGGGGGCTCTGCCTGTGTGGAGGCAGCAAGTCCAGGGCCAGGCTGGGGGGAGCTCTGAGCATCCCCATAGCTGAGCTCAGGCTGGAACTGATGGGGCTGCTCAGAGGTGGCTGCACCAGTGTGACCCAGTGCTGTGGGGGTGCAAAACCAGTCAGGAGCTCTCTGAGCTTTCTGCCTGTCACTGGGAGGGGTGACAGAGTGGAAGGACAGCAGCAGAATGAAGCCAAGGCTGTGGCAGAGCAGCATCACCGTGAGGTTGTGGTGCTCACAGCAGGCAGCTGGTTGTGAGAGCAGAGGGGCAGGAGGAGAAAAAAGAGAGGGCAGGGCACCAAAAGCCTTCCCTGGGTGCTGTGGGCCCTGCTAAGGGCTGCCCACATCCTGGCCACAACCAGGCAGGGGACCGGAGCTGCAGCCCCGCTGGCACCCTGACACCACCGGAGGGCAAGCGAGAGGGCAGGAGGGCTAAGGGGCCGGGGCCAGCCGGCGGGGTGCGGTGCAGCGGAAGCACAAGCCTTCCTGCCGGCCATGACCATGCTGTTATCGGAGTTCTGGCAGCGAACAGTGCAGAGAAAGGAGACAGTGCATCAGAAAATTGACAGTTAAGCTCTCGTTTTCCAACAGCACAGAGGCAACAACGTTCGTGCGTTCGGTCACTCATGCATCGCCGCCGCCGCCGCCGCCGCTCCTGAGGGCAGCGGGCACGGCAGGGGGGCTCTGCTACCGCTTGGACATGCACACACACACCACAGGGCTCCGTCCCCCAGTCCTCCAGGATAGGCTCCAAAACACGAGAGGGACCACGCAGCCTTTCCCCGCACCGAGGTCGGTGCTGGCTCCACACACTGGCCTTTGCGTTTCGGCCTCCTTGCCATCAACCTCTTTTGGTGGGTTTGGGCTGGTTCTGAGGCTGGTTTGGTTGCAGTTTTTAATTCCCCCCCCCCCCAAAATCATTCCAAAGAATTTTTGNNGTGGGTTTGGGGGTTGGTTGGTGTCAGTTTTTAATCCCCCCCCCCCCCCAAATTCATTGCAAATAGTTTTTGGAGAAAATCCACGTGGCTGCAAGTTCATGCCCATGCATTTCGAGTCATTCACAGACATGCTCACTCCCACCGGACAGCGCTAGGACGAATGGCCAACACACAGCAACACCTGGGCTACTCCAGACACACTCCGGCAACACAAGCTCGGGAAGAGCCCCCACAGTCTCCACGGGAGAAGCACCCACCGGGCGGGTGGGCACCGGGGACAGCAGGAGCACACGGGCCGGGTCTTAAGGCAGGAGGGTCTGCTGCTGGGATCTACCTCTCCTTGGCTGCTTCTGCTGCTGAGGCAGAGTGGAACAGGCTGCCCAGGGGGCTGTGGAGTCTCCTTCTCTGAGGTGTTTAAAACCCACCTGGATAAGTTCCTGTGGGAACTGATGGGGCTGCCCAGAGGTGGCTGCACCAGGGTGACCCCAGCTCTGAGCACGTTCCTGTTCCTGTGAGACTTGGTCCAGGGGATCCTGCCCTGGCAGGAGGACTTGACTGGACGATCTTTTGAGGTCCCATCCCTAATGTTCTGTGATTCTGTGATCTCAGTCCCGCCCAGTGCTGGACTGGCCCCTAGCTGTCACGCTGGACACTCTGGACAGGAGTCCAGGAGGCTTCTGGTCTTCTTGTCACAGAATCACAGAGCATTAGGGATTGGAGGGGACCTCGAGAGATCACCCAGTCCAATCCCCCTGCCCCAGCAGGATCCCCTAAACCTAGTCGTAGAGGAACGTGGCCAGGCTTGTTGAGTGGGGAGATGCATCTAACCCTCGGGCCAGGTCCCTGCACTGGACTACAGGGCACTTGCCTCCATCATCACCACCTCCATCACCACCACCAGAGATACTGGGAGGAGGCAGCAGGAGGCTGCTGTGCATCAGGGGCTTCTGTCAATGACAGCAGCAGCTGATCTATGGGAGCTGCACGGGAAGGGAGGCAGCGGAGCCAGCTGTGGGTCAGCCTCAGTCAGAGTCCTCAGAGGCAGCAAACGACCGGCCCTGCTGTCTCAGGGACCTGGAACGGGAAGGCTCAGGATTCTGAGCACCCCTGGAACCGTCAGATTTGATCTCCTGCTTCTCCAGGGAAGCACCTGCCCTGGCTACTGGAGCTGCGTGGGGACGCGCTCGCTGCGTCGGCTTGGGGAGGGGGCTCGTGGCACCAGCTGTGGAGCCCAGACAGACCTTCCAGCCTTAAGAGCCCATGATGCTGACGAGCCGGGTCCCCCCCAAAGACCACCCGCTCCCTCTGCGGTCTCCCCTTCCCAGGCTTGTGCTGCCGCCCAGCAGCGCTGAGGAGTAAGAGAAACAGGAACGTGATACCAACCGTGAACTGCCGGTTCTGTCGTCGCCGTTGTGTCTACACACGGGAACAGAGGAGTGGAGGAAGGGAGGAAACAGGAGGAACGGCATGCAAAAAAAGGGAAAATGGGAAAAATGGAACAGATAATAAATGAGCAAGCTCCCCAGAACATTGCGTGACAAGCAATCATCAAATGAAAGGCAAAAAGCATCTGAAGTGAGTTGCACTGTTTGGAGAAGGCAGCCTCCCGCTCGAAGCTACGAGCCTGAGGAAAACAGGAGGTTTGTCTCTTTGGCCGGGACCTTGCCTGGGCAGCTACTGCTGGGGCAAGGCTGGGGGGGTGGGAGATGAGGGGGAACCACCGACACCAGCGCTCGGGATGGGGGGGCGGTTTGATGCACTCGGACGCTGCCTTCACCGAAGCGCTGGAGCTCCTGACCTCCTGCTGCTCCCTCAGGGCAGGGAACCTCCCAGTGCTCAGCACAGGCTCTGGATGGGGCTGCCCAGGGTGCTGGTTGAGTCCCTGACCTCCTGCTGCTCCCTCAGGGCAGGGAACCTCCCAGTGCTCAGCACAGGCTCTGGATGGGGCTGCCCAGGGTGCTGGTTGAGTCCCTGACCTCCTGCTGCTCCCTCAGGGCAGGGAACCTCCCAGTGCTCAGCACAGGCTCTGGATGGGGCTGCCCAGGGTGCTGGTTGAGTCCCTGACCTCCTGCTGCTCCCTCAGGGCAGGGAACCTCCCAGTGCTCAGCACAGGCTCTGGATGGGGCTGCCCAGGGTGCTGGTTGAGTCCCTGACCTCCTGCTGCTCCCTCAGGGCAGGGAACCTCCCAGTGCTCAGCACAGGCTCTGGATGGGGCTGCCCAGGGTGCTGGTTGAGTCCCTGACCTCCTGCTGCTCCCTCAGGGCAGGGAACCTCCCAGTGCTCAGCACAGGCTCTGGATGGGGCTGCCCAGGGTGCTGGTTGAGTCCCTGACCTCCTGCTGCTCCCTCAGGGCAGGGAACCTCCCAGTGCTCAGCACAGGCTCTGGATGGGGCTGCCCAGGGTGCTGGTTGAGTCTCACAAGATCACAGAACATGAGGGACTGGAAGGGACCTCCAAAGACCATCCAGTCCAATCCCCCTACCACAGCAGGATCCCCTAGACCAAGTGGTTCTTGGCCTGAAGCTGACTGGGCTCTGTGCTTTAGGGACACAGTCTAGGGGGTGCCCTGGCAGTGCTGGGTCAAAGGTTGGACTTCAAGATCTTCCAACCAAATTGATTCTGGCTTCTGACTGCGGGAAGTTTCTCGGGGGCTGCTGCCTTGCCCACAGCGAGATGCTTCACCTCCTCACTGGCCCTTGCAGCTGGCAGTTCTGCTCTGACCCAAACCCAAGGGCTACTTCTGAGAGTGTTCCCACCAACAGGGCCACATCCACAGGTCCAAACGACCGGCCTCACTACCCACTGAGACCCAGGTACTTCTCACGAGGGTCTGCGCACTCTGCCGGGCAGCGGCTGATACCTTACGATGCAGAACCACAGAGCATGAGGGACTGGAAGGGACCTGGAAAGATCCTCCAGTCCAACCTCCTGTCACAGCAGGATCCCCTAGATCCAGTCACAGAATCACAGAGCATCAGGGATTGGAAGGGACCCTGAAAGATCATCCAGCCCAATCCCCCTGCCAGAGCAGGATCCCCTGAATCCAGTCATTAGGGATGGGAAGGGACCTGGAAAGATCCTCCAGTCCAGTCCCCTTGTCACAGCAGGATCCCCTGGATCCAGTCACACAGGACCCCGTCCAGGTGGGCTCTAAACATCTCCAGAGCAGGAGGCTCCAACGCAGCCACTGCTCTGCAGGTTCCTGCCCCCAGCCTGAGCCCCGGCTCAGCCCCCTCCTCGGTTCGGTGCAGGCAGCGTTGGATCGAGTGAAACCGCTCGGGGAGCTGCAGAGAAGTGCCCCCATCCCTGGTCCTGCGCAGCAGCCGGAGCCTTCCCAGCGGCAACCTCCCCTCGCGCCGTGCTGGCCCGCGGCGCCCGGGACGGGGCAGGTCTCCCCTGGCACGTTCAGAGGCAGCGGTGGGAGAAGGGGGACCGGTCCCTCGGCAGTGTAGCCGGGGACAGCAGCAGTTGAGACAGGGATCACCCACGGGACACACAGTGCTCACAGACACGAGGGGAGAGCAAAACAAAGAGCAACCACTGAGCAACCTGCACCAAGGTCTGCGCAATGGACCGCCCGGCCGTCACTAGCCCTGTCTCCACTGGCCAACGCACCCCACTCGCTCTTGGCAGCCCCAGCTCACGCCCCCAAGCCGGGGCTGGGGGGTAGAACAAGAGCTGGGCTCTGCTTCTGCTCTTGGGCAGCGACCCCAGACCGATGCCTTGTTCTACCCAAGCGGATGGTGAAGGGGGAAATGGTGGTGCAGGCGGGGAAGGGGGCACAGTTGTTGTTGGGAGACTGGCTGCTAAATTCCTGGGGTGGCACCAATCAATAGCCTGAATTTACTGTCTTCCTGAAACAAAGAGGGTTACGTCTGCCTCTGCTGCGGGCACAGCGGGGTTCGCGCGCTGCAAGAGACATTGGTGAGGGACCAGTGCGGAGGGGACAGTGCATCTCGCTTCCCCGGCCGGGGCCGGAGACCAGCGGGTCACACAAAAGAAAGGTCTCAAGCGGCTGGAAGCGCGAACAAGGGTCCAAAGTCAAACACATGTTGGCTGCGGCTGGAATGACAAAGTCATGATTAGCAAATGGCTGGGATGGTGGCAAGAGGAAACACAGACCGGTTAGAGGTTAGCGGGAGCTTTCCGGGGAGTCCTCCTCCATCCCGGGGGCTTCTTGGAGGAGAAGGGCTGGACACGCCGAGCGCTCCAGAGAGAAACCGTCCCGCGGTAACGTGGCCCTGCCGCCGGCACCAGCCCCAGCGCTCGACGGCAAAGGAGAGAAAAGTCATCACTGCTGCTCTGCTGCTCGGTCAGAGGGTCCTGCTGCTGCCACCCACATGGGGACAGGCGGCCCCAGCCCTGCCACCGGCTCCCAAGGCCACCCACGGCTTGCAGACTGGCTAACTCGAAACGGCCTGCCCTGAGCTCCAGGCACCTGGTGTCCCCCCACAGCCTGCCCTGAGCTCCAGGCACCTGGTGTCCCCCCACAGCCTGCCCTGAGCTCCAGGCACCTGGTGTCCCCCCACAGCTGCCCTCAGCTCCAGGTACCTGTTGTCCACCTCGCTTCTGAGAACCGAGCCCGGCGTGGCCAGCTCCTGGATGAAGGCACTAGCACACAACAGCCTGCAACAGGGATGGTGTCACCTGCCAGGTTACTTGGGATGATGCCCAGGCCATTGCCACTGGGTCAAGCAGCTCTACACACACGCCCAGATGTGTGACATCACTGCAGGAAGCATCTGGGCAGCGTTTAGTTTGGAGTTAGGAGGCCCCTGGCTAAAGCCTCCTCCTTTTTTTCCCAGTGGATTCAGAGAATCACAGAACATCAGGGGTTAGGAGGGACCTTGAAAGGTCATCCAGCCCAATCCCCCTGCCAGAGGAGGATCCCCTAGATCCAGTAGCACAGGAACATGGCCAGGTGGGTTTGAAATGTCTCCAGAGAAGGAGACTCCACAACCCCCCTGGGCAGCCCCTGCCAGGGCTCTGGCACCCTCACTGGGAACAAGGTCCTTCTCACACTGATGGGGAACCTCCTCTGTCCCAGCTCTCACCCACTGCCCCTTGTCCTGTCACTGGGTGCCCCTGAGCAGAGCCTGGCTCCATCCTCCTGACACCCACCCTTCACACATTGATCAACATCCATGGGGTCACCCCTCAGTCTCCTCTTCTCCAAGCTCAAGATGCTCCCCTCCCTCCATCATCTCTGTGGCTCTGCCCTGGGCTCTCAGGAGTCCCAGCTCCCACCAGTGGGATCGCAGTGACACACTGGGAGAGCAGAGAGGGGGTAGAGGGAGAGCCCAGCAGGAGCAGGAGCTCCTCTACCCCCGCGGGAGGACCGGGCGCCCTGCCACCCCGACACCCCACGAGGATGCTCCGTGAGCAGCAGCAGCTGGCACTCAAGGCTGTTGTGTTGGGGCATGTGGCACCGCGCCCCGGAGACGGCTTGGTTTGCCTTTCACCAAAACAACCCTGCTCGGCGCGGCAGTGCCATGTGCCAAGAACAAAACCAGCCGGGAAGCAGCGCTGCGGCTCCGGCTCTGCCCCTCCTTGCCTTCCCGCACCGCCCGTGAGGCTCTGAGCTTTACCTCAGCCCAGCCCGTGACGCCCGTGCGGGGACAGGTCTCTGCCAGCTCCTCGCCACCCTCCCTCTCCTCAACAGACACTCTCTCTGCCCAGCGAAACGATGGTTTCTGCTCCACCAGCCCTGCGGCACCGCTGCAGCGCCCAGACATGACAGCGCCGCGCCGGCTCCCGGGCTTCATTCCCTTCTAGTCCCCGTAACAGACCTGTCAGCTCCTCTCTCCTCCTCTGCCCCCGTCCCCGCGGCCACGCTCGGCATGAAAATGTGAGGATGGCGCAGCATCGCCACCAAATTAGCCTGACATCTCGGCAGGGACAGGCAGGAGAGGCTGAGGAACAAGTAACTCCAGGTGGGGGGCTTCTGGAGCATCAGGGATTGGGAGGGACCTCGAAAGATCATCCAGTCCAGTCCTCCTGCTGCAGCAGGACCCCCTAGATCCAGTCACACAGGAACAGTCCAGGTGGGTTTGAAATGTCTCCAGAGAAGGAGACTCCACAACNACCATCCAGTCCATTTACCTGCCAGAGCAGGATCTCCTAGATCAAGTGGCACAGATCAAGTTGCCCGGCTCAGTCCCTGAGTGGCGGCACCATGCACCTGGACTGGCAGCAAAGAGCCCTGGCAGTGGGGCTGCAGCTGACCCCACGACATCCCTGGCTGATCTGACAAGAGGAACCAGCCCAGCTCCTGTTTAGGGTGGAAGTCCACGTGAACACCCCGCCAGCAGCGCCTGACGAGCCGTGAAGGCAGCAGTTCCATGGGGACACGTGTGCCTGAGCAATCCCTGTGCTGCCTCTGTGCCTCCCACAGCCCTCCTGCCAGGTGACCGGAGCGAGGATGACTGTCCCTGCACCCCTGCCGCCCACCCCCTTCTGGGGCTGCTGCTGCCACGAGCCCCACGCAACTGCACCAGCAACTGCACCAGGAACTGCACCAGCAGCTGCAGCCAGGACGGAGCCAGCCTGCGCCCAGGAGAAAGTCACCGAGTGACTCACTTGGAGGAGGCCCTCCAGCAGGTGAACTCAAGCTGCAGGAACCTGCCGCCCTGCCCCTCCTCAAGGTTTCAGCTCCCCCAGGCACTGGGATCTCCGAGGAAGCCGGCGGAAGGATGCGGGGTTGGATGGGGAGCTCCGGGCTGGCATCCGGCCAGGCTCTGCCAAGCAGACGCCCAACCAGGGTCTCAAAGAGCAGAGGGACTCTGCCGCAGGGCAGATGGCGAGGGCTCTGCAGAAGCAGCAGCTCCCCCTGCAAGGCTCCATGTGCTGCCCCGCCAGAGCCACCGCCAGGACACGGGGACAGAGGCAAAGGTGCCCAGCAAACAGCCCGGGGGGTCCCGGGGCGAGGGGGGCGGCCAGTCTAAGCAGGGCTGGGAGGCGCTGGAAGGAAGGATGCTCGAAGAGCTGCACTGCGATCTCAAAGACTTTGGGGAGGACCTTTTGTCCCCCTGGAAGCAGCAGGTGGCCAGAGCCAGAGTTTCGAGGAAGGGCTGGAGGACCAACCGGCTCTATCACCCTGCACATCCCACCGGACAGAGCCACAGCCAAGATGATCTCCAGGGGGCAGGAACCAGGACGGTGCTCGACAAGCAGCAGCGGAGAAGAGGCCAAGTAAAATGACCTTCCAGCACCCCCCAGCCCAGGGACTGGTTTCCAGCCTGGCTGGCGAGCGACTCGTGCCCGGGCAGGGACCAGACCCTCCCGTCTGCCGCTGGGGCGCGGGCGCCACACCGGAGGCGTGCTCCGGCGTGTCGGCGACGGTGGGAACTCCCACCGATGGTGCCGCTCGTCTCCCGAGGCCGGGCAAGGTGCTCCGACACCACCTCCCCCTGTGACTCTGGAGATCACGTTAATTTGACCTCTTTTCCCAGCTACAAAGTCTCTTAACTGCCCAGGAGCAGGAGCTTCTGCAGCTGACTGCTGCCTGCTGTTGGCTGGGAAACCAGCAAATGTTGGCTCGGAGAGGGGACGTGAAGCCGCAGCTGCCGGCTGGTCTCGTGGGCAGGAGATGTGAGACCCCATCACGAGGACTCGGTGTCAGACCAATGCCAAAGAAGAAGGTAAAAACTTCTCTCAGGAGCATCAACTAATCTTCTTCCTCCACTGATTCCAGCTGCTGGGTGCATTAATGGTGCCACTACACTCCCAGCCCCACCAGCAGCTCAAAGCTGGCACAGAAAGGCATCCAGGAGGCAACCAGGATCCACCTGGCTTCTGCCAACAAGGTTCAGAGCCTCCACCGCTGCCAACAGAGGGGAGAGAACACAGGGGGATGGTCCCGTGCTCCTCAGCCCCGGGTCCTTCTGCCAGGCTGATGAAAGAGCAACCACGACTCTGCTTGGGCAGGAGATGAGGAGCTGCTGGTCACACAATCATTAGGGATTGGAAGGGACCTCAAGAGATCATCCAGTCCAAGCCCCTGCCACAGCAGGATCCCCTAGATCCAGTCACAGCATCACAGAACATCAGGGATTGGAAGGGACCTCCAAAGGTCATCCAGTCCAACCCCCTGCCACAGCAGGATCTCCTAGACCAGGTCATAATCAGTCAGGGTTAGAAGGGACCACAGGAGCATCTCTGTGCGAGTCTAGTCCTGTCAGTCACAGAAGGACACAGCAGTGGAGCAGAAACCACCACCAAGCCTGGGCAGCTCTACAGCAACTGCCAGACCATGGAAAACCACTAGGATGGGAGACCTGGTGGCTGGCAGTTCTGCCTTCAAGAACCACCCATCTCCCCCTCCTCATATATGGAAAAGCTAGAAACCCCCGTGGAGGAGCAGAGCAACACCCCACCACTTCTATGGACAACCACAACCACTTCAAGAACCACCCATCTCCCCTTCCGCCTACGGAAAAGCTACAAACCCCTGTGGAGGAGCAGAGCACCCCCTCACTACTGCCGTGGACAACCAGAACCCTTTGAGAACCAGCCATCTCCCCTTGGAAAAGCCAGAAACCCCCGTGGAGGAGCAAAACAGCCCCCACACTGCTTCTATGGACAACCAGAACCACTTCAAGAACCAGCCATCTCCCCTTCCTCATATATGGAAAAGCTACAAACCCCCGTGGAGGAGTAAAACAGCCCCCACACTGCTTCTATGGACAACCAGAACCACTTCAAGAACCAGCCATCTCCCCTTCCTCACATGGAAGAGCTAGAAACCCCCGTGGAGGAGCAAAACAGCCCCCCCCCGCTTCTATGGACAACCACAACCACTTCAGGGCCCACAACCGCTGAGCCCTGGACACTGGTCCTCGGGCAACCCCTACGATGGCCCCATAGCCGACCCCTTCGCGGAAGAAGGGCGCCCGCGGGACAGACAAACCGAGCGCGGCCAGGGGAGCGTCAAGACCAACCCTTCCTCTGAGCCCCCCCAAACCCACCGCAAAGAGCAATGAGTCACCGCCCGGCCGCGGCAGAGAGGCGCCCGCTCACCCCGGGACGCAGGGGACGGGGCGCCCTGCGCACAGGGCTCTGGGGAGCCTGTGACGAAGGCTGGCACCTACTCTGGAAGGGAAGCTGGTTAAGGGGAGAGACGGGACACGGGTTGAAGCACAGGGGCCGCCCGGAGCTGGGATCTGCTGGCGAGCACCTGGAAGGAGGAAGACGGGGGACGCGTGGGGGGCTGGACGATGGCGGATGGCAGGTGGAGAGGCACTCGGCAGCGGCTTCCCCGGCGCCTCCCTGCCAGCGGAGCAGCAACGACCTCGGAGGAGAGAAGCCGCGGGCGGCCCTGAGCAGGACAGGTGGAGCCAGCGCAGCGACGTCGTAAGAGAACTCAAAGGCGGCGGCGCCTCCGCGGGGGCTGGCTCAACCGCGGTGCCGTTAGCCACGCAACGGTCCGTCCTCCCCTCCGCTTGGCACCACCTCTGCCCCCGGGAACAGAAAGCGAAGCGAAGCGCAAGCGGAAGCAGCGGCCAGGCAGGGCAATGACGATGCACGTGGGGCACAGAGACCTGCCCTGGGAGGGGAGAGAGCCGGGACTGGCGAGGAACTGGGACGGGTGCGCGCGACAGGACAGAGCCCGGACCGCTAGAAGCAGCTTCTCACAAAGGGTCCTCCGGGGAAGAAGGGGCTGGAGGGGGGCGCTTTTGTGGGAGAGCGAGGCAGAGGGGGCTTCTCCAGGTCGGGCCAACACCTAGGCAGGAGGAAAAGCGTCCCGGGTCACCCGGGGAGGGTTAAGTGGCCAAAGGACAAAGCGCTCGGAACCGGGGCTGCGGGAGCCCAGGGCGAAGCGGCCGCCCTGCGGCTGCCTGTGTCTTCCAACCAAACCCGAAGGCACAGCTCTGCCCGCCACGGCAGCTGCCTCCAGCACGGAGCGCCCGGCCCGGGGCTGGCACCAGAGCAGGGCTGGGGAGGATCTGAGGTCAAAAGTCAGAGTGCAGGAGGGTTGTGCCCTTCCCCAGGCTTCACGCTCTGCTCATTTACACGAAAGACAATCAACATTCAGGACATTCCCAATGGCTATGAAGGTACCATACCTGTGATGGTGGTAGGGATGGTGGTGGTAGTGGTGGTGGTGGTTGTTGTGGGAGGAGGGAGAGTTGTGGGGGGATCTGGATAAAATATAAAAAGGAAAAAAATAACAAAAAACAGCAAATTAAGAAAAAAAAAACCCAAGCAGAACACAACAGCGGTCAATCGTGATCAAAGCAAAAACAAGGAGGCTAAGAAGCAGCGCGGCCATCGGGCCCCTTCTGTCCTCTGAAGCCGGGGTGGAGGCTGCCCCGCTGGCTCTCAGGACGGGGCCGGGGCCAGATGCTCAGCAGCTGGCCGCAGCCTTGAGCTCAGACCGATGCCAGCTGGAGGATCTGGCCCTGAAGCTGCCCCCCCACCCCGACCCCTTGCTGCCTCCTGCAAAGCTCAAACAAATACACGACACATGAACACAGGAGAGCCCAGCACACATTAGTCGATGGGAGAGAGGAATGGGATGGGAGAGAATTAAACTGCACGCTTTCCACAACGAGAAGGACAGGTCACAGGAACAGAGACACGGTGGGGCGCCTGCGGACACGTCTGCGCACCCGGGGTGGCCGTGAGGGAGCCCCCCTGGGCACCGCAGGGCATCCCCCCCAAACCGCCTGCTTCTCGGGGAACACACGTCAGCAGGACCTGAGCGTCTACCCCAGAGCCAGCAACGAGACTCCCTGGCGCTAAAGGACCAGTTTCCAAGGTGGGGGGAGCCTCAGCAGGATCCCTCCCCAGCACAAAGGGCAGCAGGTGCCCAGCAGCTCCGGCCGAGCGCTCTGCTGGGGCATCAGCTGAGCGAGAGCAGCCCCCCGGCTGCGCCGACCCGCGGAGACCCAACCGCCCTGCGCCGGGGCACATCCTCGCCAGGCTACTGGGCAGGAGAAGGTGGATCCGAGGAGGTGCCACAGCCAAGAGGTTTCAGTGCCCAGACGATCAAACCGAATGCGCTGAGCAGTCGGGAAGACTTTGAACGTTCTGTGGGCTTTTGATTCAAGGGTTCCTCTGCCACACGTCAGCTCCTCGGCACCGGCACGTCTGCTGCTCTTTTATCTCCAGGAGAGCTCTCTCTCAGTCCCTAATTAAGACACCTGAACTTTAATTGCAGGCTGCACCTCGCTCCTGCCCCATGCAGCTTCCCCAAAGCTAGGAGACATCACCCCAGAGCTGGCTCTGCTCGGTTACAGCCAGACCAGAGGCGGCTGTTGTTCCTGCCCTCCAGCATCCTGGTCCCTGCCCCTAGCACAGGCCACTTCTTACTGGCCCGGAGCACATCTGTGTCCCCAGGAGCGGCAGGGAACCCCAACTGCTCACCAGGCTGCAGGGGGCACGATGCCATGCAGCAGCCTCCTCCTCGGATAAAAGGGTGCCCCAGGGTTGTGCGCTCAGTGCGCTGGAAGGTTCTAGAAGGCTCTCTCCGTGCCTGCCCACTCCCACGGGGAGGAAAGCTTGAGGGAATCTCGGGAACAAGCAGGATGTGGGGTGCGGATGCGGGGTGCGCGCAGCAGAGGACGGGGTGTTAAGCAGAGCTCAGCGGCCGTTACTTCGCAAGCCCTGGGCACGCAAATCCATGCCCACGCCAACGTCTCGCCCTTTGCCTGGAGCCTGCAGCAGCATCTCAGGGGAACCTGCCCTCTCCTCCAAAATCCCCCTGTCCGAGGCACCCCCCCGTGTAAATCCTGAGGGCAGCAGCACTGAGTGGGGGGGGGTCACCTGCATCCCAGCAACAGATTCACCGACTGACAGAGTGAGAGCTACCCCCAACTCCAAAGCCCAGCAGCAGGGAGGGCTCGTCCAGCAGGGACTTACAGCTCCAGGAGGAACGAAACCGCCTCAGCTACACCCGCAGTGGCCTCCCAGAGCGTCAGTCTCGGGGGGATCTGCCTGCATCCTCATCCAACTTCTTCATCCTCCACAACATCAGCTGGTCTTTAAACACTGACGGGGTCAGCGAGGTGCTGCTGCACCACGGGCAGACAACTGATTCCGCCCCTAACGCACAGCTGGCTTCCCTTGGGCAACTGGACTCTTCTGGAGCTACAGGCTCTAGCAGCACCCCCGGACGATGAGGCAGGCGAGTCCGACCTCAGCTCAAAGCCGCCGCTTGGTGCTGCCCTCAGTCTTGGGGCACGGACCTGAGACTGGGCTTAAAACGCTCCTGTGCCAGGATGGGAGCCCGCGCGAGAGAGCCTGGGCTGCTGTGGACCAGAGCAAGTGACTGTCCCACCCCAGCAGCAGCCCCCACCCCGAGGCTGGCCCGTGCCCACCCAGAGAGAGGTGCAGATCTGCAGCCCTGGGGGATCGCTCCTCTTTAAACCTCCAATCACTCTCCAAGTGCCTACTTAAGCCTCATTCCGTGCAGCCCCCTCCCCGAGACAGGAGCACAAGGCTCAGAGCAACGGAGGCGCCCAAGAATTGGAGCAGGTACTTGGCAGCCCTTTAAGAAGATGCCGAGGCATGTTCTGGTGTCTGCTCAGCCGCCAGACGCAGGCTCGAGGCGTCTCATCCCTCCGGCGCATTTACCGGGGATGCTGCCTGCCCCGTGGGGAGTTTCACTGGCTAAGGAAGGAGAAGGAGCACCCCCACCCCGCCACGGTGCAGACCGTCGCTGAGGACCCTGGAGAAGGCAGTACCGGAAGGAAAAGGAGGTTACTGGAGCAGCCCCGGGAGAGCCGACCTCGGCAGCTCCCCACCCCGCACCCCGGCTCCGCCTGGCCGCCCCGAGCGCGGGGAGCCCGCGCTGCGCCCCTTCCAGAAGCGAGAGGAGAGCTCAGGCAGCCCCCAGCCACCCCCCCGCCGAACCGGTGGGAAGGCAGCCGCGCCGGGGGCTCCCCGCGAACCTCGCCGGGCGCTCTGAGCGGGACCGCGGGGATGGGGCTGGAAGAACGGTGGGGTGTTTTCTCACGTACCGTAGACAAAGAGCATGTAATCCGCATGAGATTTCCCCACCGCGTTTGAAGCCTCACAGCGGTATGTACCATTATCTGTTTTGTTTAGGTTACTAATGAGAAGGTTTGAACCAGACACTACAACGTGTTGAGGCATCTCATCATCTACTCTTAACCACCTCATGTCCGTAGGCCTACAGAGGAGGGAGAGAAAGAGACAGTCACATTACTGTTTTCCTAAGGTTAACGGTGGCATCTTCAACAGTTCATCCACAGACAGAAAGCCCCAACCAAGAAACACTGCAAAGAAACAACACAGACTCCGGTGGTGGGGAGCGGGGTGGTGGGGTGGGTTCTGTTTCACTACTCGGGGCTTCCTCAATTTAAAACTTATTTTAACCCAACAGGAATCTGTAGCCAGCCCTTAAAATTCTCTGAAAGCACAGGTGCAAGCAGGAAGAAAGGTCATTAGTCGGTTAATCATCGCTCGGTCGGGAAGCCGGGGTGCTCGGGGCGCAGCTCCGGACGGCGTGCGGCACGGCAGGTCCCCCCGGGTCAGGTTCGAGCCCTTCCCCGAGCGATGGGCTGGAGCCGCCGACCCCAGCGGTGGCCGTGCCGCTCGCTACGAGCCGCCGGGAGAGAGGAACATCCTCCTCCGGGTCCCCCCCCGCCCGGCCCCACCTGCCCACCAGCAGCCTCCCTTCTGCATCCCTTTGCTAGAGGAACCGAAAGCGGTCGTGCCTGCACCGCCTGCGGGGTGGGATGAGCCTGTGCGGGCAGGGCTGGGGGGCTCCAACCACTCGTTCCTACCGTGGTCTTCCGGCAGCTGCCGCGGAGCAGCCCTCCCCAGCCACAGAACCGAGGCATCGCTCCGGGGACTCAGCAGCGAGCTCTGGGCAGGGACCGCCACCCAGTCCAACAGCCCCACCCTGCCCGGCTCCCAGGGCGGGACGTGGGTTTTGCTGGGACCTCGGGCTGCTGGAGGGACCACGGCCCCGGCAGCGGAACCGCGGGGTAACCTCAGCGATCAGTGCGGAGGGGTTCGATGCTCCCAAGGCTGTTCGTGATGCGGGAGGCCCCGGGATCCCCAGTTTCTCGGGGACGGGTCTCACCCTGGGTGCCCTAACAGCGTCTCTTCTGGTGCTTTCCCACCCTGGGAGGGGTCTGGGTCTGACCAGTCGCTCCCAGAGGCAGAACTTTCTCCCCCCGGGCTCCTGTTTCCCTCTGAGCTCCCCTCCCGCAGCGGTTATGGGGCCAGACTTTTACACGGAGAAGCTCCCCCCTCCATCCACAAGCCCTGCAAAGGCCGTTTGTGAAAGCCCTGTGTCTGGACGCAGCCCCCTGTGCTCCCGCACCCCATCTCGTGCTCTGGGAGCCGGTGCCCAGCACGCTGCCAGCATCGCCGAGCGGAGCTCCGCGGGGGCCGTGCCGGGCCCTGACCTGCACAGAAGGGGTCACGAAGGAAACTGGGGAGTGGGAAGGGGCAGAACCACCCGGGACGGGGGGCCCAGCCTCCTCGCTGCTGGTCCCACCGCGGCAGAGCTGCCAGACTGGGTGGCTTCCAGCTCTCCTCCCCCCGGGCACCTGCAGCACCGCCTGGGCTCTGGGCAGGCGACCAAGGAGACGCTGACAGATTTCGGGGATGTTTGCAGAAATCTTAGGAACACGATGGCAATTAAAAAACCCGACAGCAAATACTTGCCAGCCACAAACCCAAGCGGGAGAGGAAGTCTCTGAGAAGGTCAGAACAAAGCAGAGCCGACCAAACGCAAGGAGAACCACGGTGGGGGTGTGGGAGACACCTGCCCTCCTTTGCCGGGATGCCCCTGGTGCACACGCTGCCCCCACGGCCTCGGGGGAGCCTCGAGGGCAGGGCAAAGCAGAGCCACCAGAAGGGAGGCAAAGCATCGCAGTCACCCCCAGGTGGAAAGACCCGACCTCAGGGAGGCAGCCCGCCCCTACCACGCACTGCCCATCAGCCCTGCACTGGCACCGCAGCGGACCCAGTGCTCCTGCAGGCTAATGGTAGCCACTCTGGCCATTCCCTGGGAGGGGGGGTGACACACAGGGGGTGACTCCGCACCCGAGGACTGACGGCCCTGCAGAGCCCCCGGAGAGCTCCTGCGGAGGAAACCCCCTCACGCCACCGGCTGCAGAGGAACAAACCCAAGGGAAGCAGTGCCAGGCGCGGGCAGTGCCCTCTCCTCCCCACCGCCGCATCGTCTCCGCAGCAAGCGGCTGCCACTGGCCAGCAGCCCCCAGCGCTCGGCCCCCTCCGCCAGCCCCGTCCTGGGGAAGCTCCAACTTACTGTGGCTTTCCGTAAGCAGCGCACGTCAGCTCCAGCGGCTCCCCTTCCCTCGTGAGGCCTTGCACCGGGTAGTTCTGAGACACCCGCACTTGAGGTTTATCTGTGGGGCGAGAAACATCACTTCGTCAGTGGCCCTGCCGAGCCGCAGCGGGTCTGAGCCCCCCGAGCCAAGCGGCGGCTCGCTGCTGCCTGCCTAGGGCTTCCTCAGGCTGAAGAGCTCCTTTGCCTTCACACTGAGCGGGGTCTGGGGAGCTCAGGAGGGGTCGGCGTGACCTGAGGCTTGGGGGTGCCTGCGCTGAGCGGGGTCTGGGGAGCTCAGGAGGGGTCAGTGTGACCCAGGGCTTGGGGGTGCCTGCGCTGAGCGGGGTCTGGGGAGCTCAGGAGGGGTCAGTGTGACCCAGGGCTTGGGGGTGCCTGCGCTGAGCGGGGTCTGGGGAGCTCAGGACAGCAAGAAGCTGCAGCACTTAACCAGTTTAAACTCTCCTAATTTCCAGTAATGGAACAAGTGACACCGGTAAATCCTCTCCCGGGACGACCGCACCGCAAACATCTCCTGGGCTAATCCCCACCACAGATGCCTCCTGCAGCTACAGACCCCGAGTGTCTCTGTGGGATGGGGGTGGGACAGCGAGGCTTTGGGGTGTCAGAGGTGCTGGGAACACGAGCGCCTCTGCCTGTGTCCCTGGACACCTCCTGTGTGACCCGAATGCGGAGTTCCAGGGGGGAAAAAGGTCCTTCAGGGGAGGCTGGAAGAGGCTCAGAGCCAAATCCTCCAGCAGGAACCCAGTGCTGGCACCCTAGGGCTCCCTGCCACAAGCACAGGGTGCCCTGAGCACTCACGTGCCGCAGGGACATGGGGAGACCAGCTGAACCTGGCGCTGGGCAGACACAGGGAAGACGAGCTGGACCCGGCTCTCTGCTGCAAGTAAACACGAGCAGCACCTCGGGCGCCGCGCTCACGCTCAGCT
Source organism: Rhinopomastus cyanomelas (assembly GCA_013400115.1). Taxonomy (NCBI): domain Eukaryota; kingdom Metazoa; phylum Chordata; class Aves; order Bucerotiformes; family Rhinopomastidae; genus Rhinopomastus; species Rhinopomastus cyanomelas. The sequence goes on from VXBP01004440.1 coordinate 368,502, forward strand.
CTCATTCACAACTCCCACCCCCCAGCCATCTGCTCCCTATTTGTGTTGCGGCAGCAGCGCCGGGCCGGTGCCAGAGCGGCGGATGCCGTCACGCGGGGCTGTGGGGAAGGAAGAGCGGAGCAGCGCTGCAGCCTGGGAGAGCTCAACACGCTGTCTCCTGCAGCCTGGTGCTCGTCAGACCAGTGCTGGGGCTCCTGAGGAGCTGACAACCAGCTGGCTGCTACTGGGGAACTCAAGAGCGAGATCACAGAACATTAGGGACTGGATGGGAACTTGGAAGAGCATCTGGTCCAACCCCCCTGCCAGAGCAGGATCCCCTAGATCCAGTTACAAACATATCACAGAACATGAGGGATTGGCAGGAGGACTGGACTGGATGGTCTTTCCAGGTTCCTTCCCGTGTGTGTGCACCGCTCCAGTAGCCCACTAGACCCAACAACCCGGAGCTGTTTCCTGCAGCACCTCCTCCCAGCAGCTTAAAAAACCAGCCCCGTAATTTAATAAGGCCCCTTTATTAAGCTAAATTCATTCAAAAGCTGAGAGCGACGCACAAGGTTAAATACCAGCAGTCGAAAGGTGACGCCGCGGCGGCAACCAATTTGAGGAACTTATTACAAACCCATTCTGCCTCTGATGAGGTGCCTGCTGCAGCAGGAGCTGCCGGGTGCCGCGAGCCGGGACCGCGGCCGCGACGGCACCGAGACCCGCCAGCCACTCCTGTCCCTCACCCCGGCTTTAACCTCCCCGGCAGCGGAGATGCTGCTCGGAGGGAGCCCGGCCGGCACCTCCAGCTGCCCTGAGCTGCACCCACCAGCCTCTCATGGAACTGGAGAGGTTGGAACAGACCTTCACGACCAGCAAGTCCAACCGTTCACCCTGCAGCCAGTTCTGTTGTTTGTTTGGAGGCTTCCAAGCTGCTCTGCGTCTGCCCCAGTCCCTCCTCCTGCCAGCACCTCACCTAGGTTGGGCAGCTTCCACAACCAGCATCGGGAGTGGCCTTGGAGGAGGTTCAAAGGCGTCTCGGGAGCCCCCCGGCAGCGTGACAGGCACCCAGCACCTCCCCTCTGCAGACACTGGCTGCTCCCTGACACCTCAACTTTGAGCTCTGACAGCTGGCCACTTCTTAATCCATCTAAGCGCTCGCCCTGCTGGGGCCACTCAGATCCCATTTTCCAGCCCAGCTGCCTCAGCAGCTTGGTGAAGACTGAGCCCATTACTTCTGCCCATCCCCTTTCACCAGGACGGTCGCCCAATGCACCCTACGATCCCGAAGGCAGCCCCCTGGGCAGATGGATCTGACAAGCCTGAGCTCCTTGGGCGCCCGGGGCACCGCGATGCTCCAGCCTGGGGACCCTCCGCTGCTCCTCTTCCCGAGGGCTGAATCCAGAACCAAGCCCTCTCGACCCTGGTGCCCCTCCCCTGAAGTACAACCTGGAAAGACACCCGCTGAGCACGAGAGCTCCTCAGAGCTGCTGCACGAAGCCCGGGCGGCTCTCGGGGTGCGTGGTCCTTGGGGCTGAGCCCAGCGCAGCAGAGCTGAGCCCATCACTGCTCCTCCAGCCATCCCCGTGCAAGAGCCAGGGCTCCCACCCAGCACCAGTCTGTCCTCCCTGAGCACAGACCTGCACCGAGCAGCCATCAGTAACGGGGGAAGCACCTTCTGGGAGGCTCAACCTCTCTTCTACAGCCCAGCTGGCTCCTAACCATCGCCAGCCACCACCAGTGACTCACTGGTGATCCTCACCAGCATCGCTAGGAGATGCTCAGCAGAGCGGAGGTGCAGCAGGATGAGGCTGTCTGGGACCTTGGGCCATTCCCAGCACAAGATTCCTCACTCTCTCCCACAATCAGCTACACAGGGACACGAAGCCACCTGCTGCGGCTCTTGCTGGGTGCTTTCCTCATGGCAGCCACGAGCTGATCCAGGCAGCAGGGCCAGGTCAGGCCCCTGTTGGCCAACAGAGAAGCTGCAAAATGGATCCTTCTGGTGACTCAGCTGAAAACACTCCGACCGGCACCGCGGAGCCAGGCGTCGGCTTCCAGCTCCATTGGACAATTAGTGGATTAATTCCTGATGTGCTCCTCTCGGCCAGGAGGATGACAGATGGCATCCTCGGGAGAGGGGAGGGAAGCCACAGGTCGGGCAGAGCTCCTGCCTGCTCCAGGCAACCCCAACACCGACAGCTCCCTTTCCCCTCAGATGACCCCGTTTCATCCAGCTCCTCGCCTGGGCTGTGTTGTGCCTCAGCCCGCTGCTGTGCCGGGGAAGAGCAGGAGGAGCATCTTCCTCTGCTGGAAGAAGCCAGTGATGCTCAGGTTTACAGGACCACAGAACACGAGGGATGGGAAGGGACCTCGAAAGACCAACCAGTCCAACCCCTCTACCCCAGCAGGATCCCCCTAGACCCAGTCATTAGAAGATGGAAGGGACCTCAAAAGACCAACCAGTCCAACCCCCCTGCCACAGCAGGATCCCCTAGATGCAGTCATTAGAAGATGGAAGGGGCCTCAAAAGACCATCCAGTCCAACCCCCCTGCCACAGCAGGATCCCCTAGATCCAGTCACACAAGAACATGTCCAGGTGGGTTTTAAATGTCTCCAGAGAAGGAGACTCCACAACCCCCCTGGGCATCCTGCTCCTCCTCACTGCATGCAGGGACACGGGGCTGCACTGCTGCTCCTCAGCTAAAAGAATCTGCTCTGGGAGAGCCTGGAGACCCCAGACTCAGCTTTGCTGAACCCACCCTCGACTGAAGGACTTCCAGCACCTGGCTTCAGCAGGGAAGGGGCAGCCAAAGCCGGGCGGCTCCAGGTGGGGACCCACCTCGGCTCCCCACACCCAAGGGCTGCTGCCTGAGGAAGGCAGAGTCCAGGCTGGGGAGGGGGGCTGCTCCAAGCTCCCAACAACATCCTCCCGAGAAAACCCCATTAAGGAGCTCGCAAACGAGCACCCAACTGGGAAACGTCGCAAACAAGAGCGGCTAATGCCCCAGAAAATCAAATAACTCCACACTCGGCTGCTCGCGGCGCTGGAAGGGGAGAGGGACGGGGAGCGCAGCTTAAATCAAAGCTTCTGAAGGGGGTCAACACCTCGTGGAACAAAACAACTCATTTAGTGGGTTTTCTAGAAACCTCCAGATGATAAATTACCGGGATGTTAATCACTCTGCTGCGCATGAGGCAATTAACAGTCGGGCTCTGCAGGAACTGGGGGGACACGTGGCGGTGAATGGAGACGGGCGGCTTGGAGAGGAGTTGGGGCGAAGGGGGCTCCCCCCGTGACAGCAGAGGCCAGGAACATCTCACAGCATCAAGGAACAGTGGGGATGGGAAGGGACCTCAGAAGGTCAGCCAGTCCAACCCCTGCCACAGCAGGATCCCCTGGACCCACTCACGGAATCACAGGACATTGGGGATTGGAAGGGACCTCAAAAGANTGGGGTCACCCCTCAGGCTCCTTTTCTCCCAGCTCCAGAGCCCCAGCTCCCTCAGCCTCTCCTCAGCAGGGAGATGCTCCCCTCCCTCCATCATCCCTGTGGCTCTGCCCTGGGCTCTCTCCAGCAGCTCTGTGTCCTTCTGGAGCTGAGGGGCCCAGACCTGGACACAAGATTCCAGCTGTGGTCTCACCAGGGTAGAGTAGAGGGGCAGGAGAACTTATCTCAATCTAATAACCACTCTCCTTCTAATCCACCCCAGGATGCTGCTGGCCTTGTTGGCCTCCAGAGCACATTGCTGGCTCCTGGTCATCCTGCTGGCCACCAGGACCTCCAGGACCTTCTTCCCAGTGAGGGTGCCAGACCCCTGGCAGGGCTGCCCAGGGGGGTTGTGGTGTCTCCTTCTCTGAAGATGTTTAAATCCTGCCTGGACGTGTTCCTGTGCGTCTCCACCAATATCTGGTGCCACTCTGCTCCTTAATGGCTTTTTAATGCATTTTGTTGCTTCATTTCCTCTCCAAAATTACAGCCGACGCACCGGCCCCCCGGCCACGGCCATGGCACGGGGCCACGTGGCCCTGCTGCTCCTCTGGCCACAGCCCGGCTCAACCCCGTGTCCCTTCCTGAGCAGCTCCCGGGATGCAGCACGGCCAGTGTCTCACAGGCAGCACAGGGTGGGCATCACTGTGCACCCCCCCACCCCAGTTAAGGCTCCATCCTCCCCCTGCATCAGTCTCAGCCTCCAGAAGATGCCTGGAGACGAGCAGGGGGAGAGCGAGGCTGCAGCGATGGTTGGACTGGATGAGCTCGAAGGCTCTTCCAGTCTCAATGGTTCTGTGATCCTACAGCAGCTCTGCTGCCTCTCCACGAAGACAAGAGGACTTCCCCCTGCTCACACTCTCCCATCAGCCAACAGCCATCAGCTTGAAGGGTCAGGGTTTGCTCCGAGCTGCCTCTTCCACCCGAAGCTCAGCTCCACCAGCAGGCACCACGTGCAGATGCCTGGACACACTCCAGCACGTGGAGCCCCGAAGCCGCTAACTGCTGGGAGCCGCAAGGTTACGATGCACAACGTGTCCTCGGGCTGCTGCTGCTCCCTCCAGCCATCTGCTGCTGCCTGCTGAAGGCGCCGGGCGGGCTAACGGGGTCAGGGCCCTGCACAGGACTGCAGTCACTTTGAACAGCTCCGAGTTTAACTCGGGCCACAGCACCCACCTGCCCCAACCAGCCCAAAAGCCTTCTCCTCCTCATTCACAGAGTCACAGAACATGAGGGGTTGGAAGGGACCTTCAAAGACCATCCAGTCCAATCCCCCCCAGCCAGAGCAGGATCCCCTAGATCCAGTCACAGCATCACAGAACATTAGGGGTCAGAAGGGACCTTCAAAGACCATCCAGTCCAATCCCCCTGCCACAGCAGGATCCTCTAGACCCAGTCACAGACTCACAGAACATTAAGGGTTGGAAGGGACCTCAAAGACCACCCAGTCCAGTCCCCTTGCCAGAGCAGGATCCTCCAGATCCAGTCTCACAGAAGATGGCCAGATGGGTTTGAAACATCTCCAGAGAAGGAGACTCCACAACCCCCTGGAAAACCCCACCCAAACCGCCACGGGCTGCATCCCCTTTGCATGGGGAACCCCGAACGGCTGCAGACAAGTGTCGACAGGGAGGGTTTTATTTGTGGGAGAACAGGAAGAAGCAGCAATTTCTTTGCAGGAACCTTCTCCCAGCCGAGAGAAGAGCCAGGATGAAAGCTCCTGTGAAAGGAATTCTGAAGGCAATCTGATGCCCTTTCCCCCCCTCCCTGGGGAAGCACCCGGGAGAGACCGCGCCGCTGTCCCCGGGTTGGGTCCCCGCGAAGCGTTTGATGGAGCCTCTCAAGGTGCTGGTGCGTTATTCACGCTGATGGAGCTCTCCAGGCAGTGTGAACGGACGACTGCACGACTGAACCAGACAGCAGCACCCGTCGGGGCGGCTACCAGACCGCTCCTGTTGCCCTCATCACGGGAACGTCGCTCCCCGCTGGTCTCAGAGGCAGGAGCCTCATCACCGAGATGCTCCTCACGGACCCACAGGCTCCCCTCTCCGCGTGAGGCTGCCGCCGCGGCTGAACCGCCGGAGCCCGGCCGGCAGCTGGGGCGTCGGCACCGGGCAGCAGCACCCACAGGCGCCTGCCTGGGAAGCCGTGACAGCCAAGCGCATTGCTGAGGCTGCACACGTCAGGAGCACCACAGGAGAGCACTTTGCCTTAAGCAGCGCCGGTGCGACAAGCTCCACGCCCCCCGTTACTCTGATGTGGAGCAGCAGCCGCTGCCGCGCGCTCCCGGCACAGGGACGGGGCTCTGTCACAGAGACACCAGGCTGCCCCGTCCCCCTTTGATGTGGAGGCACAGAAGTGCTTTTCAAAGCCACAAGGAGGCTGCTAGGAGAAAGCCACTCAGATTTGATCTGTGCTGACGGTCCTCAAGCCCCGACAGGCACCTCTGAGGTGCAAACGCAACGGGCAGAAAGGTGCTTATGGTGCCCGGGAGAAGCAGCTGCTCAACCCAGGGGCAGGACCCAAGGGTCTGGCAGCAGCTTCTCAGCTGCAGGACACAAACCCCGCGACACCTGAACTCCTAAGCGATCAGAGAGTCGGAGTCCTCTACTCACACATCACTTCCAGGTAGCGCTGCGTCTGCAAGTCTTTGACAGCGGGGTGATCCACCAGGCAGATGACGGGGACCCCGTCGTCCTCCCGCCCCACCTTCAGCACCAGCTGGCTGGTCACAGTGAACATGTCGGACCACTGCTCCACCACCGACTTGCCTGCAGGGAGAGAGCAGGTCGTGAGCACAGGAGGTGACCCGGGGCACATCCCGCCCTCCATCCCCTCCGACAGCTGTCCCCAGCGCAGCCACAGAGGTTCTGGGGAGCAGCGGGTGAGGCGACTCACGTCCCCGTCAGGCTGCGGTGGCCCCAAATCCCCACAGGCTGCAATCCGCGAGCTACAAATCCCCTCCCACATCAACAATTAGCTAGAAAAGTGATTAAGCAGATTAACTGAGCTAAAGGTGCTATTGACAGGCTGCAGCAGCGAAGGGCCACTGGCTTGGGGCTGCTGTGACACCAGGGATGGGAACCAGGAGGCAAGGAAGGACCAGGCAGGAGAACGAGGACTTCTTCCTGGTGAGCACCTGCTGACAGCAGCCCCCCTGCTTCACTTCCCCTTCCAATTCAGAATCCACAGCCGGGATGCTGGGAACAACACAAACACCAAATCCTGCTGTGTAACAGGACACAGCAAGCAGCACCCCTTGATGTCTCTCTGATGGGCAGGGCCACCACTGGTGACAGCCCGCAGCCACAAGTCCCAGCGCTTCTGCTCTGTGAGACAACCCAAAGCAGCAGCAGCAGCGGGGAGAGCTGATGCTGAAGAAGCTGCTTCCCAGCTCAGCAGGCTTCAAAGAGGAGGGAAGCTGGGTGTCAGTGGCCAACATGAGGCGGCTCTGTGGAGGAGCAGCGCAGGTCAAGCACGAGGGGTCAGACACGAGGAGTTTCCTGTGGGAAAGGAACCCCAGGAAGGGACCCACGGAAGCCCCACAGCGACGACAGCCAGCGCTGGGAGGCAGTGGGTGACCGCTTCGCTCTCACCTCGTCAGTACTGAGCCTCCTGCAAGCTGGCCTGACAGGGCGGGTTCTGTGCAGCCCGCGAAGAGGGAGGTGGATGTGAAGCAACGAGCCTGGACTCCTGCAGAGAGCTGCTCAGCGTCTCAGGCCGGGCAAAGCAGAGGTGCTGTCAGCCAAGCTCACGTCTGCGCGCAGCCCGAAGCTACCGGCACGTCGCAGGCAATCAGAGCCCGCGGCTTCTACGTGCAAGTGCCGGGAGCAACCAGACCTCAGGGACTTGGAGAAACCCATCTGGTACGAACGTGCAGCTGAACAAGAGGGCTGGGCGTGAGGGTGAGCTGCAGCTCTGCGCAGCCCAGAGCGCAGACGGTGCGCCGGTACCCAAAGCCACCCGAGCCAGCGCTCGGCTCCGGGGCTGCCTGCGAGGTCACCTGCGCTCAGGGGAGAGCTCCAGAGCCCTGTGCTCGATGGCGGGTGGTGCTGAGCACCAGGCAGGGGGTTCAGCCCTTCTGCACTAGAGGATCCTCTGTCTGCTGCTCTGCCCCCGAGCTGGGGCTGGAGGCAGCCTGCCCTGCCCGTTTGTTTTCTTTATCTCCTCTTCCTTTCTGGTTTTATCCTACTCACACACTGGCAGCAGAGAGCAAAGACCCAACCCCACGTGAACCACCCGGCTCGCTGGGCAGGGCAAGAGGGAGGGCGCAGCTACCGGTGAGCTCCTTGTTTCCTTTGAACCATCTGATGGTGGTGGCGGGTCTGCTGGCCATGGCGGTGCAGTTCAGCTCGATCTCGTCTCCCTCAATGGCGACTTCCTTCTGGATATCAATCACCAGGTTGCGCGGCGGGACTGCAACGGAAACAACAGCACAGCACACACCGGGGTGAGAAACCGCCGCTTCGGCACCACAGACCCCTCCAGGCTGGACGACACCCCGGGGCATCCGGTCCAGCCGGGTCACTGCGGCTGGACACTGCGGGGCATCCAGCTCCGCAGGGTCAACCCTCAGCCACAGCCCTGACACTACAGCTAAGCGTCCTTGACGCTCCTCCAGGGATGGGGACGTGCCAATGTCCTTGGGAAAACCTCCCAGGGAGGCAGCCCCCAGCACTCCAGCGACCGCTGGGCCCGTCGAAGCCTCTGATGAGGGGGCTTCGCAGCAGCGGGAGCAGCAGCACTTCCACTCCCCGACCTCACGGCCACGGCGGCCGCGCGGAGAGGCACCGCTCCAACGGGGACCCTTCTGCTCTCTCTGCCGGGAGGGCACGGCTCCAGGGAGGAGCTGGTGTCTGCGGCTATTGAAAGCCACGGCTTGACTCCGCACGTGCTCCTCGCCTCCTCCTGACGAGGAGAGCAGGCACAAGAGCTGACATTTGGAAGCGCGTCCCCCGCCACCGCTAACCCTGCGCCGCCGCTCTGCTCGCCTGCTGTTCAGCCCCAAGCCGCAGCCGCGAGCGGTGGCCGGGGGCCAGTGCATCGAGCTCACTGGGCTCGGAGCGGAACGCCTTCCCTTGCGCCGGCCGCAGGACAGGGAGGCCCTGGGCACCTGCATCACACAGCGGTTCCCTGGGGATGACAAGCTGCTGCTCGTCCCAGACCTGGAACCTCTGGAGACCAGGGTGTGTCTGAACCACTGAGCTCAGAGCCCATCCTCAATGGAAAACAACCCGGGATCATGGAATCACAGAATCATGAAGAGTGGGAAAGACCTTCAAGACCACCCAGTCCAACCACCCGCCTGACAACCCCCAACCCAGCTCCTCAAACCCCCTGGCTGCCTGTTTGTTGGACCCCTCCAGGGATGCTGCCTGCACCCCATCCCTGGGCAGCCTGTTCCAGGGGCTCCCCACTCCTTCTGGGCAGGAGCTTTTCCTCAGATCCCATCTCCTCCTGCCCTGGCACAACCTGACCCCCATTTCCTCTGCTCCTATGGGCAGTCCCTAGGGAGGAGGGGCCAACCCCTGCCTCACTCCAACCTCCCTTCAGGCAGCTGTAGAGAGCAGCGAGGGCTCCCCTCAGCCTCTCCCATCAGACTTGTAACCCCCGCAGCACAACTGAAGGACTCACAGCAGAGCCACAAGGAATCTCTTCCCCGGGCGACCAAGAGTCGAAAACGAGCGGCGAGAGTTCGGCCACCCCAGAGCTGCAGCTCCCCAAGACCCCCCGACTCCCCAAGGCAGCTCGCCCTCGCTCCGATGAGCGCGACGCAGCGGCTGCAGAGTTCAAAGGCGAGCAGCCCGTTTGCGAGCTAATGAAGAACAAATATGGATAAACACCATCCAGATGATCAAATGGACTAATTAGTCACTTGTGGCTCCTCTCTAGAAGGAGCAGAACGGGCTCCGCGTCTGAGGCTCCGGCGTGTTCCAATTAGGCAGGAATAAATCTACGCAGCGTGGCGCAGAGACATTAAAGCGCGCGGCGAGCGCCAACTGCCAAGAAGGAGCCTCCAAACTTGCTCTGCTCTGAGGCGAGAGCGTCGGCACAGGCAGATCAGCAGAGCTGCTCTTTGACACAGTCACGGGACCATCAGGGATGGGAAGGGACCTTGAGAGATCAGCCAGTCCAAGCCCCCTGCCACAGCAGGAGCCCCTAGATCCAGTCATTAGGGATTGGAAGGGACCTCGAGAGATCATCCAGTCCAGCGTCTGAGTGACAACCATCAGATCCACACTGGGGAATCTTCCTGTAGGGTCTTAGGGGACCCTGCTCTGGCAGGGGCACTGGACCGGACGATCTCTCGAGGTCCCTTCCAACAGGGATCCTGCTGTGTCAGGGGGATGGAGCTGGAAGGGAGCTGCGGATGCTGGAAGCTGCACCACAGCTTCGGAGACGCGGAAGAGCACAAGAGCTGCTGCACAACTGCTTATAAACATTATTTAAACAACACATAAAACCCAGGAAGCAAACCTCATTAAATAAAAGGAGGAAGATTTAAACTAATGAGCTAGTGAGATCTTACGTTAAGTCACCCTCTGCGGTTCAGTCTCCTGTTAACAGAGCGCAGGGGACCGGTGCCGGTCTGCAGGCACAGCTCCTGCAGCTTGAGCCACTCTCAGCTGGACTCGAGGCTTCACAGGCTCGCAGGGCTGGAAGGGACCTCCTAAGGGCATCCAGATCAACCCCCACTTGCACCAAGCAGGGCCACCACTCACTAGAGCAGGTTGCCCACAGCCCCAGCCAGCCTGACCTTGAATGTTCCACCCTCAGGCTCAACAACTTTGTCCTCTTGTCTCTCTGGGTAGATGGAGCTCTCTCCGGACACCCGGAGCTCTCTCTGGACACCCGGAGCTCTCTCTGGACACGCGGAGCTCTCTCCGGACACCCAGTCCAACCCCCTGCCACGCAGAGCTCTCTCTGGACACGCAGAGCTCTCTCTGGGTAGATGGAGCTCTCTCCGGACACCCGGAGCTCTCTCCGGACACCCGGAGCTCTCTCCGGACACCCAGAGCTCTCTCCGGACACGCAGAGCTCTCTCCGGACACCCGGAGCTCTCTCCGGACACCCGGAGCTCTCTCTGGACACGCGGAGCTCTCTCCGGACACCCAGAGCTCTCTCTGGACACCCGGAGCTCTCTCTGGACACCCGGAGCTCTCTCCGGACACCCGGAGCTCTCTCTGGACACGCGGAGCTCTCTCCGGACACCCAGAGCTCTCTCTGGACACCCGGAGCTCTCTCTGGACACCCGGAGCTCTCTCCGGACACCCGGAGCTCTCTCTGGACACGCGGAGCTCTCTCCGGACACCCAGAGCTCTCTCTGGACACCCGGAGCTCTCTCTGGACACCCGGAGCTCTCTCCGGACACCCGGAGCTCTCTCTGGACACGCGGAGCTCTCTCCGGACACCCAGAGCTCTCTCTGGACACCCGGAGCTCTCTCTGGACACCCGGAGCTCTCTCCGGACACCCGGAGCTCTCTCTGGACACGCGGAGCTCTCTCCGGACACCCAGAGCTCTCTCTGGACACCCGGAGCTCTCTCCGGACACCCGGAGCTCTCTCTGGACACGCGGAGCTCTCTCCGGACACCCAGAGCTCTCTCTGGACACCCGGAGCTCTCTCTGGACACCCGGAGCTCTCTCTGGACACCCGGAGCTCTCTCTGGACACGCGGAGCTCTCTCTGGACACCCGGAGCTCTCTCTGGACACGCGGAGCTCTCTCTGGACACCCGGAGCTCTCTCTACTCCACACAGAGCCCCATCCCACTGGCCCAGGGCATCTGGGGACCACAAACATGAGCAGAAGCACCGATGGAATCCTTACCGAGCACCGTGATGGTGGTGTAGATCTCCTGGGGAGGGTCTGTGTAGAGCTGGCAGAAGTACCTTCCTTCATCAGAGATGGAGACATTGGTCAAGGACACCCGGAGCTCGCTGTTGGAGAAGTTCACCAGCTGGAACCTGCTGTCCTTCAGCGCTGCGGAGCGAGCAGAGCCTCAGTGACTGCGGGGGGTCGCAGCACCCCGCCCGACACGCAGCAGAGCCAAGGTCTACACGGCACCCGGACGAGGCGCCCCACGGGTCCCTCACTGCAGCTCCCATCTGCTTCTCACCTCCAGCCTATCAAGCACGTCTGCTCTCGGATCACCACGGAGAAGCAGGGCCGGGCACAGCGCCGGCTCCCTGGGCAGTTTGCTACCAGAGGGCTGAGGGATGTGGAGGTGAAGAGCTCAGCGTGAGAACCCCTCTCCCACCGGGCTGCTCCTGCCTGGCCGCAGGCAGTGATGGGGGACAGTGAAGAACTGGGGGAAAGCCTGGCTTAAGACTTGTTTCCTGGCCAGGAAGCACAAGGCACGTGGCCACCTCCCGGCACCCCCAGCTTGCCCAACCCGCGGCGTCTCGGCGCGGCTCCACCACAGCCAGAGGGCAAAGCCGGCCTCAGCGCTGCGGGCACAGCGGGGTCGGGAGAGCTGGGTTTGGCTGCCGCGAGGTCTCGGCCCCTCCAGCCTTCGACCCCAGCAGACTGCCTCCGGGAGCCCCGCGCTGCCTCAGCGTCGCCCCGATCCCTTCGCCTGCGCCAGCCACACACTTGGCGCTCGACTGCAACTCGCCAACTCGCCCTGGACTACTCCAATCGATTCCCATCTCAAAGTGGGACCATGAAGGCTTCCACTAAGGAGAAAGATGACGATCCCCTGTCTCATCTGCCCTCGGAAGAACCGACTGAGCTCCCGGCACGGCGAGAGGAGACCGCGGCAAGAGCCTTGTCCCCGGTGCAGGAGGAGCCGCTGCCGAGCGAGGGAAGGGGGACGTACGTCTGAAGTCGCGGAAGTAAATCGTTTGCCTGTTGGGGTTCAGCAGCTGAATCACCGAGTCGTCGCTGTTCTTCACGCGGCAGCTGATGGTGGCGACGTCTCCCTCCACCACTGTCACGTCTTCGGTCACCAGGTTCTGGCCGTCACCTTCGGGAGAGGGCAGAGATCAGACAGCTCAGTCAGGCACGGCAGGGTTCAGCGGGGACCCAACGCCCAGGGGCTGCTCTGCCAAAACAGTCTGGCACAGGGTCACAGAACACCAGGGGTTGGAAGGGACCTTCAAAGACCATCCAGTCCAACCCCCTGCCCCAGCAGGATCTCCTCGATCCAGTCCCACAGCAACACGTCCAGGCGGGTTTTAAACGTCCCCACAGAAGGAGACTCCACAACTGTCCTGGGCAGCCTGTTTCAAACCCCACAGACCTCACGGACCAGGACATGAAGCAAAGAGAGAGAAATCCAGGACGTTTCACAAAGTGAGGGACCCAGGCAGGTGGCCACAGGAGGACCTTCAGCCACCCACCTCTGCCCAGGGAGTGGTGGGGACGGTCCAGCTCTGCAGTGAGTTGGGAGAGACCACAAAGAGGCAAGAGGTGGATAAAGTCTGTGAAGAGCAAACACCTCAGGAGGTCACTTCTGCTCTGGTTCCTCCCTCACCCTGCACCCTGCCCAGCTCCCTCTCGCTCTCTGTGTCGCTGTTACTGCTCCACAAGTGGTGTCAGGCAGAACTTCTGCATCACTTGGAGAGGGAGAGGTGGATAAACCATCCCAGACCTTTCCACGCCTGACGGCCCCGAGCTCTTCTGCCCCGTCGCTCTGCATCCTGCTTCTCCACACGGATGAGCCCAAACGGCAGCGTGAGAAGCTGTGACCGCGCAGACTCTCAGCCGGAGCGGAGACGAGTCCCCCCAGGGCTGCGTGAGCGGTGCAGAACCCCCGTCACACACGTCTGCCTGCTTCCAGCACTGCTTTCTGCAGGCTGGTCAGGCTCAAAGCCTCGGATGAGCCCCCAGCCATCCCAGCACCCTGGCAGAACCGCAGCGGCAGGATCACAGGACGTTAGGGATTGGAAGGGACCCCGAAACATCGTCCAGTCCCATCCCCCTGCCACAGCAGGATCCCCTAGATCCAGTCTCACAGGAACAGTCCAGGTGGGTTTTAGACATCTCCAGGGAAGGAGACTCCACAACCCCCCTGGGCAGCCCCTGCCAGGGCTCTGTCACCTTCACCATCAAGAAGGTCCTTCTCAGATAGATGTGGAACCTCCTCTGCTCCAGCTCACACCCACAGCCCCTTGTCCTATCATTGGGTGCCCCTGGCTCCATCCTCTCTTCCAATCTCTAATGTTCTGTGATCCTGCCGTGGTGGTGGGATTGGACTGGATGATCTTTCGAGGTCCCTTCCAATCCCCAATGTTCTGTGATCCTGTGACTGAGCCCTGCCTGCTGTCCCCACAGTAGCCCACATGGCCACCAACCAAGAGCCACAGCAACTGAGCCCTGCCTGCTGTCACCAAGGTAGCCCACACAGACCTCATGGCCACCAACCACAAGCCACACCAACTGAGCCCTGCCTGCTGTCACCAAGGTAGCCTGCGCAGACCTCATGGCCACCAAACACAAGCCACAGCAACTGAGCTCTGCCTCCTGTCCCCACAGCAGCTCGCACAGACCTTCATGGCGCCAACCCCATCGGACCGCCGACCCCTAACAGCCACCGGCAGGATCTGGTGCAGACGGCACTCTGGTGGCACAAGCAAAACCCTCGGGCACCGTCCCAGGGAGCCCCTTCCCCCAAATCTGCCAAGGCGGCGGCTCCTGCGGAGGATCAGCCCGGCGCTCCGTGCCGAGCCCGGCGCTCGCGGCAAACCACTAACGCAGCCATTAAGATTCGACTGCCATCCCGGCAATTACCGGCGGCGTGCCTCCCCCCACCCGCCCGAGACGCTCGGCCCTGTTTTCAATCCATCAGGCTGTTCCCCGCGCCCGCTGCACCCACACCAGCTCAGAGGACTGTTTGAATTAACAGGAATTACAGAAGGACTCATTTAGAAATAAATTATTTGAAGTTCAAGCCACTGGAGCTTCTCGCGCCGGGATGCTGCTGCGTGAAGCTGCTGCCGGCGCCGGGAGAGCAGCAGCCCAGAGGCCCTTGTCTCTGCCTGAGGCCACCCCAGTCCCTGCTGTTCCGATGGCAAAGGCAGGCACCGGGCAGCAAGCTGTGTCGCCACGTCCCTCTTAGCCGGGCACAGGCTGGCACCTCAGCTCCCGGGCAGCGGCTGTGTTCCAGCCCCTTTCCTCCCCGTGCAGCAGTGGGACAGACTGGAGCAGCAGTCCTGTGACTGGATCTAGGGGATCCTGCTGTGGCAGCGGGACTGGACCAGACGATCTTTCAAGGTCCTTTCTAACCCCTAACGTTCTGTGACTCTGTGGCTCCTCCACTCCTGCCCGAGCAGCGGCACCGCTGGCCCCGTCTGTGCGACACCCACCCCAACAGCTGCCACGAGAGTCCTTTTGGGACCCCTGACCCAGAACCCGGCTAAACGCCGCTTAATAACCGGAGCCAAAGGCAAGGGCCCCCTCAGACGCACAAGTGAGGAGCTCGAGGGAAGGAACGGACGGGGCCATCAAGCCAAGGAATCAGCACAGCGTGGACAGCAAAGCTCCTCTGTGGTCCTGCAGCTCCCGGGAAGGAGCTGCGGGTGCAGCCAGCAGCTGGAGCAGGGGCGAACACAAAGCAGGTTTGCTCAACACCTGCAAATCCACCCACTCCAGAGCCTTTGTCTCCTGCTGCCGCCGCTCCTCCCCAGCAGCTCCCCCTGCTCTCGCCATCCATCACGGAGACAGCAAACCCGTAAAACCAACATCGCAGCGGCCGCCGTGGCGGGGGAGCCTGCAGGAGCCGGGGGGGCTTTCTGTGGGGATCAGACACGGGCGGAAATCAAACGGGCATTTAATTTCTCCGCAGACTTGCCTCGAGGAGGGGGACGCGGGCTGGCGGCAGCGCTGGAGGAAGCCGCTGGAGCTCAGCGCATCTGCTCCGCACATCTCGAGCGGGTCTTAAACATCTCCAGGGAAGGAGACTCCACAACCCCCTGGGCAGCCCCTGCCAGGGCCCTGTCGCCCTCACTGGGAAGAAGGTCCTTCTCACACTGATGTGGAACCTCCTCTGCTCCAGCTCACACCCACTGCCCTTTTGTCCCATCACTAGATGACACTGAGCAGAGCCTGGCTCCATCCTCCTCACACCCACCCTTCCCATATGGATCAACATCCACGGGGTCACCCTCAGTCTCTCCCAGCTCCAGAGCCCCAGCTCCCTCAGCCTCTCCTCAGCAGGGAGATGCTCCCCTCCCTCCATCACCCCTGTGGCTCTGCCCTGGGCTCTCTCCAGCAGCTCTGTGTCCTTCTGGAACCGATGGGCCCAGAACTGGACACAGGATTCTAGATCTGGTCTCACCAGAGTGGAGTGGAGCGGGAGGAGAACCTCTCTGCTCAATGTGTGGAGCCGCCCGTGTCTGGATCTGCTGCCAGGGCTCCAGAGGCAGCTGGTACCTTGGTCGCTGGGAACAGCCAACACTTCTCCTCTCCCTAGAACAGCCAACCCCAAACACTTCTCTTGCCCTGAGCACCAGCAGCCCTTGTTCCCCGAGGGAACCCACACGCTCTCAGCCCAGAGGGTTCGCAGCCACCCCCCCGTTATCCCGCTGCCGTCAGCCGCACGGGCGCAGAGTTATGGTCTGTCAGCCCTGCTGGGATTAGATGTCACGCTTGTCTTTCTATTACCCAGGTATTGATGGATAAAACTCCCCGGCTGCACTGTGCCCACCCCTCCGCAGGCTGCTGCCGGCGATGCTGCGGATCAATAGGGATCTCATCTGTCACTGGTCCACGTTGGGGGGGGTGCAGGGCAAACGAGGCCCCGGGGAGCTGGGCAGGGAAGGATCTGGCCCGTGCTGCTCTGCTGAGGGCAGAGGTTCATCGGAGCATCACCCAAACTACATCTGCTGCTGATCTGTCGGGGAGGGTCTGAGGGAGGGAGGCAGCGTGAAGGAGGCACAGAACCACGGGACATTAGGGATGGGAGAGAGACACCATCCAGTCCAATCCCCCTGTTGCAGTAGGATCCCCTAGACCCAGTCACAGCATCACAGAACATTAGGGATGGGAAGGGACCTTGAAAGATCATCCAGTCCAATCCCCCTACCAGTGCAGGACCATCTAGATCCAGTCACAGTATCACAGAACATTAGGGATAGGAAGGGACCTTGAAAGATCAGCCAGTCCAATCCCCCTGTTGCAGTAGGATCCCCTAGATCCAGTCACAGCACCACAGGACATTAGGGATTGGAAGTGACCTTGAAAGATCAGCCAGTCCAATCCCCCTGCCAGAGCAGGATCATCTAAATCAAGTCATTAGGGATTGGCAGGGACCTCAACAGATCATGCAGTCCAATCCCCCCACCACAGCAGGATCCCCTAGATCCAGTTGCACAGGAACATGGCCAGGTGGGTTCTAAACATCTCCAGAGAAGGAGACTCCACAACCCCTCTGGGCAGCTGCCAGGGCTCTGTCACCCTCACTGGGAAGAAGGTCCTTCTCATCGTTATACGGAACCTCCTCTGCTCAGCGACTCCCCAGTGCCGCTGGCGGGGATGCTGCTGCTCTTGGGTTCCTGTGCGACTGGATCTAGGGGATCCCGCTGTGGCAGGGGGGTTGGAGTAGATGATCTTTCGAGGTCCCTTCCAATCCCTGATGATTCCACTGAAGCCCCTTTAGGAACGTCTCTCTGTTCCCTGCGACGCCGGCAGCCGCTCGCGGCGCAACGCCCACAGCCCAAACACACCCGTGCGGAGTGACGGGCTCCTCCAGTTGCGAGGAAAACTGCTTCCCGTCAGATGATGGGTTTCATTTTACTCTAATGAGCAGATCTGTCTTATCCCCCTACCTGGAACCCATCTCTCGCAGACTTCTTAACATCCCTGGGTTTTTTTTCCACTGTCAGTAGCATCTGTCACAATGTGCAGCTTAATAATCTCCTTCAAAGCCAGAAATCTTCATCTCTATGAAGTGCTCAAGATGAATTTTGATCAGCAGCAGCCCCACCTCCTTCCTAAAGAAAAGGTCTCCCCTAAACACAGTTGAAGCTCTTTGATACCTTCAGTTCCACCACTGCGACGGGCAAATGACAAAATTAACAACAAGCCAACGGGAAATGCTCTCAGCACCAGGGCGACGGGCGAGGAACAGGAACAGAGGGCTTCTCCTGGGGCTTCCTGGCCAGTTCCCATGCTCAGCTCGTGCCACCACCTCGCTGCCCTGCACACCCGTGCTCTGGGCAGCCCTCGATCACAGAACCACAGAACATGAGGGACTGGAAGGGACCTCGAAAGACCATCCAGTCCAGTCCCCCTGACATAGCAGGATCCCCTAGATACCCTAGATCCAGTCACACAGGAACGTGTCCAGGTGGGTTTGAAACAACCCCAGAGAAGGAGACTCCACACCCCCCTGGGCAGCCCCTGCCAGGGCTCTGGCACCCTCACTGGGAACAAGGTCCTTCTCACACTGATGTGGAACCTCCTATGTTCCAGCTGACACCCACTGCCCCCTGTCCTGTCACTGGGTGCCCCTGAGCAGAGCCTGGCTCCATCCTCCTGACACCCACCCTTCACATCTTGATCAACATCCATGGGGTCACCCCTCAGTCTCCTCTCAGCTCCAGAGCCCCAGCTCCCTCAGCCTCTCCTCAGCAGGGAGATGCTCCCCTCCCTCCATCACCCCTGTGGCTCTGCCCTGGGCTCTCTCCAGCAGCTCCCTGTCCCTCTTGAACTGAGGAGCCCAGACCTGGACACAAGACTCCAGATGCAGTCTTACCACAGGAGAACCTCTCTCCATCTGCTAACCACCCCTGTTCTGATCCACCCCAGGATGCTGTTGGCCCTCTTGGCCACAAGGGCTCATCCCTGGCTCCTGGCCATCCTGCTGGCCAGCAGCACCCCCAGGTCCCTTTTTCTTCCGCTGCTCTCCAACAGGTCAGTCCCCAACCTATAGTGGTCCCTGGGGTTGTTCTTGCCCAGATGCCAGACTCTACCCTGCCCTTGTTCTAGACGCCTGCTCTGCAGACACCAAACCTCGAGTGAGACACTAGAGACAGCGACGTGCCTCCTGCTTTGCCAGCCTCCAGAATTCCCCAGCCGCCCATCTCCCAGACCTTCTTCCTCCCCGACACAGGCAAAAGATGCTGCCGCTGCCTCCCCAGCAAGAGCTGCTCTGTGACGGAAGCTACTGACTTGAGCTGCCGGGGGCTTCACCGCGACGGCACCTCCGGCGAGGCTGAACCGAACCCACCAGCACGAGATGGACCCGGCACGAGTGCAGAACGCGAGGGGTGACGACGGGAGGCTCCACCTGCCCGAACACACGGAGCGGTCCCGGCAGCCTCACCCACCCACCCACGGATGCGCCTGCCCGAGGGCGACGGGGCAGCTGCACCCCGGCAGCAGCATCACCAGCCGCAGAGCTGACGGGACCGGCCGCGGGGCAGAACGAGGTCCACGCTTCGAGCAGTCAGTTCTACAGCCCTGAGCTGCTCCAGCAGCCCTGAGCTGCCTGTTCTCAGCGCCGTCCCCACAAAGGGCTGAGGCAGTCCCATTCCACACCTTCCCCAAAGATGCTCTGCCGGCATTTGGGAACCCTCACTGGCAGGAGCAGGGGTGCCCCTCACACACACACCCCTCCCGTCCCGTCCCGTGAGGAAGGGGCGCTGTCTTTAGCGGGGTTCCCTTCCTCCCAGTCCCTTTTTTCTAAGGCTCCCCATCCCTTTTGTTCTTCCCAGAGATCAGAGACAGGATCCTTCTCAAACAAGGACGGGCACCCCCAGCGAGGGCTACGCCTCTGCCCCAAAAACGCGGGGAAAAACAAACCTCAGCAGCGGCACCGCGACCAAAGCGGGACCCCCCTTCCCTCTTGTTCTCCCGAGGCAGGATCAAAAGGGACGTCGGAACAAAAGCCGTCAGTCTGCAGCCCGGATCCGACACGGGGGCGAACGCCGCCCGAAAGGGGGACACACGAGCCAGTGGGACGTCTCCCCCAGCCCCAACCGTCCCGATTCCGCCCCGCGATGAAGGCGGTTCCGGGAGGTCTTTCACCGCATGTGTGATTTTATAGAGGGGGGGAAGGCTGATCCAGCCCTCAGCCGGTCTCCCCTCGGACGCACAGGCGTCGGTTAGACGACCGGCACCGACCTCCTGAAACACCCTGCAGATCCCGCTCAGCCCCCGCCTCCGCCCGCTGGCAGCTCGGGGAGCAAAATGCCCTGGTGGGTCATTCTTCCCCCCTTCGATCTGTGGGGCTGGCTTGGACGACAAGGAGATGCAGCCGGGCGCCTCGCTGCCGGAGCTTTGCCAGCCGAGGGGGAGGCACAGAGCCCCGACCCCGGGGCAGACCCGTCCCCTCGCCCCCGCCGGAGAGCCCGTGGCCGGCCGCCGGCTCACGGCACAAAGGCGAACTGGGAGGACGGCAGAAGGAACTGCCCACGGGGCAAGAACCAAACCCACCCGGGTGCCCTGTGCCACCCCTGGCTCTGCGCCCTTCCCAAGCAGCCCTCTCCAGCTCGCCCAGCCGCCTCCTCCGCACCAAACCCCACCGGCCTCGGGGTGTGGGTTGCGGTGCCGCGGGGAGAGGCTCCGCATGCGGCGCCATTAGCAGTAATCAGGCGGCGGGTGAGGCGCCCCTTGGCTCTACGGCTAAACCGATCCCCGCTCGTCAGAGCACCGCGGGGGACGCGGGAGCCGGCTGCGGCCGCTGCTGCCTTGGACGCAGCGCGCTCCCGGCAGAGCTGCGGCACCAGGAGCCTTCACGTCTCAGAGCCTCCTCTTCCTGACTGCAATGGTGATTGTCTGCTCGCCCCCGTGTTCGGCGGGACGGCGGCTGTGCAGCTGTGGGGGCATCCGAGGAGCCCAAACACGGGGGCGCAGG
The DNA here is from genome assembly GCA_013400115.1 of Rhinopomastus cyanomelas. NCBI lineage: Eukaryota > Metazoa > Chordata > Aves > Bucerotiformes > Rhinopomastidae > Rhinopomastus > Rhinopomastus cyanomelas. The sequence continues at coordinate 388,774 of VXBP01004440.1, forward strand.
ATGAACAACCTTGGACGTTGCCTTGGGGGACACTGACGTAGGGAGTACGACCTCAAGGGTCTCCACCTTACAGGACATCACCTTAAGAGACACAACCTCATGGGTCTCCACCTTACAGGACATCACCTTAAGAGACACAACCTCAAGGGTCTCCACCTTACAGGACATCACCTTAAGAGACACAACCTCCAGGGTCTCCACCTTACGAGATACAACCACATGGGTCTCCACCTTACAGGACACCACCTTACAAGACACCACCTTAAAGGACATGACCTCATGGGTCTCCACCTTAAGAGACACCACCTTATGGGTAAACACAGACTCACAGAACATCAGTGATTGGAAGTGACCTCCAAAGATGATCCTGCTGCAGCAGGATCACCTAGATCCAGTCATAGAATCCCAGAACATTAGGGATTGGAAGGGACCTGGAAAGATCATCCAGCCCAGTCCCCCTGCCATAGCAGGATCCCCTAGATCCAGTCACACAGGAACATGTCCAGGTGGGTTTTAAATGTCTCCAGAGATGGAGACTCCACAACCCCCCTGGGCAGCCCCTTCCAGGGCTCTGGCACCCTCACTGGGAAGAAGTTCCTTCTCAGACTGATGTGGAACCTCCTCTGCTCCAGCTCACACCCACTGCCCCTTGTCCTGTCACTAGATGCCCCTCAGCAGAGCCTGGCTCCATCCTCCTGACACCCACCCTTCACATATTTATGAACATTAATCGGGTCACCCCTCAGTCTCCTTTTCTCCCAGCTCCAGAGCCCCCTCAGCCTCTCCTCAGCAGGGAGATGCTCCCCTCCCTCCAGCATCCCTGTGGCTCTGCGCTGGGCTCTCTCCAGCAGCTCTGTGTCCTTCTGGAGCTGAGGGGCCCAGAACTGGACACAACATTCCAGATGGGACACCACCTCATGAGACACCACCTCACCAACAGTGTTTCTGCCAGCCTGTCGCCCTCACAGCCAGTACCGACCCCCAAACCCAACCAACAAGAGGCAGAGGCGATCTCCTGGGCGCTGGCGAGCGTCGGTACCGGCCCCCCGGGCTGAGGTGGGCGCCGCGTCCCTGCCGTCGCAGGTGGGAACTCAAAGACAAAGCGACGTTTCTGCGGCTGCGTCCAGGCTAAGGCGGCGTTTGAGACCCACGCAAGAGCCGCGGCCGGCACGGGGTGGAGAAGCGCGAGCGCCGCGCGCCCCCGGCACCGCCGGCTCTGTGTAAAACCCCAGCGCCTCGCGGGCTCTCCCGAGGAGCATTAAGCGGCGCAAACCGAGCCCATTAGAAGCAATTTCCAATTTACGGCTCCTCCTTGATATTCACACAGTAAACACCAGCGGGTGCCAGCTCCATCAATAAAGATCGCAGGCACCCAGTTGACTGTGAACCACCTCGAGCTCCCTGACTCTGCAGCTTTAGACAGAAGGCAGGGGAAGGGAAAAACCCCCAAAACAAACCCAGACAGATTTGATGTTTGATCATCACCCATCATTAAAAAATTAGGCTGCTGCAGCACGGCAGGAGCAGCGAGGAGCGACCGCTGAGCGCCGAAGCATTCCCTCCTTTGTGGGGGAGCGGTTAGACGCGGGTGAGGTCCTCCTCCTCCTCCTCCTCCTCTTCCTTCCCCCCACCCTGCTCTGCAGCAGAAACAAGCTCCTCTCTGCTCCAACGGCTCCTCCGCTCCGTGTTGGCAAGGCAACAGGCATCGCCGGGCTTCGGGGAGCGGCGGGGCCCGGGAAGGGCTTTCGATGGCCGAGCGTTGGCTCGAGCGGCACCGGTACCTGTATGGAAGGCCGTGGAGCCGCGCCCGGCGTGGGGCTGCCTCGCAGGGAACAACCCGGCGGCTGCAGGGAGCTGCTCGTGTGGAGTTTCCTCGCTGGAAACCGCAGACGCTGGTGTCACCAGCGGGTTCGGCCAGGACCTGGGCACCTGCTCCCCAGATACTGTGCGTTCATCCCGCTGCCTGTCTCTGGGCAAGAACCTCTGGTGGCACCAGCGGCCACGGCACAAACCCACCACCAGAATGGTGCCACCACCCAAGAGCAGTGAGAGCCAGGGGAAGCCCAGACTGGAAATTAGGGGACATTTCCACAGGGAAAGAGCAGTGAGACCTTGGAACAGGCTGCCCAGGGCAGCAGAGGAGTCCCCATCCCTGGAGGTGTTCAGGAGGCAGTGGATGTGGCACTGTGTGACGAAGTCCGGTGGTCCTGGAGGGGCTGGGGTGAAGGTTGGACTTGATGACCTTGGAGGTCCTTTCCAACCATGAATGAAAACATCCAGGAAACTCAACCTTTCCCCACTTCTTTTGCCCTTCTGGCTCTCAGGGAAGGTTCTCCCACCCCTCAGCTCAGTGGTTTCCACCATCCTGCTGTGGCAGGGGGATTGGACTCGATGATCTTTCGAGGTCCCTTCCAATCCCTAATGATTCTACGTGGAACCTCCTCTGCTCCAGCTCACACCCGCTGCCCCCTGTCCTGTCACTGGGTGCCCCTGAGCAGAGCCTGGCTCCATCCTCCTCACACCCACCCTTCACACACTGACCAACACCCATGGGGTCACCCCTCAGTCTCCTTTTCTCCCAGCTCCAGAGCCCCAGCTCCCTCAGCCTCTCCTCAGCAGGGAGATGCTCCCCTTCCTCCATCACCCCTGTGGCTCTGCACTGGGCTCTCTCCAGCAGCTCTGTGTCCTTCTGGAGCTGAGGGGCCCTGAACTGTCAATCACCAAGCCCAGCCAGACACCCACTGCTCACCGCTAGACCAGACCTCGCAGCCCCCCATGCCCCGCACCCCAACTGCTGCCTGAGGAGAGCCGCTCCCTCAGCGCCTGGCAGCACTGGCACCCGTGACCCGACGGCTGCGCGCTGGCGCGGCGGCTCCAAGCACAATTCACCGAGGGTGTTTTTGGAGCAGGCACGGAGATGACAGCCGGGCTCAGGCTGCCTTTTAAAAGCAGGTTTTACACTTCCAAATGGCTTTTGCTGAAATGCCACTTGAGCAGCTCCTGTGCCGAAGGTGCTTTCGCTTCGGGTTTATTTTTTCAAAGCTGCCAGGGCTCTGTACTGCTGGAATAATTTTCCGTGAGGCAGGGCTGCTGCCGGCTCCGAGAGCTCCACCGGATTGCAGGTATCATAAATCAGCGAGTCCTCGCCAGGAGCTCGCGGGGTTCCGCCTCCCCAGTTACGTTAATAACTCACCCGGAGCCCAGCGTCCTCCTGCCTCCTCCACCTCCTCTCGGCAACAAGTGGAGGGGTGAGCTCGGCTCCTCTCCTTGGGCTGCTGCCTCAAAGCCGTTACCGCGGAGTAACGATCCCGCAAGTGGGATTTATGAGGCTGAGCTGATGGGGGTGGAATGTTGGGTTTGGTGGAAAAACACTCTGACACAGACCGAGCAGCTTCACGCCGACGCCCGGCCAGTGCAGGCACACACAGAACATCAGGAGATGTTCACAGAACATCTCGAAAGGCCATCCAGTCTGGTCCCCCTGCCACAGCAGGACCCCCTAGATCCAGTCACAGAACATTAGGGACTAGAAGGGACCTCGGAAGATCACTCGGTCCAGTCCCCCTGCCACAGCAGGACCCCCTAGATCCAGTCACAGAACATTAGGGACTAGAAGGGACCTCGGAAGATCACTCGGTCCAGTCCCTCTGCCACAGCAGGACCCCCTAGATCCAGTCACAGCATCATAGAACATCAGGGACTGGAAGGGATCTTGAAAGATCATCCAGGGCAGTCCCCCTGCCACAGCAGGATCCCCTGGATCCAGTCCCACAGGAACACATCCAGGAGGGTTGTAAACATCTCCAGAGAAGGAGACTCCACAACCCCCCTGGGCAGCCCCTGCCAGGGCTCTGGTGCCCTCACTGGGAAGAAGGTCCTTCTCACCTTGATGTGGAACCTCCTCTGCTCCAGCTCACACCCGCTGCCCCTTGTCCTATCCCCCAGCCAGAGCAGGATCCCCTAGACCAAGGGACAATTCTGCAGTCCTACTGCATCTGTTCAACAGAGGGGGCAGCTTGTCCCCCCGCGTCACCACCCAGGACACCGAGGTCCAAGCAGCGCGAGGGGAATCAGGCTGGCGAGGGGGGAGCTCTCCTCGGGCCGGGCATGAATTATCCTTCGCCTGCTACCCAGGGACAGGCAGGAGCTGCCTCTGCGGGTTGACGGATGGCTCCTGCGTTGGGGCTGTGCTACGAGAGCAAAACAAACCCCCATGAATCATCAGAGTTTACGGCCACACGGCTTCGTGTGACTGCCCTGAGAGAAGCCGGATCGCAGGGGGCTCGTAGCAAACGCGGCGCGGGGCGACGGCCGGTCACGAGGGAAGCCAGGGTCCATCAGCATGATCCAGAGGGGGTAGGGACCGAGAAGAGAAGGGGATGCAGCTCCTGTGACTCTGCCTCAGTCCAAAAGGCAGCACAACGAGCCCAACCTGTCGGTGCCCAGGAGCCGGGGCGGGGCGGCCGGTCTGGCACCCACAGCGCGGGTGGGCAGCGGCTGCTGGTGCTTCAGAGTCATCTCAGAATCACAGAACATGAGGGGTTGGAGGGGACCTCTCACCCAGCATCAGCAGAGAGCTCTCCACAAGGCCAGTCACCTGCACAGGGACAACCCCGCTGCCTCCCAGCAACAACCAGCTGCGGCCGTCGAAGGGATCCAGGTTCAAACCTCCCTTCTTGTTTGGTACCTACCAGACCCTAAACCACCCAGAAGCTTGAGGCTTTACAACACCCAGGTACAAGCTCCAGGTCCTCACCAGCCCTACACAGCAAGGGGCTCTTTAATTGCCAGAATCTACACCCTGAGGCACTCTCTCTCCTCCTCTGGGTCCTGCCCTGCCCCAGCCCCAGCTCCCACCAGTTCCACACTTCTGCCGGCATCGTTTGCCAACGGGAGCTGGAAGCTGGGAACCACGAGCCCACCCATCACAGAGCTCTAGGCTGCCAGATCATCCAGCTCACCCCAGTTGGTTTGAAAGGAGATGGGTTTGGTGCTGTGGGACTGGGGTTGATGCAGAGGCATCACCCACGGCCACCAGCCTACGTGACACGGTGCCCATCGCCCCCCATCCCAGCTCAGGCTTTCCAAAGACCCACCGGGCTGTGGGAGGAAGGGAGCGGAAAGCTGGGCTGGAGCGGCTCCTCCATCTCCTCTCCTCCCACGACGCAGCTAATGAGGACGGCGCTGCAGGGTGAGAAAACAAACCCTCTCCCACAGCACCGCGCGGCCGTTCTGCCGCGCCGGGCCCTGCTCGGCTGAGAAAGTGACCCGCAGGGCTCTCCTGCTCTGAGAAAACACTCGCTCACGCCTCGTCCCCACGGCCAAGAACTCATTAGCAGTGGGGCCGCCGCTCCCGGGGCTTCCTGCGGTGCCCCCATCCTCCCCCCCCGGCTGGGGCTCGGGACACGCAGCCAGGGCCAGCGGGAACGTTCCGAACAGCGATCCCAATTAGCAAGCCCACGGCTATTCATGTTGAAAGGCTTCCCAGCTCCCATTGAAGTCCTGCTCCTGTCCTCCCAACGCCAGCGCTCATTACCGATGGAGACCTGGTTTGTGCTTGGTTGGGAATGTGCTTCCCGGCACAATACCCCGGAGAAACTGCTCGGTGAGGTCTCCTAATCCTGCTGAAGAATGCCCTGGACACCCCGAACCCAGAGGTCTGGCTCCAACCCGGGGAACGTGGCTGTTTCCAAAGGCACAGGAAACACCCCAAAAACACCCCTTTGAGGGACAATGCTCAAAGGGAAGAGGTTTGCACGTGGCTGCCAGGCACTGGGAGGGGCTGCCCAGGGTGGTGGTTGAGTCCCCATCCCCAGATGTGCTGAGAAGTCACTTGGATGTAGCCTTGGGGGGTCTGTTTTAGGGCTGAACTTGTAGACTAGGGCTGATGGCTGGACTTGAGGGTCCCAGGGGTCTTTTCCAACCTGAATGACTCCGTGATTTCATCCTCCACTGGGGAACTCAGAAGCTCTGCTCACTGGCACCGCTCTGAGGGTCTGGGTCCAACCCACATCTCCCAGTTTCTGCTTCACAGAATCACAGAACGTTAGGGATGGGATGGGACCTCCAAAGATCATCCAGTCCAATCCCCCTGCCTCAGCAGGATCCTCTAGATCCAGTCACAGCATCACAGAACATCAGGGGTTAGAAGGGACCTCGAAAGACCATCTAGTCTGATCCTCCAGCTACAGCAAGACCCGCTAGATCCACTTACAGCATCACACAGTACATTGGGGACTAGAAGGGACCTCGAAAGACCATCCAGTCCAATCCCCCTGCCTCAGCAGGATCCCCTAGATCCAGTCTGACCCCCCTCCCAGAGAAGGATCACCCAGACCAAGCGGGTTTTAAACGCTTGAACTGGAAGCCCAGGGGTGACCACGCGAGGAGACACCCTCGGAGAAGCTCCCATTTCTCCACCATAAACTCTCATCCTATAAGCAACCTGCTCCGGCGTGACCGGCCCCGATCGACCGGCCGACACAACCGGCAGAACAAACAGCAGCGGAGAGCCTCGCGGGGGGATTCACACACCCAGGGGCTGGCTGGCACCACTCAGTGCCAAGAGCTCTCCGAGGCCACAGATCAATCGCCGCCCTTCTCTCCCCAGAGGGGCCGCAGACAGGACACCCACGGCGCCTCAAAGATCGCCCTCCCCACGAGGGAGAACTCTGGATGGGGCTGCTCAAAGCATCCCCCTGCTTATCAATCTATGAGCAGGAGCTTTAAAGGTCATGGGGGGGGGGGCAAAAAGAAAACAAACCAGAGCCTCATTCTAATTCCTCACCAACAGGAGCTGCTTCTGCAGAAATCCACCCCGCGGCGCTCGGGAACGTGACCTTTCGCTCACAGAGGGAGCAGCGGGTTCCTGCCTCTCCCCTCCCGGCTCTACCAACAGCTTCGGCAACACCGCGACAGCCTCGGCCGGCTTCTCCCCTGCCAAAGGTTCCACGAGCTGGCCCGTGGCTGGTACCACTGAGGGTCCAGAGCCCGTGAGACTGGGGCGAAAACCCAAACTGGAGGGACAGACGCAGACCTGAGGGCAAAAGCCCACCCAGTAACTGCGCTGGGGTGGATGGGAAGGTTGGGTCACCGCGGCGCGGCTGCTGATGGCCAGGGTTGGCTCCCAGGGCTCCTGGGATAAACAGAGCCAGTGCCAGCAGCGAGAACAGGACCAACCTCTTCAGCCGAAACCCCGAATCAAACCTGGGGCTGAGCTGGGCACTGTTTGGAGGACAGAGGTGTTTGCAGAACCCACCTCTGCGCCAGCCCCGGGCCACCGCAACCACTCCAGACTGAACCACCCAACACACAAGCTTCCCGCAAAGCCAAGGTCACTCTTGGGGAGGGGATCCTGACCTGTGCTCCCACCCGAGGAGGCAAAGGAACGGGGTTCTCTCTTATTTTGGCCAGCACAGGATGCCACCCACAGCCATCACTGCCCAACTTCACCTTGGCCAGAAGCACTCATGCATCTCCCCCCCGGGGCTCACCACCTCCTCCTGAGCAACAGAGGAGCTCAAAGACCAGCTCACCCTGCCCTGGAAACGCTCCTTCAGGTTGCTCCTGAGGGACCAGGGAGCCTTTCTCAAAGAATCATTAGGGTTTAGAAGGGACCTTCAAAGATCGTCCAGTCTCCAATCCCCCAGCCACAGCAGGATCCCCTGGATCCAGTCACACAGGAACATGTCCAGGAGGGTTTGAAATGTCTCCAGAGGAGGAGACTCCACAACCCCCCTGGGCAGCCCCTGCCAGGGCTCTGTCACCCTCACCATGAAGAAGGTCCTTCTCACATTGATGTGGAACCTCCTCTGCCCCAGCTGACACCCACTGCCCCTTGTCATGTCAGTAGTATCCAGGCTCCAGAGGAGGAGACTCCACGACACCGTCTGCTCCCATCTCCAGCAGACATTGAGCACAAGGGGACCGGGCGCAGCAGCGGCCGAGGGCGACCGCGTGGAACAGCAGCGGCCACCCTCGTGGGTGCCCCGGTGCCCCTCAAAACTCCCCAGCCCTGCCCACGGGTGAAAACACCCCGCTGCCAGCAAGGGGAAGCTAGCAGCAGCCCTCCCTCGGTTGTCCCGCAGGGCTCCGCGGAGCTGCCAGGACCAGCCCCGAGGAGCCGTGTGCGAGCCCCACGCAGGGAGCCGCCGGGCGGGGCCCGACGATGAGTCAAGGGCTGCAGGCTCGCAGGATGGACCAGCACCACCACCCCATCCCCTTCCGCCGGCGCCGGGCGGCCTCCCGCGTCGGCTGCACCGACAGCAGGCAGAGCGGGGCCCGTCGCGGGCAAAGCCCCGCTGCACAGAGGAGCCGGGAGCCGCCCCAGGGCGCCGGGGCTCCCTCCGCGCGTGCCTCCATCACCGCTCTCTCACGCCAGCTCCGCGCTCCTCGTTCCAGCTTCGTCTGCAGAGCAGCTCCCGGAGCAGCCTTTGTTCGACGCCCACCGCTGCGGGCTGCTGCCGGCTCCCGTGGCGGCGGCCAGGCAGCGGGTGCCGGGGGAAGAGAGCGGCACGTACCTGCCGGTCTGCCCGAGAGCTGCTAGTCCTGGCTGGGATTCACACGCCCGGCTCCCGCGGGTGCCTGCCGGGAGAGGGACCCGGTGCCAGCGGAGCGCCGGGCACTCACGGCGGGCGTTGGAAGGGGCCGCAGCGCCCATCTCCGCCGAGAGTCAGTTACCTCGGAAGGCAGCTCCCACCTTAAACCGGGGAAGACACCCAACACCGCGCGGGGAGAAGATCGGGGAGCGATGCTCTGCCTCGCGGCTGCTCCCGGAGCGGCTCCCTTCCGAAGATGGGATGGGGCTGTGTCCTGCTTTCACACACGGGGGCAAGGAGAGCGGAGCTTCTGGTTCAAGCCTGCGTGAGCCCTGCAGGGGGGACCAAACGGGGCCAAAACACTGCCAGGGTCCTGTCCTGGTGAGGCTGGAGGAGAGGTGGTGGTGCCTCGGCCCTCGCTGCCTCTGCTTTGTGGGGTCAGGAGTTGTCAGGGGGTGTCAGGAAGGCTCCGCTAACGCTCAGACACTACCCACAGCACGGAAGCAGCAGACACGACGTGCGGGAGCAGCCTCAGCTCCCCAGGGAGGGGAAAGCGTGGATTCAGACGGGCTGCTGCGAGGGTGCCGCAGATCCAAGGGTTTATTTTTATCCTGGCTAAATCGGGTTATAAACAGGGAGACTGAAATATCTGCTGCTCTGGGGAGAAAAGCACTGGCTCCGCACCAAGTGAACACTCCTGAAGGTGCTGCAGGCTCACGGAACATTGGGGGTGGGAAGGGACCCCGAAAGATCAGCCAGTCCAGTCCCCCCACCACAGCAGGACCCCCAGGATCCAGTCACAGAATCACAGAGCATTAGGGGTGGGAAAGGACCTCAAAAGATCAGCCAGCCCAACACCCTGACACAGCAGGAGCCCCTGGATCCAGTCACACAGGAACACGGCCAGGTGGGTTTGAAGCATCCCCAGAGAAGGAGACTCCACAACGCCCCTGGGCAGCCCCTGCCAGGGCTCTGTCACCCTCACTGGGAACAAGGTCCTTCTCACACTGATGGGGAACCTCCTCTGCTCCAGCTCATACCCGCTGCCCCTTGTCCTGTCACTGGGTGCCCCTGAGCAGAGCCTGGCTCCATCCTCCTCACACCCACCCCTCACATATTGATCAACGCCCATGGGGTCACCCCTCAGGCTCCTCTTCTCCAGCCCCAGCTCCCTCAGCCTCTCCTCAGCAGGGAGATGCTCCCCTCCCTCCATCACCCCTGTGGCTCTGCCCTGGGCTCTCTCCAGCAGCTCTGTGTCCTTCTGGAGCTGAAGGGCCCAGCCCTGGACGCAAGATTCCAGATGTGGTCTCACCAGGGGAGAGTAGAGGGGCAGGAGAACCTCTCTCCATCTGCCTGGAATGGACCTGACAGGGACCCCGGTACTTAAAGTAGGGTTTTCCCTGCCCAAACACATTTTCCCACTTGGATCTAGGGGAGTCTCCTCTGGAGACATTTAAAACCCTCCTGTGGCCGTGTTCCTGCATGATTGGATCTAGGGGATCCTGCTGTGGCAGGGGGACTGGACAGGGCGGTCTTCTGAGGTCCCTTCAAGTCCCTCATGGTCTGTGACTCTGACCTGCTTCACGTCCCAACATCACGTTTTTGCCCAGGTTCACCCACCGACGGAGCCTTCCTGACACCCGCCGACAGCTCCTGACCCCACACGGCAGAGACACCAAGACACCTCTCCTACCCGATGCCAGGAGTGCCGGGCCCCAGCTGCACGCGTCGAAGGGACTTCTGGATGCCAGGAACTCCCCGAGTTCCATCTGGAGGAGCTTTAGGACGCGCTTCTACCACACTAATCCGCGTTCCCGCAGCAGCCGGCGTAACTGGGACAACCTGGTATCAGGCAGCTGTTGTTCCGCCGCTGCCCAGCTCCTGGGAGCTGCTAATCCTGGGAATTAGCAGCTCCTCGTGCAGGAATATTTTGTGCTGTCTGTGCTTTCTTCTCCTGCTCCAGCTGGGACTGCTCTTCCAGCCCTCCACACTGATCATCGGGTTTAAGCTGAGGGCAGCAGCAGCGAACGAACCCACCCCGGTGCTGCCCGGCCAACGTGCGTCCGTGCTCCCCGAAACCCAAGCAGTGGGCTCCAGGGCAGGGAAAGAGGGCTCAGGGCATCGCTGGGGCAAGGAGGTGCTCATGGCCCTGTCGCCCCACTGCTGGGACCGCCACAGAGGGTAAGTTGGCCACCACCTCCACTTCTACTGACCCACCCTGCGGGGCCACCTGGCCACGGCAACAGGCGGCAGCTCCGCTCCTTCGCGACGCGAGCCTCCGATTTAGAGGAGGAGGAGAGGAGCCTCTCGCCCGCCTGGAGATAAACTTAAGTAAATAATGTTTGCCATCAACTACAAATGAAGAATGACAGTTAAATTTTATAATCATCTTCACAGCTCCAGGACTTACTTTACATTTTCTCAGGCTCGTGACCCAGGGGTTGTCATAGCAACGAGGAAATCCTGCCTTATCGGGCTCTTACATTTACATTCCTTACGGCTGCTTCCCTTTATGAATTAAATCCATCACGGTCGTCTATTCTCCAAATAAGAAGTTCTTAGGATTATCTCGCAGAAACAAGGATCAAGTGCTTTGATTGAAACACCAGGCAAAAGCTAATTCACCGGCGGTTTTCTGACTGCGCCACAAACAAGCGGCGCCCGTCCCAGCCGGCAGCCGGCAGCCGCTCGCCAAAGGAGTCGTAGAATCGTGAGGGGTTGGAAGGGACCTCGAAAGATCATCCAGTCCCGTCCCCCTGCCACAGCAGGATCCCCTAGATCCAGTCACAGAATGACAGAACATGAGGGGTTGGAACGGACCTGGAAAGATCATCCAGTCCAACCCCCCTGGCAGAGCAGGATCCTCTAGATCCAGTCACGCAATCACAGAACATCAGGGGTTGGAAGGGACATCGAAGATCATCCAGTTCAATCCCCCTCCCAGAGCAGGATCACCTAGACTACATCACAACGGTTACCTACACTGGTTCTGTCTGTTACCTCTGGCACCTCGACCTGTCTATGAGGATTTTTTTCTCCCAACATCTAAGAATCATCCAGCTGCTTTGTCAAGCGTGAAGAAAACGACTCCCTGAAACCCAATTATGTGCTGGCACAGCCGGCTCCGGGGCTCAGCATCAGCAGAGGGACAACCAGGTAGAGCACATGTGGACAGGGACGAGGTGTCGGCAGCAAACAGCATCAACCTCTCCAGCTAAAAATAGATCCATAGCATCCCAGCTTGGAAGGGACCCCAAGGATCATCCAGTCCAACCTCTCCAGCTAAAAACAGATCCATAGCATCCCAGCTTGGAAGAACCTCAAGGATCATCCAGTCCAACCTCTCCAGCTAAAAATAGATCCCTAGCATCCCAGCTTGGAAGGGACCCCAAGGATCATCCAGTCCAACCTCTCCAGCTAAAAATAGATCCCTAGAATCCCAGCTTGAAAGAACCTCAAGGATCACCCAGACCCAGCCTCTCCAGCTAAAAATAGGGTTGGAATTTGCTGTCCCAGCAGCCTGTCCAGCTGGGTCTGAAAACTGCCCCAGTGCAGGACAATCGACCCCTGCCCTTGGGAGATGATTCCAGAGGTTGATTGTTCTCATGAGGAAGGATTTTCTTCTGGACTCCAACGGGAATCTCCCCAGCAGTCACTCAGAGCCACCCCATCTTGTCTTTTCCATGGGGCTCCTTGTGAGAAGGGAGCTGCCATCTTCTTGGCAGCCCCCCGTAGGTGCTGGGTCATGGGGATAAGGTCCCCCCTGAGCCTCCTCTGCTCAAGGCTGAACAAACCCAGCCCAGAGGGAGGGCGTGCGACCATCTAACTGTTCAAATCCAGCGGGTCCAGGGCACAGTCCCGTGTTCAGAGAGCGCAGCAGCGACAGCGCCGCTCACCTCAGTCCTAAACAACATGGGAGTGAAAACAACTGCAGCTCCTTCTGCAGGAGCCTTCTGGTTCACAGAGCCCTCGCCAGCTGTAATGAATTTCACGGAGGCGACTCTCCGGTTACAGACCTACAGGCATCAGCAGTTTAANCTGCCCCCGTCCTATCAGTAGTATCCAGGCGCCAGAGAAGGAAACTCCAGAACCTTCAGAGGAGGAGACTCCACAACATCCCAGAACCTCCAGAGGAGGAGACTCCACAACATCCCAGAACCTCCAGAGGAGGAGACTCCACAACATCCCAGAGCCTCCAGAGGAGGAGACTCCACAACATCCCAGAGCCTCCAGAGGAGGAGACTCCACAACACCCCAAAGCCTCCAGAGGAGGAGACTCCACAACACCCCAGAGCCTCCAGAGGAGGAGACTCCACAGAAGGAGACTCCACAACATCCCAGAGCCTCCAGAGGAGGAGACTCCACAGAAAGAGACTCCACAGCCCCCCTGGGCAGCCCCTGCCAGGGCTCTGTCACCCTCACGGGAAGAAGGTCCTTCTCACACTGATGTGGAACCTCCTCTGCTCCAGCTCAACGACTCAACCCCCTTATGCTTCCCATGATGCCATCTCCTGCACCTGTAGATGCCGAGTGGCCTCCACAACCCTCCCTGCGTGTCCTGTACATCCCAGTTGCACCACAAGCAGCTCCCGAGTCCCTTGTCCAGGCAGCTGTGAGCCAGCAGCACATCTGGATTTTCGCTTCATCGCCTCCTTCCTGGGGGGAGGACAATGGAAGCCCTCTGGAAACTGCTGGAACCAGAGCCGGTCCCCCGGGGGCTCTGCTTACCTGGCCCATCCCTAGTGAGCCTGAGGCTGCCATTGGAGTCTCCTCAAAGTCAGCGGCTCCACAACCCAGCGACGGCGCCTGGACACACGCGAACGCGGAGAAGCGCCGCTCTGACATGGAGCAAAAGCCTCACGGCCACCTGTCCCCACCCAGAGCAGATCTCAGCCCACCAACAGCTGCAGCACCTGACCATCTCATCACCCTCCCCCTGCAGCTGATGATGCCAGGGAAGCTGGGGCAGTCTCGGGGGCACCTGTGGGTCCCTCCATGGGCAGGGCTGGAGCACAAGAACCAGGGTTTGGTCTGAGCTGGGGCCGGTTGGGGCTGGGGGAAGGCACCCGGCAGGAGCTGGTGAGGCTCCGCTCACCCGCTTTCAGGGCAGAGCAGGCAGGGGGCTTGGAGCATCCAGGCATCAGCAGATCAATAACTCATTGTGCAGCCAGACAAAGGCCACCTGCTCTCCACGGGCAAAGCCCACCCCACCTTGGGTACCGATGCCGCGACACTGGGTGCGACGGCGAGAGGCAGCGGGATGCCGACGCCTACGGCTGAGGAAACTGAGGCAACAGACTGCCTGACCCTGCTGTGGCTGGGGCTTGGACTGGATGAGCTTTGCAGGTCCCTTCCAGTCCCTAATGACTGGATCTAGGGGGTCCTGCTGTGGCTGGGGGCTGGACTGGATGAGCTTTCGGGGTCCCTTCCAGTCCCTAATGATTCTGTGACTTAAGGTTCACCTTGAGAGCCGGGTTTTGGCGGAGCGTGGAGGATGGGGGAGAGCAGCCCGGTGAGGCGGAGCGCCCTTCCCCAACCCTCACCCCCCCAGTAAAGTGGGTCATAAGGGAAAGGCAGCAAAGCTGCCGCCCCGCAGCCCACCCGAGGCCCCTCTGAGCCTGCCCCTGCCTCACACCCGGCCCCCAGGAGCAGCAGAACCCCACCTGAGGGCCGGCGCCACCCCAGAAATAGACGCTGGTGGGAGCGGCTCCGCTCGCAAATGGAGCGGAAAGTTCAGGAATCGATAAAAATTCCACCCGTGCTACCGGGACGCAAAGAGCTGACATCTTAAACAGTTTAATTTAGGTGCAGCTCTCGGCAGCGTCGGGTGTCTGCAACAGAAACAGATGCCCTGAATCATCTCGAAGCGCGCGCCTGTCAGAAATGTCCTTTCTGACACCAAAATCAATTTCCTTCTCCTCTCCCAACGACTCTTCCAAGAATAGACCGGGGCGAGCTGCCTCGGCTCGCCGTGCCGCGCGGCGCAGAACGTGCTCCGCAGAGGGCGGCGGCGCGGGACACGTGCGCGGCGGTAATTAGCGCTGCTCGGATCGAGCGGCTGGCAACGGCAACCGGCCCGATCCGTCTTCATCACGGGGACCTGTAAAAGCTCTGGCAGGACCCCGGCTAACAGGCAGGCGGGCGGCTCTCCCCGCGTTCACGCCGGCGGCTCCGCAGCACCGCAGCGGCAGGACCGCAGCCCCGGGCCTCCCCACTGAACCACAGAACATCGAGGATTGGGAGGGACCTCGGAAGATCAGCCGGTCCAACCCCCCTGCCAGAGCAGGATCATCTAGACCAAGTCCCTCACCCCAACCTCATCCCCCAGTAGGGATTGGAAGGGACCTTCAAAGACCACCCAGTCCAAGCCCCCTGCCAGAGCAGGATCATCTAGACCAAGTCCCTCACCCCAACCTCATCCCCCAGTAGGGATTGGAAGGGACCTTCAAAGACCACCCAGTCCAAGCCCCCTGCCAGAGCAGGATCATCTATGTCCAGTCACAGAATCCCACAACATTAGGGATTGGGAGGGACCTGGAAAGATCATCCAGCCCATTTCCCCCTGCCACAGCAGGATCCCCTAGACCAAGTCTGTCACCCCAAACTCATCCCACATTAGGGATTAGAAGGAACCTTCAAAGACCATCCAGTCCAGTCCCCCTGCCAGAGCAGGATCATCTAGGTCCAGTCACAGAATCCCACAACATTAGGGATTGGGAGGGACCTGGAAAGATCATCCAGCCCATTTCCCCCTGCCACAGCAGGATCCCCTAGACCAAGTCTGTCACCCCAAACTCATCCCACATTAGGGATTAGAAGGAACCTTCAAAGACCATCCAGTTCAATCCCACTGTCACAGCAGGATCATCTAGACCAAATCCCTCACCCCAACCTCATCCCCTCGTAGGGATTGGAAGGGACCTTCAAAGACCATCCAGTCCAGTCCCCCTGCCAGAGCAAGATCATCTAGACCAAGTCCCTCACCCCAAACCCGTTGCCCAGCCCCTACAGGCAGTAGCCGGGTGTTCGCCCCACGTGCCAATGCACCAGCTGGCCCCGACTCCGAGAAGACATCAAACCCCCTGTGGCCAGGGCCCCGTGAGCCAACCCTGACTCGGGAGAGTGAGCCTGGCACAAGCCCAGTGCTGAAGCATCGCCGGAGCACCTCGAGCTCTGGAGGCTCAACGGATGAGCCGGAGAAGGGCGTCTGCTCATTGGCCAGTGCGGCCAGGCCAGGGGGCTGTCAGTGGCCACCAGCGGCTGCATTTCACCGTCATATTTGAGGTTTATCTTTCCCTGCCTGACCGGCTCCCGTCGGGCAGGAGGGTAATGACAGCTCTTCATCACAGGCGGCAGCGGCGCTTCCATCCATCCTGCGAGTGCGACAGCTGCGTCGCCGCGTCCCCGGCCGGCCCCGGCGCCCCGCCCCATTGCCCCGCGGCCATCATTCACCGGCACTTTCATTAACGAACTGCCCTTAATTACAGCGCTAATTGCAAAGTTATTCCAGAGCCACAATTACTCTTCCCAGCCCAATCCAATGGGTTGACGCGGGACGTTGTCCCCACAAGTGGCTCCTGGCCAGCTCATCTACGACCCAGGACGGGCTCTGGCCACGGCTCGCGGTGCCCGGCTGCTGCCACCCAGAGCGGCGGAGCTGGGGTGGGGTGGAACAGATGCCGCCCCCCGTCTTGGGCGACCGCCTCGTGGCTAATGAGGAGACGGCTCATTAAGCAAGCGGCGAGGTCGGGAGAGGGCAAAGGCCCTTTGGAGCCCAAAGCCGGGGCTTCCTTGCGTGACCACTGGCTGCCACGGCCCCGGGCGCCGTCCCCATCTCCCGCTCCCCACAGCAGATGGAGACGAGCGGGTCTTCTCCAAGAAGACTCCAGCTACCTCAGGAACTCCTCATCGATCATCCCTGGAACAACTTTACGGCCAGCAAGTGAATCTATTTCATTTCGATCATCTCAAACACTCCATTAATGAGAAAAATCGAGACCTATTAGTCAGTGATCAAACGCGGGCGAGTGCCTGCAGCTCCCGTCTCTGCCGGCGTCGGCGGCAAGACAACGGCAAGGTCGCAGCGCGGCAGCGGTACTGACCTCTGCTCGAGTTCACTGCCTGGCCCCTGCCCCGAGAGCCCAGACCTGCTCCATCAATTCCCTGCTCTTCACACAATCACAGGACATCGGGGATTGGAAGGGACCTGGAAAGATCATCCAGTCCAGTCCCCCAGCCAGAGCAGGATCCCCTAGATCCAGTCATTAGGGGTTGAAAGGGAACTCGAAAGACCATCCAGGCCAAGCCCCCAGCCAGAGCAGGATCCCCTAGATCCAGTCACAGCATCAGAGAACATCAGGGATGGGAAGTGACTTTGAAAGATCATCCGGCCCAATCCCTCTGCCACAGCAGGGTCATCTAGATCCAGTCATTAGGGATTGGAAGTGACTTAGAAAGATCATGCAGGAACCCCTAGATCCAGTCACACAGGAACATGACCAGGTGGGTTTGAAANCAGGGATTGGAAGTGACTTAGAAAGATCATGCAGTCTAATCCCCCCACCACAGCAGGAACCCCTAGATCCAGTCACACAGGAACATGACCAGGTGGGTTTGAAACATCTCCAGAGAAGGAGACTCCACAACCCCCTGGGCAGCCCCTGCCAGGGCTCTGTCACCCTCACTGGGAAGAAGGTCCTTCTCACACTGATGTGGAACCTCCTCTGCTCCAGCTCACCCCTGTAAGGGGTCCGCAGGGGCGCCTGAGCCGCACGAGGTGGCCGCCTGTCCGGCACTGCCCCAGACCGAGGACGTGGGCACCGGCACCATGAACCGCCGCGGAGGGGCAGGGGGTGCCGGTGCCTGGCCGATGGCAGAACCCACGGCAGGCACCGAGCCGTAGCCACAGCTCTCCGGGATCTCGACTGTTTGCCGTCGCCCTGCGGTCCCGGCCGCGGTGCTGCCGCACTCCTCGCTGGAAGCAGCCACTCAATGATCACCGGCAAAGCACCATCTGTTCAGCCTTATTGCTTAATTAAGCTAAAACACAGAACTCCTTAATTCTCCCAGCTCATAAAGATAAAGGTCATCCCACAGCTTCACTGTCAGGTGCCCTGCACGGAGCAGGGGGAAGCTGGAATCTCTCCGGTGCAGGCGGCACTCGGGCTCTGCGCCGGCAGCGCCAGCACCGGGGACGTGCCGGGTGCTTCAGCGGGTCATGTCCTACAGGTTCGTGGCTACAGGGGTGCCCCAGTTATAGGGAACCCCCCTTCCTGACACTGCCCCGAGGGCAACTCCTGGGCAGCCGAGTGGGAGCAGCTGCTCAGAAGCAGCAGTAGGGGTGGGTGGAGACACAGCGGAGTCGCTCACGGTTTGGGGGGTGAAGCCGGAGCCAGGGGGGGTCCCTGCGGAGACACCTCAGAGGAGCCGTCTGCGCCCGCGTCCCTTGGCTTCCGCATCCTCACGGGGAGAAAAGGGGAACAGGACTGGGACAGGCTGGCACCACCCAGCCCCGGGTCACCACTGCTGCCTCTGCGGATGCTCCCGCGCTGCCCTGCTGCCAGCGCTCCTCTGCACAAGGGGTTCCCTCCAGCCCTTCTGCTGCTGCCCGGCCTGTCTGGTGCGACAAGCGCCCCCGGAGCTCTTTGCCCACGTCCAGGGGCACGTGCCCACCGGCTGCTCCAGCCAGACCAGGCTCGAGGCTCTGCTCCCCGAAGCTCCCCGCAGCACCACTGCTCTCGGAGACGTCTGCTTTGTCTTTCAACCAGGAGCCCCGGCGGAAGCCTTGCTAATGCTGGCCCAAATTCAATTACTGGCCTGTCAGCTCTCTTCCGAGCCCTGGCTTAGGAGAGGAGGGGAATTAAAACCTGTCTCGTGGGCACCCAGCCCTCGGGCCGCCGTGGCACCTCGCAGGAGCAGCTCTCCGTGCTTCACGCAGCGGTGGAGCCCGACGAGATGCCCCCCAGAGCATCTCTCAAAGAGGAGGACTCGGGCAGAACTGCCGGACTGGGGGGGTGCTTCCTTGCTTTCTGCTTCCTGTAGGTGGAAGCAGACTCCTTGCTGAAAAGAGGAGGACACAGGGAAAACCCAGCTGGCAGGTACCTGGACTCGTGCAGGAGAGCAGCTCACCGGTGCCACCCAGCACCCACAGCCCAGCGCCGGGGCTGGCTGAAGCCCCCACCGTGGCCACCAGACCCCGAAGGGCAGCTGCCCCCACTGCAGCATCCTGGATCCATCAGGGTTGGAAAAGACCTTCGAGTCAGTTTGCTTCCACACGTCAAGATCATCCAGTCCAGCTGACCCTGCTGCAACCCCCAACCACCACCCTATCTCCTCAAACACCCTGGCTGCCCACTTGGTGAACCCCTCCAGGGACGGTGCCCACGCTGACCTCCCTGGGCAGCCTGTTCCAAGGGCTTCCCACTCTTTCTGGAAAGAGGTTTTTCCTCAGATCCCACCTGACCCACCCCTGGACCCACCTGACCCCATCTCCTCTGGTCCTCTCTATGGAGAAGAGGCCGATACCTCGCCTGGGTTTTGCCTCACGAGCCCACAGGACCATCAAACCACCCCAGCCAGACGCCACCAGCCCACTCACCCCAAGCTTTCCAAGGCCTGATGAGCTGTGTTCTGGGGTGTCCATCCCCCAGTCCCACCATCCCCAGCAGGCTTCCAGCAGCCGCAGAGCCATCGCACCCACCAGCCCCATCTCCTCCCAGCAGCGGGGGAGCAGCCGGGGAACACCCGGACTCCACTAAATCCCTGGCACCGGGGGCTCCTTTACCCCCTGAGCTATCAAGCTCTAATGAGCTCCCTAACCTCGTCCCCCTTCTCCACCCAGGCTTTAAAATTTAAAGCCCCAGCCAGCTCGGCACAAGCAGCCGAGCAGGAGCGCGGCTCTGCCCGCGGTGCAGGAGCCTTATATCTCCATTAATATTTCAGCTGCTCCCATCTCCTCCTCCTCCTCCTCCTGCAACTGCCCTCGTTTCATTTATACCCGCAGGGCACTGCTCTTGCTTCTCCCAAGTCCTCCCCAGAAGGCTGCCCAATGTGGGGCTCCGGCTCTGCCCCTGCAATGAGGGATGGGAAGGGACCTTGAGCCGCACAGCAGGACCAGCCCAGGCGAGCCCAGCGAGCCCCAGCGTGGCCACCGCGTGCCCGACCGGCTTCCGAGGAAAGCCACATTGCACAACTGTGTCACTAAGCACCTTCTGAGCCCCATTAATATTGACAGCCAGCCCGCCTGCGATGTGCCCGGCATCCAGAAACCCTTCTCAGAACCTCCAGCCCACCCGGGACGCGCACGCGGCATGCGAATGAGCCGGGCGGGCTCCCCGCTCTGCCGGGCACCCATCTCTGCCCAGTTACTCCCAGTGACACTTAAAGGAGATGAATATTAAAGGCGAGCGCCCGCCTAGAGATGTTTTACAGCTTCCTGGCCACTGAGTTTGTTCAAAGCCGCAATTATACTGAGCAAACAGTCCCTGCAGGACCGCGCGGCTCGCTCGCACGCTCCCTGGGCCACCAGCAGCGGCAGCACCGTGGCTGCTGAACACGCAGAACTCGGTGCTGAGGGGAGGCTCGCGGGGCTGGGGGGGCTGGCTGCCCCCCGTGAGAGCCTCCCCCTTTCTTCAGCCTCTGCTTCTGTTGTTTGTTTTGAGAGACCCCATTTTGCCGCAGCCATCCCACCCGGCAGGCGGCTCCGGTTCGTGAAGGGAACCAGCACCGAACGGCAGAACATGAGGGATGGGAAGGGACCTTGGAACATCAGCCAGTCCAGTCCCCCCACCACAGCAGGACCCCCTAGATCCAGTCACAGAACCACAGAACATGAGGGACTGGAAGGACCCCGCAAGATCATCCAGTCCCATCCCCCTGACACAGCAGGATCCCCTAGATCCAGTCACACAGAAACAGTCCAGGTGGCTTTGAAACTTCTCCAGAAAAGGAGACCCCACAACGCCCCTGGGCAGCCCCTGCCAGGGCTCTGGCACCCGCACTGGGAAGAAGGTCCTTCTCACACTGATGTGGAACCTCCTCTGCTCCAGCTCACACCTGCTGCCCCCTGTCCTGTCACTGGGTGCCCCTGAGCAGAGCCTTGCTCCATCCTCCTCACACCCACCCTTCACATATTGACCAACATCCCTGGGGTCACCCCTCAGTCTCCTGTTCTCCAAGCTCAAGAGACCCATCTTCCCCAGTCCTTCCTCAGCAGGGAGATGCTCCCCTCCCTTCCTCCTCCCTGTGGCTCTGTGCTGGGCTCTCTCCAGAACCATTCAAAGTGGACAGAAAAGAGGAAGGAATTTCTCTTCCCTGAACAGCCCCCAGCAGCCAGAAGACAAACAGTGAACTGGAGTCTCTGGACAGCTGGCCACTGGCCACTGGACGAGGCTTCCTGCGCTCTGCAGCCTCCCCACTCGCCGGCGCACAGCCCTTCCCAGCGCCTGTGGGTCCCTGCTGCCCGGCTGGAGTCACCCACGGGTTCCAGCTCACACCGTGCTGGGGTTTGTCCTGCCACCCCCCTGCTCCCCTACACCCGTGGCACCACCCAGCAGCCCCCCTGGATCGGCCGGCTGCTGCCCCGGCGCCGCAGCTCACAGAGCCGCTATCACCCAGCCGGTCGCACACGGGTCCCCGCAGCCCCTCGTGGGCTCCTCCCTCCCGGAGTCATAAATTCGGGTTTAATTAACGCTCTGCCAATCTGTTTGCCAGCCTGTGCAGTAAGATCCAGTCCCCGGCCCATCTGGAGTATTATGGGCTGGCTCCCACCTAGATCCACCGTTGCGCCTGGAGCCCTCGGCAACGCTCCCGGGCCAGCGGTGCCCTGGGCTCGGAAGAAGCCCCCTCGGCGGGTACAGACGGAGGGAAAGGCAGATCCCTGCCACGACGCAGCCAAAGGGGACCTGGGGTCCCTTCCCCTGACGCCCGTCCAGCGCACAGCCCTCTGGGCAGAGCACCCCCAGAGGGGCACCGATGCCAACAAGAACCCAAACCTTGCGGGACCACCCAGGCTCACGTCCTCTGGTGGGAAGCAGCCCAACTGCCACCACAGGAGACAGATGCCAAGAGGACTTGCGGGCTGTGAACACACCTGGACAGAGGGGCAGGGGGCTGTGGGGAGGTCCCCCAGCCCCTGGAAAGGAACCGTTTCCCTGCCTGCGCACCGGAGCGGCACCGGGTCACGGCTGAGGTGACCCTGGCTGGTGGCCAAACCCACAGCAGCCCCTCTTTGCTGGGAAGAGAAGGGGAACTGCCTGGGTACCACAGGACCCCAGGCTGGGGGGGCACCAGCCCCACAGAACGGACCAAGCTGCTCCCCAGACCTCAGCGCCGTAGATGAGACGCAGGCTCCCGCTCCGCTGCGCGGGACGCCTCGGCAGCTCGAGAGCTCGGGCGTCCTCCCTCTTATCCCGATGACTCACGGGCTCACATCAAAATATTTTCCTCATAGCTGGCAAAAGCTGAAGCCAAATTTCCCTTCCCTCTTACAAATAGAAGCGCACGAGCCGCAGCCGCTCTCGGGGAGCCACGAGCGTCAGCTCTGCCTTCCAGCCGCTCCCCTCCCATGCGAAGGCACCGCAGGACGCGCCGGGAGGGGCAGCAGCCCACCGACCACCTGCTGGATGAAGCCTCTTCTCACGTGGGAGCCGGCGCCCACCAGGAACCCCCACGGGGCCAGAGGACCACAAACAGCATCGCTGCTCCAGACCCTCATCCGGCAGCACCTCGGCCAACAGGTCGTGTGCCTGGCCCGGGGAGCACTGAGAGCAACCAGGGTATCCAGTTATGGACCATGAGGGACATTGTCCAGTCCAGTCCCCCCGCCAGAGCAGGATCCCCTAGATCCAGCCTCACAGGAACAGCTCCAGGTGGGTTTGAAATGGCTCCAGACAAGGAGACTCCACAACCCCTCTGGGCAGCCACAAGGACACAGAGCTCTGGAGAGAGCCCAGCGCAGAGCCACAGGGATGATGGAGGGAGGGGAGCATCTCCCTGCTGAGGAGAGGCTGAGGGAGCTGGGGCTCTGGAGCTGGGAAAAAGGAGACTGAGGGGTGACCTCATGGATGTTGATAAATATGTGAGGGGTGGGTCTCAGGGGGATGGAGCCAGGCTCTGCTCAGGGGCATCTAGTTGATAGGACAGGGGGCAGAGGGTGTCAGCTGGAGCAGAAGAGGTTCCACATCAATGTGAGAAGGACCTTGTTCCCAGTGAGGGTGACAGAGCCCTGGCAGGGGCTGCCCAGGGGGGTTGTGGAGTCTCCTTCTCTGGAGACATTTCAAACCCAGCTGGATGTGTTCCTGTGTGACTGGATCTAGGGGATCCTGCTGTGGCAGGGGGACTGGACTGGATGATCTTCCGAGGTCCCCTCCCATCCCTGATGCTCTGTGACACAGGGCAGCAAGAAGCAAAGAACAAAGTCCATCAACTGAGTCTCCCCCCACACCCCCAGCCGGGTCCGAGCACAACCCTCCCTCCACCTTTCCCCCCACCAAAGGCTTCGGCGTCTCCGGCCGCTCCCGTCGGGGGATGTATGGACGGGGTGAGCAGCCCGTGGAGGATCTTCACTTTATACCCATCTACCCGGGAAAGAAACTGCAGCAGCCATTTGTCACCCCTGTCACCGCCGAGATAAGTAACAACCGACAGCGCCGCGGCTTACCTCAAGGGCCGCGGGCAAGGGCTGCCGGTGCAGGCTCTCCCGCGCCGCAACAGAAGATCACTTTAATTTGATTCCTCGGGAACAAAGTTAATAGAAGAGCTAAGAAACAGCGTCGATTTATCACACGGGAGAGCAGCGCCTCGGCTGCGCCGGAGAACGTTATCGGCGCCGCGGCTGGCAAACGCGTCGGCTGCGCCGCAGGATTTACAGGGGCCATAACTCGCTGCTAAGTAGCAATAAGGAAATGAGATCGGGGTGGGGAGCTTCCAGCCGCTGCGGCACTGCCGCGGCCATCCCGAAGCAGAGGGCGCGGGGGGGCTTCGGAACGGCAGAGCCCCCACGGGGTGCAGCGTGGTGGGATCAGAGGTGACGTCCCTCGGGAGACGCTCCCGTTCCTCGGGACGGGGGATGGAGCACACGGTCATTAGGGACTGGAAGGGACCTTGAAAGACCATCCAGTCCAGTCCCCCTGCCCCAGCAGGGTCATGGAATCATCAGGGATGGGAAGGGACCTCAAAAGATCATCCAGTCCAGTCCCCCTGGCACAGCAGGATCATACACTCACATAACATTAGGGGTTGGAAGGGACCTTGAAAGATCAGCCAGTCCCATCCCCCTGTCACAGCAGGAGCCCCTAGATCCAGCCACACAGGAACATGAACAGGTGGGTTTTAAAAGCCTCCAGAGAAGGAGACTCCACAGCCCCCTGGGCAGCCCCTGCCAGGGCTCTGGCACCCTCACCATGAATAAGGTCCTTCTCACACTGATGTGGAACCTCCTCTGCTCCAGCTCACACCCACTACCCCCTGTCCTGTCACTGGGTGCCCCTGAGCAGAGCCTGGCTCCATCCTCCTCACACCCACCCCTCACACACTGATCAACATTAATTCTTCCCAGAGGGACCCTGCTGGGCTCCCTCCAGCACTGACTAGCACAGCCTGGCCACTGAAGAGCCACCTCTGGCTCTGCCCACCTCCTGGCTCTCTGCTGCAACGTGCCTGTTCGTGGTTCAACAGCCTTTCCTCCTGCACCAGTTGGTTTGCATTTCTAATGAGGAGAAATTGGTGACATCTCAGGATTAAATAACCCCCATCGGTCGCGAAATTAAACCCTCTCGAGTGCTAAAGCACTGCTCAGGCAGCAAACGTGCGGCTCTATTATTAGGCTTAAAGATGCAGCTGAAAAATGAGCCTCGAGGTCCTGTTAGCTCCTGCTGAAGCCTCTTGAACCTGCCAGCACCTGGTTTGCAGTCAAACACACCTGAGTAAACACCGCCGCTGCTACGGCCACCGCGGAGCCCCTGGTCCGGACGTGCCGGGTGCCAGCGCGTTCCCTGGGGGATGGAGCCAGGCTCTGCTCAGGGGCACCCAGTGACAGGACAGGGGGCAGTGGGTGTGAGCTGGGACAGAGGAGGTTCCACATCAATGTGAGAAGGACCTTCTTCATGGTGAGGGTGCCAGAGCCCTGGCAGGGGCTGCCCAGGGGGGTTGTGGAGTCTCTTTCTCTGGAGGCTTTTAAAACCCACCTGGACTGTTCCTGTGCGACTGGATCTGGGGGATCCTGCTGGGGCAGGGGGATTGGACTGGCTGATCTTTGGAGGTCCCTTCCCATCCCCGATGTTCTGTGATCCTGTGACCAGTCAGCCAGGAATAAAACCTCACCCAGTGCTCCCCACGATGGATTGGGACGACCAGACTGGCCCGAATCACCTCCAGACACTCGAGTTTCCCTCGTCAGACGTTCCACCCGTCTACCTGCCCATTTCCCGGCAGCAGAAGCAGCTGCAGGCTCTTTATTTGGAGAGAGCTTGCATCTATCAAGGGTCAATTAATTTGCTTGTCCAAATGCAGAGACAGGAGTTCAAATTAAATCTTGAGGCTCAACTGCCTTCAAAAATCCCTCCCCTGAGGGCTGGGCTCTGCAAAGCCACCACGAGACAGCACAACAGCTAATCTCTGCTCAAACAACCCAGCGCCGGGCGGAACGAGGCCGGGTGGCGGCCAGGGGGCTCTCCGAGGACCCGCAGGCTCGAGTCCTGTCAGTGCTGCAGCGCAGCTCCTGGAGCCCCCAGTCACTGATCACGAGAGCCCCCGAGACCAGCGGCTCCGACCTGCCCCAAGGCACCGCACTAGCCCAGCTCCCCAAAGGACAGACCAGCCTGAGGCCCCGGGTACAAGACAGGCATCATAGCATCGCAGAACATCAGGGACTGGAAGGGACCTCCAAGGATCACCCAGTCTGATCCCTCCTGCCAGGAGCCCCACGTGCATCCAGCACCTCCCCAAACACCCCAGAACATGGGAACTCAGAGCAGCCTGTGCCCTCCCCACTGGGCACTGCCCTGCCCGCGCTGCCAGCACGGGGCTAGCCACGGGACCACCGCGCTGCGGCATGCCACGGGCTCCCTGATCACGAAGTCTGGCTCCTTGTCAGCTTCACTTCTGCAAAACTTCACATCTGAAGCAGAAACCAAGGGCGAAACTAATCAAAAGGATGCAGCCGCCGCCGCCACCGCCGCGCATGGAACGGGTAGCGCGAGGGGAAGGAGGAACGGGGGCTCTCACGCGCCGCTAAGTTTAGTCCTGATTTTCATCTGCCTTGGAAGTGTCGGCGCTCAGCGAGGAACAGAACAAGGTTAAGGAAAGTGAAGTTGAAAGCGGGCGTCTCGGTGTTTATCTACAAAGGCAGCACAACTTCGGCGGCACCATCCCAGAAGGGAGCTCCGCGCTCTCTCCCCAGCCCTCTGCCGGGGCGGCCGCCCAGCTTCTCCCAAACCCCTTTCCTTGCTGCAGCCCTCCCTGCTTGGATCCCCCAGCCAAAGGCATCAGGGCACCACACAGGAGAAGCTGCACCCCCTAAGCTGCGGGGCTCCGGGGAAGCTCAGTCCCTACAGGTGGCTCTGAGTGCAGGTCCCATCACATCCCAGCGGAGTCTCCTTCTCTGGAGATGTTTAGAACCCACCTGGACATGTTCCTGTGCAAATGGATCCAGGAGATCCTGCTGCGGCAGGGGGATGGGACTGGATGGTCTTCTGAGGTCCCTTCCAATCCCTAGTGTTATGTGACTGGATCTAGGGGATCCTGCTGGGGCAGGGGGATTGGCCCGGAAGGTCTTTTGAGGTCCCTTCCCACCCCTGATGCTCTGTGCAGCTCTGTTGGACCGCTCCACCGCCTCTCGCAGCCCCCGAGGAGCAGGCAGCTCACACGGCCACTGCTCCCCAGGCGCATGCCTCGCGCCACCCAAGGATCCCACACAAAACCTGCGGCCAGGCTGGCAGCCGGGCTGAGCCGCCGCGCGTCGGCGCAAACAGAAACCGGGGGCGGGCAGGACTTGGCAGAGCACGCCGAGACCCACCGGGAGCGAAACCAGGCTCGTGACTCATCTGTGGCACCCAGCTGGGGAGAGGCGCCGCCAGACCCGGGGCGCATCCTGCAGCCTCACGGAGCCCTGCTGCTCCTGGGGAGGAAACAACCATCCCGGCTGCAGCAGAGCTGCCCAAGAGGCTTCCAGAGACATCGGGAGGTCCTACAGGTTTGCTGATAAGGGCAGCAAACTGCCAGGCTGAAGCCTGTCCATCAGCTGATCAAGCACAGCCCTCCTTTGCTTCCTACCGAGACCAGATGACCCGGCAGTGACTTCAGCAGGAATCACAGAACATGAGGGAACATGACCTCAAAAGATCAACCAGTCCAACCCCCCACGCACAGCAGGATCCCCTAGATCCAGTCACAGCATCACAGAACATTGGGGATGGGAAGGGACCTCGAAAGATCATCCAGCCCAGTCCCCCTGCCACAGCAGGATCCCCTAGATCCAGTCACACAGGAACAGTCCAGGCGGGTCTTCAACACCTCCAGAGGAGGAGACTCCACAGCCCCCCTGGGCAGCCCCTGCCACGGCTCTGGCACCCTCACTGGGAGCAAGGTCCTTCTCACACTGATGTGGAACCTCCTCTGCTCCAGCTCACACCCACTGCCCCTTGTCCTGTCACTGGGTGCCCCTGAGCAGAGCCTGGCTCCATCCTCCTGACACCCACCCCTCACATATTGATCAACACCCATGGGGTCACCCCTCAGGCTCCTCCCAGCTCCCTCAGCCTCTCCTCAGCAGGGAGATGCTCCCCTCCCTCCATCACCCCTGTGGCTCTGCGCTGGGCTCTCTCCAGCAGCTATAAGTCAACTTACGCTGTTGAATCCTCCAAGTTAAACAAATCTGCTCCCGATTAGAGCAGCGAACGGCGGGGTTGCCGCCAGACCGGTTTTGGAGGCCTCCAGCCGAGGTCTCACTGCCAGCCGTTGTGACACGGCGCTCAGCTCCACCATGGAGCACACGGGGCAGCGGGAGCCCTCCAACGCTCCGCACGGGCGCCAGCTCAGCCAGCGATGGCAACGCGGCGCTGGACCCATGACAGCCCCGGGCAGCCCCAGCGCAGAGGAGACGCCTTCACCAGCCACACACGTGCCAAGGAAGCCACGAGGTGACGAGTGAGCAGCTGCTGAGGAGCAGAGGCTCTCTGCACCATCTTGGCTTAGCAAACGCAACCCCACAGCTAACGGTGGGGAAGGGACTCCCAGTGACTCAGGAGCCCTTTGCTCCCTGTGTTGGGCTCTGGAGACATTTAAAACCCACCTGGACACGTTCCTGTGTGACTGGATCCAGGGGATCCTGCTGTGGCAGAGGGATTGGACTGGATGGTCTCCGGAGGTCCCTTCCAATCCCTGATGCTCTAGTGATGCTGTGACTGGATCCAGGGGATCCTGCTGGGGCGGGGGGACTGGACTGGATGGTCCCCTCCAACCCCTAGTGATTGGATCCAGGGGATCCTGCTGGGGCGGGGGGACTGGACTGGATGGTCTCTGGAGGTCCCTTCCACCCCCTAGTGCTCTGTGATTCCGTGGCACCCATCAGACGGGAGGTTGTGCCGGCACCACCGCGCGCCTGCCTTCCCGACTGCTGCTATAAATTCCCCAGCCCAAGAGCACACGGAAAGGAGATCTTGGTTAATTTTTCACGAGCATCAGTTTAGCTGATGGAAACAAGCAGATATTTTTTCCTCACCACTGCAGAAGGAAAACAGAAGAGAAAAACAAAATCCCAGAGCAGCTCTTCCCCTCCAGGGAAGATGGGTAGTTGATATTCTGAGTGCTGCCACGGCAAAGCTGTACGACAACACGGCGGCGGCAGGAAAAGCCCCTCAGCCCCAGCTCCTCAGCTCAGCTGATCGAGGCTCCCACCGAACAGGACACTGAGTGAAGAATCACAGAATCATCAGGGATTGGAAGGGATCTCAAAAGATCATCCAGTCCAATCCCTCTGACACAGCAGGATCCCCTAGACCCAGTCACACAGGAACATGGCCAGGTGGGTTTGAAGCATCTCCACAGGAGGAGACTCCACAACCCCTCTGGGCAGCCCCTGCCAGGGCTCTGGCACCCTCACCATGAAGAAGGTCCTTCTCACACTGATGTGGAACCTCCTCTGCTCCAGCTCACACCCACTGCCCCCTGTCCTGTCACTGGGTGCCCCTGAGCAGAGCCTGGCTCCATCCTCCTCACACCCACCCTTCACATATTTATGAGGCCACCCCTCAGTCTCCTCTTCTCCCAGCTCCAGAGCCCCAGCTCCCTCAGCCTCTCCTCAGCAGGGAGATGCTCTCCTCCCGAGCAGGGGCTGGAAGAGGAGCTGCAGCCAGGTCTCAGTGAAGGTCCATGAGTGCGATGCTGCTGCAATTGCAGCTGGACTCTCTGCGTCCAGCCCCCAGCCCTGGACACCACCCATCCCCAAGGGACAAAGTGTCTTGGTGAAGCAGAGTCACACCAAGCCTGCTGGTGAGGACTGACTGTTCCCTGCCCAGCGCACGCGTCCAGCTCGTGGCAGCACGTCCCGGGGCCGGCTGGGAGCCTCTTCACACCTCAGCACAATCGGAGGGGCCGGGAAGCTGACCGCTCTGGCAGCCCCCACAGCCGCGAGCGAAGCCGCAGGCCCCCGTCACCGCAGGAGCAGAACTCGCCTGAAACGAGCACGTCGGCGCGAGCGCGGCGCAGCATCTCCCATGCCTGTCACATCGCAGCGCTCGGCGCCGAGACAGATGGCCGGGGCTCCCATTAGCAGTGAGTAATGAGATGCGAAGGGAAAGGTGCGAGATGCTGTTTAACCTTCCGGCCCCCCAGCACCGCGCGGCTCCAAGCGCTCGGCACTTCGGTGGGTACAAACCACCGGGGCACCGGAACCGCCACGCGCCAGCTCCTGCGCTCTCTCTAAAACCAGACTGGTTCCTCTCTCAGCCCTGCAGCACCCCGGGGGGAACAGCTGAACCATCTGCAAGACCCCAGCGATGGCCAGGTGCGGTTCAGTGGAGGTTGGGTGCTCAAGACAGGTCAGTGCAATGAGGGAGCTGGGGCTCTTGAGCCTGGAGGAGACTGAGGAGTGACCTCATAAATATGTGCAGGGTGGGTGTCAGGAGGGTGGAGCTGGGCTCTGCTCAGGGGCATCTAGTGATAGGACAAGGGGTGTGAGCTGGAGCAGAGGAGGTTCCACATCAAGATGAGAAGGACCTTGTTCCCAGTGAGGGTGCCAGAGCCCTGGCAGGGGCTGTCCAGGGGGGTTGTGGGTCTCCTTCACTGGAGATGTTTAAGGATGTCTTCCTGTGTGACTTGGTCTAGGTGATCCGGCTGGGGGATTGGACTGGACGATCTGTCGAGGTCCTTTCCAATCCCTAATGATTCTATGCACCACTCACCCAGTTCCACTCAACACTGGAGGCTGCAAACCCGTGTTGGGCACCTCCTGCCTTCACAGCAACCAAGTCATTGGCACCAGGAGCCAGACGGGAGTCCCAGCCGCCGCGCCAGCGCCCGGCTCCCCGGACGGTGCCAGCGCCAAGCAGGCGGCTCTGCCCACACTGAGCAGCTCAAAGCGCCGAGCACCACGCATCTCCCCCGGCCGCGCCGCGCATCGCCGCCGAACCGCTGCGAGCCCAGGCACCGCTCCGGCCCCGTCCCGCGCGCAGCAGCCAGCACCAGCACATCTGCTCCTCCGCTGCCGGCTGCAGCGACTCACAACCGCAAAGGTTCACCCCTTCACCGGGAGGAAGGTCAGAGCTGCCAGCTGGGACACAGGGTTGCAGCGCTCCGGTGTAACCGGGGCTGTCAGCCGCGGCTCCGGGGTCAGCAGAGAGGCTGTAAATAGAACAGAGCTCTCCTCCCAAACCCACCGATGGCCCCGCTGCCTGCAGAGCCCCTCGGCCCTTTCTCTCTGCCTTTCCACGACAGAGACCCCTAGGAGCTGATGCTTTGGCAGTGGCTCTCAGGAGCAAGAGGCACTTCTGTGGTCACAGCATCAGAGAACATTGGGGATTGGAAGAGACCCCGAATTATCATCCAGTCCAATCCCCCTGCCAGAGCAGGACCCCCTAGATCCAGTCACAGATTCACATAACATGAGGGATTGGAAGGGACCTTGAAAGATCATCCAGTCCAGTCCCTCACCACCACAGAATCCCCTAGATCTAGTCACAGCATCACAGAACATCAGGGATGGGAAGGGACCTCAAGAAGATCATCTAGTCCAACCCCCCTGCCACAGCAAGAGCCTCTAGATCCAGTCACAGCATCACAGAGCACTAGGGATAGGAGGGACCTTGAAAGATCCTCCAGTCCAGTCCCTCACCACCACAGAATCCCCTAGATCTAGTCACAGCATCACAGAGCAGTAGGGATAGGAGGGACCTTGAAAGATCCTCCAGTCCAGTCCCTCACCCCCACAGAATCCCCTAGATCTAGTCACAGCATCACAGAGCAGTAGGGATAGGAGGGACCTTGAAAGATCCTCCAGTCCAGTCCCTCACCCCCACAGAATCCCCTAGATCTAGTCACAGCATCACAGAGCAGTAGGGATAGGAGGGACCTTGAAAGATCATCCAGTCCAACCCCCCTGCCACAGCAGGATCCACTAGATCCACAGGAACACATCTAGGAGGTTTGAAATGTCTCCAGAGGAGGAGACTCCACAGCCCCCCTGGGCAGCCCCTGCCAGGGCTCTGTCACCCTCACCGTGAAGAAGTCCTATGATTCAAACGTCTCCCCACGACCCCCTGGGCACGTGGCCGGTCCGTTGGCCAAACAGGAGCCCCCTGGGGCTGCAGGAGCAGTGGCCCCTCTCTGTGCCCGGCCGCTGTTGTGACAACAGCTGTTTTCCACGAGACATTTGTCATTAACAAACTTCAGACAAGGTTAATGAAAGTTCTGTCACTGGAATGTCTAGTCGGCTTTAAATTACAGATGTCATCTGCCACGGCGCGGGAAAGGGCACCGAGCACTAACACCATAAACCCTCATCTCCAGGGACACACAGGTAATTGCAAAGCTCATTAAAAAACTGTTTTAATTATTAATTGACCGTGTCAGAGTTGTCCTTTGGAGTCAGTTTGAATTCTTTTCCTTGTGAGCATGATGGCTCCAAGCTGACCTACACAACTTTCTCTGCTGCCTCCAACAGCCAGGAGGGAAGGCTGAGACCCAGCTCCAGGGAGGTGGCGGTGTCAGGGAATCACCGAACATGAGGGATTGGAAGGGACCTGGAAGGATCATCCAGTCCAGTCCCCCTGCCCCAGCAGGATCCCCTAGAGCCAGTTGCACAGGAACATGTCCAGGCAGGTTTCTAGGTGATCCTGCTGGGGCAGGGGGATTGGACTGGATGATCTTTTGGGGTTCCTTCCAATCCTTAATGATTCTATGATTGGAAGGGACCCTGAAAGATCATCCAGTCCAATTCCCCAACACAGCAGTATCCCCTAGACATGTTCTGTGATTCTGTAACTGGATCTAGGGGATCCTGGTCTGGCCAGGGTGGTTGGACTAGATGATCTTTCAAGGTCCCTTCCAAACCCTGATGGTCTGTGATTCTGTGATCCAGTCTCACAGGAACATGTCCAAGTGGGTTTGAAACATCCCCAGAGAAGGAGACTCCACAACCCCCCTGGGCAGCCCCTTCCAGGGCTCTGGCACCCTCACTGGGAACAAGGTCCTTCTCCCACTGATGTGGAACCTCCTCTGCTCCAGCTCACACCCGCTGCCCCTTGTCCTGTCACTGGGTGCCCCTGAGCAGAGCCTGGCTCCATCCTCCTGACACCCACCCTTCACATATTGATCAACATCCATGGGGTCACCCCTCAGTCTCCACCTCTCCAAGCTCAAGAGCTCCAGCTCCCTCAGCCAACAGCCACCAACACAAGACAGAACCGCGGCCAAGAGATGTGACAGAGGCGGCCCGCCCAGACGAGCTGTGCCGGGGAGGAACCGCAGGTGGGAGCACGCGGTAGGGCTGGCGCGTCGGCTGCTGTCAGACAGCCAAGAGAAGAAGCCCTGGAGAAGGAACACCAGCGCAGCAGCCCGTGAGTCACAGCTGCTGCCGCGGCGCTTGACCTGAGACAAGGCGGCTGCACCGCGGGGACAGCCTGCACGCACGGTGCCGAGATCCTACAAAGATCCTGGGGGATGAGTCGCTGCCACGGCAGCTACTTGCCCATCCAGCTGCTGCTGCTCTAACCCGACTGCAATGCTGAGCGCGCCCGGCACTGCTACCTGGCTCTGCACATCTGTCAAAACAGCCGCGCGCGCCAGAGAGCAGCGAGGCTTCGGCGGGGGAACCGTTTATCTGCAATTAAAACCTCCACAACCGAGAGGGAAAACACCGCCGTGCCCTCCGAGAGGCGCCTCGGCGCAGACACCGAGTGGGCTTGGGGTGCTTGGCTCTGCAGAGCCGGCACGCGAGGAGCCACGGAACGCGGGCGCCCCACGGGCTGTGGGGCCGGCTGCCAGCACCTTCCAGCGGTACCGTCCCTCCCTCTGGAGCATGACAGCACCTGAGATGGCAGAAACAGGATCACAGAATCTTTAGGGATTGGGAGGGACCTCGAAAGACCATCCAGTCCCATCCCCCTGCCACAGCAGGATCCCCCAGATCCAGTCACACAGGAACATGAACAGGTGGGTCTTAAACATCTCCAGAGAAGGAGACTCCACAGCCCCCCTGGGCAGCCCCTGCCAGGGCTCTGGCACCCTCACAGGTCCTTCTCACACTGATGTGGAACCTCCTCTGCTCCAGCTCACACCCACTGCCCCTTGTCCCGTCACTGGGTGCCCCTGAGCAGAGCCTGGCTCCATCCTCCTGACACCCTTTCCATATCTATCAACATTAATGAGGTCACCCGTCACTTTCCTCTTCTCCAAGCTCAAGAGCCCCAGCTCCCTCAGCCTCTCCTCATAGGGGAGGTGCTCCACCTCCTTCATCATCCTCCCTCCAGCAGCTCCACATCCCTCTTGAACCGAGGAGCCCAGAGCTGTCCCCACCACATCACCCCTCGACCACGCTCTGCACTGCCAGGGTGCTGCCAAGGTCTCCTGAGGAGCCCAGGACGACCAAAGGTGATGCCAGGCAGCAAGGACCATCGCACCCACCAGGATGGAAGCCCACCAGGTGACACCTTCAAGAGGAAGGGGAAACGAACCAACAGCTGTCAGAACAAGACAACAGAACTTGTCGTTCTGAGAGCAGAGCAGAGCCACCGTCCCCCTCCCTCCTCCTGCTAAAAGCTCATCCTCACCCAGGGAAGGAAAAATCTATGAGGTCAATACCTCACATCCATCTTGTAGCTTCTCCCCGGTCAATGAAATAGTTAATTATAGCTTTTCTACTGGTTTAACTCAGACAGAGGGTCAACCACTTCATTTAATAATTTAGCTGGAGCATTTCCACGCGAGAACACACTCACTTCTCAGGCAGCTCCCAGGTGGGGTTGATCCAGAGGCTGCCAAGCAAACCCCCCCCATCTGGCAGCAAACTGGAGCCGGTGGCTCCCTCCCGAACCGACGACTGCGCCGGAGCCTGCAGCAGAGATCGATGCAGATCCCAGCCTGGAAACCAGCAGCCCACCCGAGCCAGGCTGCAAGGGCTGAGCGCGGTTGGACGAGGAACTTGGAGAGCTCATCACGGGGAACCGTGAGAAGGACGTGTCCCACTTCTCTCTTGCTCCTTTCCAGACGTCCTCTCCCCTCGCCCCAGCTGGGTGTTTCACTGCTCTCACCTCTCCCTGCCCCGCAGCAGCCTCCTCGACCCCACCACACAAAGGTGAGCGAGTGAGGGGCTCCCACCAGGCTGAGCCCTACCTCCAGCAGGGCTCTAGAATCCTACAGTCACTAGGGACTGGAAGGGACCTCGAAAGATCATCTAGCCCAATCCCCCTGCCACAGCTGCTCTGGGGCATTTCGGGACTGGACTAGATGATCTTTCAAGGTCACTTCCAGTCCCTGATGACTCTAGGAGTCTGTGATTTCCCATGTGGTCATCACAGGAACCCAAGGACTCCAGTCCATGCACGGATCAGGAGCCAACCTCAGGCAGTCACCAGCCTTCCCGCTGCTGCGGGTGCTCTCAGACCCCATAAACCACAGGGCTCCAGCCCAGTCCAATCCCCCTGCCAGCTAGACCCAGTCACACAGGAGCTTATCACAGGGTCACAGAACAGGAGGGATTGGAGGGGACCTCAAAACATCACCCAGTCCAATCCCCCTGCCACAGCAAGATCAGAGAATCATTAGGGATTGGAAGGGACCTGGAAAGATCATCTAGTCCAAACCCCTGCCACAGCAGGATCACC
The DNA here is from genome assembly GCA_013400115.1 of Rhinopomastus cyanomelas. Classification (NCBI taxonomy): domain Eukaryota; kingdom Metazoa; phylum Chordata; class Aves; order Bucerotiformes; family Rhinopomastidae; genus Rhinopomastus; species Rhinopomastus cyanomelas. The sequence continues at coordinate 423,626 of VXBP01004440.1, forward strand.
CAGACCAAGTTGGACAGGAACACATCCAGGTGGGTTTGAAACTTCTCCAGAGAAGGAGACTCCACAGCACCCCTGGGCAGCCCCTGCCAGGGCTCTGTCACCCTCACTTGGAAGAAGGTCCTTTTCACGCTGATGTGGAGCCTCCTCTGCTCCAGCTGACACCCAGGGGAGCAGTGACCCAACCTGAGAAGCAAGGACAAAGGGCACCGGCAACGTCCGTCCCGCTCTTCCCAAACCCTTCTGCACTAGAGGAAGCTGTCGACAGCAGCTGCCTCTTCCAACACCTCAGCCAAACACGGGAGTGGAGTGAACTCGGTCACCAGTTCCCCAGGAGGCAGAGGGCTGGCGGGGAGGCGGCGGGGAGGCAGCGGTTACACAACAGCAGCAGCAGCCAGACGATGCCCTACTTCCAGGGGATGCTTCCTGCTAACGCCGCTGCTCCCTGGTCGCTGAAGGAGCCTCAAAGCGACGAGCAGAGGGGAAAAACCTCCTCGGCAGCCGCGGGAAGAGGGGTCCGAATCCCTCGCGCGGAGCATCGCCGCCCCCTAACTCTCCAAAGCTGCCCCGTGCCGGCACCGCAGGCTGCAGCCGAAAACCGGCCCCGACAGCAGCCGCTGCAGCCGGAACAAGCCCCGCAGACCCGGGCCAAGCACGAGCCGAGACGCTCCGACAGCAGCGCGGCGCTTGCAGCCGCTTCCTTAAGCCTGTCCCCAGAGGGAAGGCTCTGGTTTGTTAAACCCAACACGAGTGAAAAGCCAGAGCACAGCAAATAAAGGAGCCGAGGTTTAAGCTGAAGCAGGGCTTTAGGGTTTATGGATCGCAGGAAGCTCCACTTGCTCATCGCCCCTGGAGCTACGGCCGCGGGAGGAAAACGGCGCTTAAGCTCTTTAGAAGGGAGAGGGCGGGGAATCTGCCTGGGGAGGAAGAGCATCCTCTGCCACAGCATCACAGGAAGTTAGGGGTTGGAAGGGACCTTGAAAGATCATCCAGTCCAATCCCCCTGCCACAGCAGGCTCACCTCACTGGAGAAGCCATGGAATCAGAATCACTCGGGGTTGGAAGGAACCATCACCCTCGTTCTGCTCAAGCACCACACAGATCATCCTCACTGGGGTTTTTCCAGGCAGATTCATCCTACTCTTCCCCTGGGCTGGCCAGATCACAGCATCACAGAACATTAGGGATGGGAAGGGACCTCAACAGATCCAGTCCAGCCCCCTGCCACAGCAGGATCCCCTAAATCCAGTCACAGCATCACAGAACATTAGGGATGGGAAGGGACCTCAACAGATCCAGTCCAGCCCCCTGCCACAGCAGGATCCCCTAAATCCAGTCACAGCATCACAGAACATTAGGGATGGGAAGGGACCTCAACAGATCCAGTCCAGCCCCCTGCCACAGCAGGATCCCCTAAATCCAGTCACAGCATCACAGAACATTAGGGATGGGAAGGGATCTCAACAGATCATCCAGTCTAATCCCCCTGCAACAGCAGGATCCCCTAGATCCAGTCTCACAGAGGTGTATCCAGGCGGGTCGACCACCCAGAGAGCCCCCACAGGGCTGGCACCGCAGCCCCTCACACCCGGCAGCGCTCGTTGCAGTGGCCAGGGCCACTCTCTGAAGTCCCACCAGCACCAGGATCCTATGAGAACCAGAAAGGGTTGTATTAAAAATACATGAAACGTGCAGACAATCAAACCCTTTCGGAGCGGCTCCGCTGCTTTAAGCACCTGCAAACGCTGATAACGTGTGAGCAGCAGCAACTTTCGGAGGCAGCTCCTCTATTTTTATCCTCCTGCCTTGCTGAGGGTTTGATGTTTGGGGAACGGCCGAGCTCAAAGCGGGTGTAAAGCAGGCACTCGCTGCACATCAATCGCAGGGCCCCTCGGTCCTCCTCAGCCCTTCCCCACCCGGGCTGGGGGAGCTCCAGCACACAGGCAGTGCCCAGGGTGAGCAGGATCCCAGAACGTCAGGGATGGGAACAGACCTCCAAAGATCAGCCAGTCCAGCCCCCTGCCACAGCAGGATCCCCTAGATCCAGTCGCACAGGAACAGTCCAGGTGGGTTTGAAACATCTCCAGAGAAGGAGACTCCACAGCCCCCCTGGGCAGCCCCTGCCAGGGCCCTGTCACCCTCACTGGGAACAAGGTCCTTCTCCCACTGATGTGGAACCTCCTCTGCTCCAGCTCACACCCGCTGCCCCTTGTCCTGTCACTGGGTGCCCCTGAGCAGAGCCTGGCTCCATCCTCCTGACACCCACCCCTCACATATTGATCAACATCCACAGGGTCACCCCTCAGTCTCCTCCTCTCCCAGCTCCCTCAGCCGTGAAGAACCTCCCTTGCTGCTTCCCAACACCACGTCCTAACCGAAAGCTCAGAAAGCATCAGCAAAACATCCATCAGGCTCCCACGACCTTCTCCATGCTGCTGACATCAGCCCTGCTCTGGGCCAGTGGCCACAGACAGGCACAGCCCATCACTGGAGACCATCAGCTCTGCTGCCTGCAGAGGGTCTCGAAGGTCCTTCCAAACTCAGTCTCCAAAATCTCCAGCCCTCCAGCTGTTGTTCTTCTCAGAAGAGAGACAAGAGGCAGTCCTGATGCAGCTCATCTCTACCTTCCAGCAAACCTGCTCCCAGCCCAGGGCAAGAGCATCCGAACTCACAGCTGGGGAGGGGGGTCCCCTGCTTTGGGAAACATCCAGCACCTCTCCAGCCGGTCTGCTGGCACCGTGAGGGGCAGCATCTCCTGCTCCGCGCCCCAGGGAGGCAGGAACGCTCCACGGCAGCTCCTTGCCGGCAGGCATTATGCAGCCGGTGCCTCGGTGGCAGATAATCAAAGCTCTTCGCTACCTATCCTTTATTAATCCTTCCCTAATCCTCCTTGAAACTTCGGCTGCGGCGCTCATTAACCAAAGTCTGACTTATTAAATGCACAAAACAGCAGAGGCTGGAAATCTGCCACCCCCGAGCACCCCGCGGCACCCCCGCTGCAGCAAACCCGCAGCACCGCTGCTCCGTCCTCACCCACCGGGTGGGGAGGAGACCGGCCGGGGGCCACTGGACATTAGGGATTGGAGGGGACCTCGAGAGACCATCCAGTCCAGTCCCCCTGCCAGAGCAGGATCCCCTAGATCCAGTCACAGAACCACAGAATATGAGGGATGGGAAGGGACCTTGATAGTCCCATCCCCCTGCCACAGCAGGATCCCCCAGATCCAGTTGCACAGGAACACATCCAGGTGGGTTTGAAGCCTCCAGAGAAGGAGACTCCACAACCCCCTGGGCAGCCCCTGCCAGGGCTCTGTCACCCTCACCATGAAGAAGGTCCTTCTCACACTGATGTGGAGCCTCCTCTGCTCCAGCTGACACCCACTGCCCCTTGTCCTGTCCCTAGAAGCCCCTGAGCAGAGCCCAGCCCCTCGAGGAGGTGTGTGAGCTGCCAGCTCCCACCCTGCCAGCCCCACCACCAGCTGCAGGACACCCCCTGCTCCCGCTGGGCTGCCCCGGCAGGTAAACACCAGGGTCGGGCTACCATCCGCTCTGCAAAGGGACCTGAGGGGACCCGGGGGCAAGCGCACCAGTGGCCACGCCCCTGCCTCGGTTCCTGGTTCCGAGGGCTGTTTCTCCTTCCTCTCCCCCAGCGGCCCGCTCCTCCGCCATCCCGGGGTCGCGATCCGCCGGTGACAACGTTTCCGTGGCAACAGGCTGACGACACGAACACCAGCGACGAGGGTTTCTCCTGCGAAGCGGGAGCAGCGACGGGCTGCGAGGGAGCGGGCTGCTGCCGGGAGACGCCTCTCCCGTGATAGCTGCGGGAACAGGGACCGCCACAGGCGGGGGAAATTGCTTCCCTCTAAAAACCTCCTCTCTCCGGGCTTCTTTTTTTTCCCTAAACTTGCCCCCTCGCGAAAGTCTCCGAAGCCGGAGCATTCACGATATTTTAATGCTCTGTTCCGTGTTCAATGATCCCCCGCCTCAGACACTCGGTCTGTTACCATGGGGATGGCGGCCGCCCCGACGGAGCCTCCCGGCGCCGGCGCGGGAGGAGCGGAGCCGCCACGGACGAGCCGGCTCTGCTCGGCAACGAGCCACCACGGGGGGACTGAAAAGGAGCCCCACAAAAAAACCCCCCGCACCGTGAGTTTAGATTCGATCCCGTTTCTGAGCGGTGGCACCCCGGGTCGCGAGAGGTGGAGAGCGCTGGGGCTGTTTAGCTGGAGGAAGAGGAGGCTGAGGGGAGCCCTCATCGCTCCCCACAGCGATCCGAGAGGACCCTGCAGAGATGCTGGTGCTGGGCTCTGCTCACAGGTCATTAGCGACAGAAGCAGAGGGAAGGGCTTCCAGCTCCACCAGGGGAGGGTCAGACTGGCCATCAGGAAGAGATTCTTCCTGGAGAGAGTGGTCAGGGGCTGGAAAGGGCAGCCCAGGGTGGGGGTTGAGTCCCCATCCCTGGATGAGTTGAAAAGTCACACAGATGTGGTGCTGGGGGACCTGGTTTAGGGGTGACCTTGTAGAGTGGGGTTGATGGTTGGACTGGATGGTCCTGGGGGTCTTTTCCAACCTGAATGATTCCATGATCTATAGACCTGGATTCTCCATGGTTCTTTTCCCACCTGAATGACTCTACGAGCCCATGAAGCTTTCCCAGAGGTCTGGACCACTCTGCCCAGCCACGAGAGCCACATCTCACCCCATCATAGAGACTCTGTAACTGCAGAAGTTGGGCAGCCTGGAGCTGTAAAACACATTCCTTTGGCCAGATGTGCCCAGTGCAGCCAGAATCACAGAACATTAGGGATTGGAAGGGACCTTCAAAGATCATCCAGGCCAATCCCCCTGCAACAGCAGGATCCCCTAGATTCAGTCACACAACCACAGAACATTAGGGATGTGAAGGGACCTCAAGAGATCATCCAGTCCAGACCCCCTGCCACAGCAGGATCCCCTAGATCCAGTCACACAGGAACACATCCAGGTGGGTTTTAAACATCTCCAGAGAAGGAGACTCCACAACCCCCCTGGGCAGCCCCTGCCAGGGCTCTGGTGCCCTCACTGGGAAGAGGTTCTGGGTCCTGTTCGTGTCTGCCAGGAGGCTCTCAGGGCCAGGGGCTCCCTCAGCACACAAGGGAGGGGAGGTTCCTCCCGACCAGCCTCGCTGCCCAAGACCAGGACCTTGTGCCTGAGCCCCAGGAAGCTGTGCTCCCAGCCAGGAGATGATCCCCTGCACACCAGCCTGCACCCCTCGCCCGCTCGAGAGCCCCCCTCTTTGCTTGTCTGCTGCTATTAAAATTCCCCTTCCAGCACGTCATTCCCTCGACTAGCTTCTCTTGCTTATTAGAGGAGACAAAAAGCGTTTGGAGAATCTGATCAGAGAGATCGTGTTTTCTCCAGGCACTCCTCAGAATTTAATTCCAGATTAAGCATTGTTTAGGAGGAAAAAACCACCAAACACAACCCCAGCCCTCGTGCTCCCCGAGACCGCGGAAGGCATCGGGCTGGATTCCCCACCAGCTCTGCAGATGAACACCTCCAAATCCAGCAGGGAAGATCAGGCACGGACCCCCCGGTGGGAGAGCCTGGGTGGGACTTGAGCTCAGCTGGGGAGGAAGAGTTTCCTCACCCAAAAGGGAGAGCCCTGAGCTCCTCAGGAACCTCTTGGGGTGACTTTTTAAGGTTGTTTTTTAATGTCACGGGGTTATTGGTGCTTGACGGGCAACAGGAAAGGCTGCTGCCCTCTCCAGCTGGCTGCAGCATCACCGAGTCACAGAGCATTAGGGATGGGGAGGGACCTCGAGAGATCACCCAGTCCAATCCCCCTGGCCAGAGCTGTCCCACCACAGACTGGGTCGGGGGGCTGCATGTCCAGCAGCTCCTCGCTTACTAACACGGTGTCTGGTGGCTAGGAACGGGCTAACGACCTGCGGCACCGGCGCTGGGTCCAGCGCAGACATCACCACATATCTGGAGATGTTTCAAACCCTCCTGGACGTGTTCCTGTGCAAGTGGATCTAGGAGACCCTCCCGTGGCAGGGGGTTGGACTGGCTGATCTCTCGAGGTCCCTTCCCATCCCCTCCGTTCCCTGACTCCGCGATCGAGGGCTGCCCAGGGCACACGGCTGCACAGACTCTGTGCCCAAACCCCTCCGCAGACCGACCGGCACCAGGAGCCGCAGCAGCCCAGAGCCCAAACAAAAAGCCCGGCGCAGGGCTCTCCCGGCACATTCCTCAAGCCCTAATTACGCCTGGTAATTACATATTTAATTGTGGAGCATTAATATCACCTCAGCCTATAATTACGGCGAATTGGTGTAAACCTAATCAAGGAAAACCGCCGCATTTGCATAGAAGTTGTAATGGGAAGGATAACGATCCCGCTAACAAGACGGGGGATGAGGGCGCGGGTCTGTGACAAACACTCGGTGTCAGGGAGAAGAGAAAGCGATTTTCTCTCCCGAAGATTATTTCAGGCCCATTTAACACAATCTGCACCGCGCCGCTGACGGGCGGCGTCTCGCGCACGTCGGCTCCGCTCGGGATAATGCTCCCGACTCCCATAAAAATTCATCACTGGATTTAGTCCTAGGAGGGGCTGGAGCGGCTGTTAAACGTCGCTAGGACCGGCTCTTCCCCCCAGCCCCACCCCGGCACGGGCCAAGCGCCGCGGCGGTGCCGTCCCAGCGCCACAGCTTGATTCTCACCCGTAAAACAAGCAATTAAGAGCCGGCACGACTGCTCGGAGCTCCCGAGGCCAAGGATGAAAACAAATTGGCTTTTAGAAATTCGCCGTCGGCGCCGGTAAAACCTGGCCCAGCAGCTCCAATTGTCAGTGATTTGTCGCCTCTGCACCGATGGGCACCTGGGGCCAGGTGGAGGTGGAGGCAGGCATCACCTGCATGGCTGAACCGCAGCAGGACTCGACTTCAGGTGGCTCAGTGGTCCTTTCACAGCATCACAGAACATCAGGGATGGGAAGGGATCTCCAAAGATCATCCAGTCCAACCCCCTGACACAGCAGGACCCCCTAGATCCAGTCACAGAACCACAGAACATCAGGGATGGGAAGGGACCTCCAAAGGTCATCCAGTCCAACCCCCTGCCACAGCAGGATCCCCTGGATCCATCAAATCATAGCATCATTAGGCATTGGAAGGGACTTAAAAGATCCCCCTGCCACAGCAGGATCACGCAGACCAAATCATACAGTCAGTCTGGGTTAGAAGGGACCACAGGATCACCCAGTTCCAACTCTCCTGCCATGGGCAGGGACACCCCACCCTAGATCAGGCTGGCCAGAGCCCCATCCAGCCTGCCTTAAACACCTCAGGGATGGGGCCCCAACCACCTCCCTGGGCAACCCATTCCAGGCTCTCACCACTCTCACGATGAAGAACTTCCTCCTCACATCCAGTCTAAATCTACTCATCTCCAGCTCTGCTCCATCCCCCTAGTCCTGTCACTACCTGCCATCCTAAATAGTCCCTCCCCAGCCTTTTTGTAGCCCCCTTCAGATCCAGTCGCACAGGAACATGTCCAGGTGGGTTTTAAATGTCTCCAGAGAAGGAGACTCCACAACACCCCTGGGCAGCCCCTGCCAGGGCTCTGGCACCCTCACTGGGAAGAAGGTCCTTCTCACCCTGATGTGGAACCTCCTCTGCTCCAGCTCACACCCACTGCCCCTTGTCCTGTCACTGGGTGCCCCTGAGCAGAGCCTGGCTCCATCCTCCTCACACCCACCCTTCACATACTGATCAACATCCATGGGGTCACCCCTCAGTCTCCTTTTTCCCAGCTCCAGAGCCCCAGCTCCCTCAGGCTCTCCTCAGCAGGGAGATGCTCCCCTCCCTCCATCACCCCTGTGGCTCTGCCCTGGGCTCTCTCCAGCAGCTCTGTCTCAGAACATTAGGGATGGGAAGGGACCTCGAGAGATCGTCCAGTTACAGCCTCTGCCCATCTCTCACCTCATCGCTCCTCGCCATTAGCCAGAGTGGCTACTTAGGAAACAGCATCGGGGAGGCAAGGGGAGCGCTCAGGCGAGGGGTGGGCGAGCGCGTGGGCGCTGCTCCATGAGGCAGGCGGTCTGGACGTCTCTGCTGCGAAGGCAGCAGCTGCACACAACATCTGGAAACCCCACCAAGAGCTTCTAGAACGCGGAGGAAACCGCCTGCTTTGATGTGTCTCCTTGGCAACCAACAGCGCGAGGCAGCGCTCGGGTGCCTCGGCAACTAAGAATTTCATCTGGAGCCAGAGGTCAAGGCAAGGGAGGGGCATCAGTGGCCACGAGGCGCTGCCTGCAAGCCACGGTCAGGCTGCACTTGCAGCCCACCAGCCGAGCGCCTGGACTGCTGGTGGCGGGGAACAGGGTGAACCCGCCTGGACACGTTCCTGTGTGACTTGGTCTGGGGGATCCTGCTCTGGCCAGGGGGGCAGACTGGATGGTCCTGCGAGGTCCCTTCCCACCCCTGATGTTCTGTGACTCTGTGACTAGGATCCCTGCCCTGAACCTGAGGCAGGGCAGCTGGTAGGGCTGGTCCTGGTGACCCAGAGATCCCCACCAGCCCTCTGCTCCTGGTGACCCAGAGATCATAGAATCATTAGGGATGGGAAGGGACCTGGAAAAACCATCCAGTCCAGTCCAGTCCCCCTGCCCCAGCAGGATCCCCTAGATCCAGTCACACAGGAACAAGTCCAGGCAGGACCAGGTTGGAGCTGCAGCAGCTACATGAGGCCATCAATCACCTTCAACACTTGGGGAACAAGCAGCTCTGCAGCCCACGGGAGGTCTGCGAGGTCCCCCCACCACCCCGCGGGATAGGTGGGTTCTCACTGCTCCAACATGATGGCCAGTGACTCCTTTTCGCTGGATTTACGGACTTGCCCAGTAGCCTGGGCGGCTTGTTCCCCGCCGGCAGGAGGTTCCCTGCATCTGGATTTGGGGAGCGCGTGTAGGAAGTGAGACCCGAACTGGTTCGATCCTCCCCGACTCAGCCGCAGTTTGGAGCGACTCCGCGCGTCAGGATGCCCCTACGCAGGCAAAACAGGCTGGGAGCCAGTAGCCAAGAAACTTGCCCGTCGCAGTGGCGGCAGATGGGGGGCACAGACAGATTACTGAAGGTGATGTGGAAACAGTGTCGACCAGCCCCACACCCCGGTGCTTCTCACCAAAGCCCTCACCCAACGGGCACCGGGGCTCTCACCAAAGCCCTCACCCAACGGGCACCTGGGCTCTCACCAAAGCCCTCACCCAACGGGCACCTGGGCTCTCACCAAAGCCCTCACCCAACGGGCACCTGGGCTCTCACCAAAGCCCTCACCGCGTGCTCCAGCCTCGTCAACCCCGAGAGCTCTCTGCCAGGCGCTCTTCCACCGACGCGCTCGGCAGCCTCAGAGGTTGTTTTAGAACAAATCTGTTAGAGGAGCCCTGCCAACCGCAAAAAGGTCTTGTGACTCAAGAAAAGATCAAATCTGACAGAGGGGGAACCGAATCCTCACGCTAAACCGCCTTCGCGCCAACCACCTCAAGCCACAAGTTCTCGCTTGGAGGAAGATGCCCCCACGTCATTTTGGCAGCCTCTCCATCCCCTCTGCCGAGGCCACCCCTTTGTTATCCCAAGGGCAACAACCACAGCATCCCCGAGGCTGGGAAAGACCTTCAAGACCACCTTTAAGCCTGATGAGGAACCTCCCTCACTTGACACCAGACTGGTGGCAGAGCAGCTCCTGACTGCTGGACCTGATTTGAGACCTTCAGGACCTGATGCTGCTTCAGGACATTAGGGATTGGAAGGGACCTTGAAAGATCATCCAGTCCAAACTGTCTGCCACAGCAGGATCCCCTAGATCCAGCAGCACACACCCAGGCAGGTTCTAAACATCTTCAGAGAGGGGGACTAACCTTTCCCTCCTTCCAGCACAGACTCATCGGGAATGGGGACGGGGCAGGTATTTTGGGCAGGGTTCACCGCACACGTTCCTCCCCTGGGATTTCCCCTGCTGAGCACAAAGGGCAAGTGGGGGGGACGTGGCTGCCAGGTGTTGGTGCTGGTCCTTGTGCAACAACACCAGCACCACCAGCATCAACAGCACCACCAGCATCAACAGCACCACCAGCATCAACAGCCAGGGCTGAAAAGTTGTGTCTGGCTCCAGCTTCCCCCCCGAACGGCCGATCTCCAGGTTGCCACAGAAACTCTGCGGGCGGCCACGCGCAGCCACCAGGCAGCACCACGGTCACCGTTCCCATCTTGTCTGCTTTGCACGGGAGCACTTCACAGTCCCGGTGGCCCTGGAGCTGCGCAGAGCGGCTCCCTCCATGCGGTGGAGGTTCCTGCGCGGTGTCCAAGCCGCAGTGATTAATCATTCCTGCTTCCCGGGCTGGCAGATCGAGGTGGGAAACGACATCCTAAATGAGCAGAGCTGATTACCTGGGAAAGCAATTCTTCAAGATAGCGCCGCTAACTAATAGCCCCATCTGCCACAGAAACACATTCCTGAGGGCCAGCAGCGCTGTCAGGGAGCGGAGAACAACCTCCCCGCAGCTGCCAGGTTTGCAATAGTTTTGTCACGAGTTGCCACCAACGTGCGGGGAAGCACGGCGGCGGCTCTCAGAGCCACCCTGGGAAGCCAGGAGTCGGCGGGAGAAGGTCTGCAGCAGCTCCTGAAGGGGAGAGCCTGGTGCTGTCGGCGCTTGTCACGGCATCACAGAACATCAGGGACGGGAAGGGACCTCCAAAGATCAGCCCGTCCAACCCCCTGCCACAGCAGGATCACCCAGACCAAGTCACACAAGAACACATCCAGGCGGGTCTTAAATGTCTCCAGAGAAGGAGACTCCACAACCCCCTGGGCAGCCCCTTCCAGGGCTCTGGCACCCTCCCTGGGAACAAGGTCCTTCTCACACTGATGTAGAAGACACCCACCCTTCATGTATTGATCAACATTCATGGGGTCACCCCTCAGTCTCCTTTTTTCCCACCTCAAGAGACCCAGCACCCTCAGCCCTTCCTCATCAGGTTCTTCTCACACTGATGTGGAACCTCCTCTGTTCCAGCTCACACCCACTGCCCCTTGTCCTGTCACTGGGTGCCCCTGAGCAGAGCCTGGCTCCATCCTCCTCACACCCACCCTTCACGCATTGATCAACATCCATGAGGTCACCCCTCAGGCTCCTCTTCTCCCAGCTCCAGAGCCCCAGCTCCCTCAGCCTCTCCTCAGCAGGGAGATGCTCCCCTCCCTCCATCACCCCTGTGGCTCTGCCCTGGGCTCTCTCCAGCAGCTCTGTGTCCTTCTGGAGCTGAAGGGCCCAGCCCTGGACGCAAGATTCCAGATGTGGTCTCACCAGGGGAGAGTAGAGGGGCAGGAGAACCTCTCTCCATCTGCCTGGAATGGACCTGACAGGGACCCCGGTACTTAAAGTAGGGTTTTCCCTGCCCAAACACATTTTCCCACTTGGATCTAGGGGAGTCTCCTCTGGAGACATTTAAAACCCTCCTGTGGCCGTGTTCCTGCATGATTGGATCTAGGGGATCCTCCCCAGGGCAGAGCAGAGAGGGAGGAGACCCCCTCTCCATCTGCTAACAGCCCCCGCTCCGTTCGTCGCTCCCTTTCCACCCAGAACCACGGGCTCACGCGGCTCCAATTATCGCGGGGAAACCCACAGAGGCAGAAGCGCTTCCCTAAAGCCCCTCAGCTCGCACCCAAACAAATCTGTCGAGGTCCCCTCTGCCGCGGAAGGGGCGAGCGGCGCCTCGGGAGCCGCGGCTCCCTAATTTCATTCAGAAGCCACCGCTCACGGGTTGTGCTGCTGACAGCTAATTACGTCCTCCCAGGTAAAATAAATGTCACGTTGGGAAGCTGCTTCCCTCGCGCAGAAATCTTGACTGATACCCCACCCCGACATTATTAATCAAGTGAAAAAGCTAATTAAATAGGGCAACCGGATTGGCTTCAGCTACAAGCCCGGCACCTTCTCCTCCTGCAGAGCAGGTCACTCCTCAGCTTTGGGTTTCGTTTTGCTCAATTCCAGCTCTTGGCACAGCCAGCCATCACCGGGGACACAAGTACTTACTCTGCAAGTTGGGTGATTAGGCAACAGCTCCATTCTGCTTCGTAAGGACAACGGGGCAGGGAGCTGAGCGAGCGAGGCAGCACCCGCACCCAGCACCCGCTGCTCGTGGCACCAGCGGCCCCGAGGCTGGGGCTACCTGTCACCTAACACACCCCTCCCTGCCAGTGCTGAAAAGGGGTTGACAATGGCCTTGAGAATCACAGAGCAGGAGGGATTGGGAGGGACCTCAAAAGATCCCCCAGCCCAGTCCCACTGACACAGCAGGATGCACTACATCGAGTCACGGCATCACAGGACATGAGGGACTGGAAGGGACCTTCAAAGATCAGCCAGCCCGACCCCCCTGCCCCAGCAGGATCCCCCAGACCAAAAGGCTGCGGGATTTGCTCTTCCGAGGTCCCCTCCGGTCCCAAAAGTGATTCTGCGGCTCGAGCTGACACAGGGGACACCCGCACAGCCCCTCCGCGAGGCTGCGGCACACAAAGGCTATTTCCTTCCCCGACGACGGCTACGACAAGATGGTCCCCGGGAGCCGCGGCCAGCAGCCTCCGCCACGCATCGCGGCGCCGGGGCAGAATTCAATCTGTGCCCGCAGCTCTCCTCGATAAACACAGCAATTTATGGCAATTTGAGAGATTCACTTGTTCCCCCGTCCGACGCTGTTTCACGCTTAACGCGGGGGGCAGCCCCTCGGACAGCGCCGAGCCGATTCAGCGGGAACAGCGACCCGAGCAGACGGACATTCCGGGCACCCGAGAGCCGCCCTCCAAGCCCCATCCATCAAGAGACGTCTGCGCGGCGGGTCTCGGGAGCGCGCACGGGCGGGGGGGGAAGGACGCAGCGAGCCCCATCGCGCTCCCGCGGCGGTTACTGCAGCGAAGCGCCTGTTCTTCAGCTCCTGCAGAGCCACGCAGGTGGCACCTCAGCAGGAAGCACACGTCCCCCCCGGCACCCACACACCCCGGGCGCGTTAGGAGGTGTTCGGGGCCGCTGCTCAGCGCCTTCCCCGCCGGGAGCTCCTCCTCGGAGCGGCTCCTCGGCCGTCATCCAGGCCGGCTGCATCGCTCCAAGGGCAAGTGCCGCCGAGTTATGGGACCAGTTCTGCTCCCGCAGCACCGGGAGTGGCGCGTCACTCAGCAGCTGGGCTCAAGGTAACCCCGGCTCAGCGGCTGGGGACTGTGGGCTGAGACACACAACCAGACACAGAGAACCAGACCCATAAAACATTAGGGATGGGAAGGGACCTCGAAAGACCACCCAGTCCAACCCCCTGCCCCAGCAGGATCCTCTAGATCCACGTCACAGCATCACAGGACATTAGGGGTTGGAAGGGACCTGGGAAAACCATCCAGTCCAATCCCCTGACACAGCAGGACCACCTAGACCAAGTCGCACAGGAACATGTCCAGGTCTGCAGGAGAGCGTGGGGTGAACGGCACTGGATGTGCTTTGGGGGGGATAGGAGCCACCTTCCTCATCTTGTGCACACAGAGCTGCTGGAGAGAGCCCAGCACAGAGACACAGAGAGGATGAAGGGAGGGGAGCATCTCCCTGCTGAGGAGAGGCTGAGGGAGCTGGGGCTCTGGAGCTGGGAGAAACGGAGACTGAGGGGTGACCCCATGGATGTTGATCAATATGTGAAGGGTGGGTGTCAGGAGGATGGAGCCAGGCTCTGCTCAGGGGCACCCAGTGACAGGACAAGGGGCAGCGGGTGTGAGCTGGAGCAGAGGAGGTTCCACATCAGGGTGAGAAGGACCTTGTTCCCAGTGAGGGTGCCAGAGCCCTGGCAGGGGCTGCCCAGTGGGGTTGTGGAGTCTCCTTCTCTGAAGACATTTAAGACCCACCTGGATGTGTTCCTGTGCGACTGGATCTAGGGGATCCTGCTGTGGCAGGGGGATGGGACTGGATGGTCTTCCGAGGTCCCTTCCAGTCCCTCACGTTCTGCGACTCTGCGAAGGGTGGGAGCCAAGCAAGAAGACAGGGGTCCCCCGCCTGTGCCGGGGCCCTGCTCCACCGAACAGAAATAACCGCGTTTGCTCTCCCCGTCCTCCTTGCGGCGATTACGCAGAGCTGGTTGTCAGGGGCCCTGCCAGAGCCAGGCTGAGGTCTGTGGGCTGTGCGCCGGGAGCCCATTTTTGGTCGGGTGATGGAAGCGACTGGGCTGGGGGTTGTTTTCAATTTCTCTGCTTTGCTCAGATTTCCCCTGGGGTGACCCACAAAAGCAAAGGGGAGAGGAAGAGCTTGTGCTGGTTTTCTCCAGCTTGCTGCTGTCACAGACACCCTGAAGGCTTCCAGAGGTGTTTTTCCTCTCATGTGCCTGCCCCACGTCGTGAACACAGGTCACGCCAGCATTTGAAGACCATCAAAAGGCAAACTGGAGAGAGTGTCTTCTCTGAAAAAGCAACAGAGGCTCCGCTTTGATCTCCTGGGGCTTCACTGGCAGCATCTGCACCACCACCAGGAGAGCCCATCGTCCCAGCTCTGCCAAAACAACAGGAACCTAAGAACTGATCTGGGGACGAAGCAGGGGGCCGGTGGGGACCGGCAGCACCTAGTCAGACCCTGAGGGTCACGAGGCAACGAGCTCCGGGCTCTGCAGCCTCCCGTTTGCATCAGACTCGCGGAGCTGCGTCGGCAGTGCTGGGGGACACCCAGAGCCCTGCGGCCGGGTCGGCGACGCGCAGAGGACACTCCACGCTGCCTTTCACGTGTCCCCCGTGACACTGCTGGGCGCAGAGGACGAGGGAATTCTCCCCCCTGAAAATGCTCCATTATTTTAATGGGATTACCCCCGCGATTGACAGGGTTTGGAGCAGCCCCTGGAATTGATTAGCCCGCGCTCCAGATAAGTCATTTGAGCACAAAGATCTCCGAAGTTTAAGTAACCAGCTGGCAAAGAGTCAATTCCCACCCTCCACAGCTTCAGGCACAGCCCCAAGTTTTGGAAGGCAGCTCCCAAACCCAGCAGTACAGAGCCTAAGGCAGCCCCAGATCTCCCCTTCCCTCTCCGCTCCGCTGACACTCTGCCCATGGTCAGTGGACAAGCTACAAACCACAGGCGAACCCTCCCTCTGAACATCCTGCGTGAAGAGCAAACCGAGCCGTGAATTAATGGGACATCAGGTCCAAACTGACCTGGGCTAATGGAGCTGCTCTTCTCACAGGACGTGAGGGATGGGAAGGGACCTCCAAAGATCATCCAGCCCAATCCCCCTGCCCCAGCAGGATCCCCTGGATCCAGTCACACAGGAACACATCCAGGTGGGTTTGAAATGTCTCCAGAGAAGGAGACTCCACAACCCCCCTGGGCAGCCCCTTCCAGGGCTCTGTCACCCTCACTGGGAAGTTCCTTCCTTCTCAACAAGAAACTCTCTACAGTGGGCAGCAGGGCAGCCTCAGCCTGAACTGAACTCTTGGAGAGACAGGATCATTTCTGCAGGGTCACACCAGAAATTGTGGAGAAGACAGCAGGGAGGTGCCTTGATGTTTCAAACCTACCTGGACATGTTCCTGTGCAACTGGAACTAGGGGATCCTGCTGTGGCAGGGGGATGGGACTGGATGGTCTTTCGAGGTCCCTTCCAATCCCTCATGTTCTGTGATTCAGTGAAATGGAAGTATCTCCTGCTGTCACCCACACTAGCTGGCTCCCACCCCAGTGGCAGCTCACAGCGTGCAGCCTCCACCAAGCACTGATGTGGTTGGTCACCCAGTACTTCCACCTCACTGAGCTCCCAGAGCCAAAGTCACCCTGGGAGGGAACCAGCTGCTGCACCACCCCCAACAACCCACAGTGCTCCCTTCCCCAAAACCAGGGCAGGCTGGTGCCTGCATGCGATGGCGGGGGGTTATTTACTCGAGGAGAGGGAGTCAATAACGGAGCTGTCACTGCTGTTTACCCAGGGCCTGACACACTCAGAGCTCTGCACAAACACCAGGGTCAGAGCTCTCCTCTTCCCGCACCACAGGCATCTCACAACCGGCCACAGCGGCGCAGGCTCCCCAGCACTCAACTGCCCTACCTGTCCCACTCAGCTCCCCAGCTCCACTCAACCAGCCACCCGCTCTAACGAAGGACAACCAGCAGCTCCACTCAGCTCCCCAGGTCAACTAAGGACAACCAGCAGCTCCACTCAGCTCCCCAACTCCACTCAGCTCCCCAGCTCCACTCAGGACAGCCAGCAGACTGACTAACGGGCACCACACAGTTGGCTCCCAGGGAGCAGCCCAGGATCACCGCGCACCCGGTGCTCAGCTCAGGCTGTGGCTGAGCTGGTTCCTCTTCCCTAACGCAGGACAGAGTCAGAGGAGGGGAATCCACACTGTGCAAGAGAACAGCAGCTTCCAGACGTAGGTTGGCTTCTGTTCAGAGCCAGAGAGCAGCAGCCATCACAGTGACCTCCAGACCCACGGCCACCACAGGGGCCAGCGAGGCTGCCAACTGCTCCCGTCGCCCCTTGAAACGCAGCCTCCCGGCAGCTGTCGGGGCGAGACGCAGCCGAGACGGAGGCGACGCGTCCCACCCTCCCCGCGGCTGCGGCACCTCCGAACGGGCACTTCGGTGCCGCTTTGCGCTGCAGCCGGGGGAGCCGGCGGAGGAGCAGAGCTGCGCAGCGGCATCGCCGCGCTGGCCCGCGCCCAGGAAGGTAATTAAAAGCCTGCCCCCCCGAACAGGTGGCCATCGACAACCGCTGGCGCTGCCTTTGCCTGCCAAGCAAAAAGCCGTCCGTGCAGCGCGGGCGCCGCCGCAGCGAGCCCGGCCGCAGCGAGCCCCCGGCGACCTCGGGGCGGCTTCCCGGGCTCCGACATCTGGCCCCGTCGCAAAATTGCCATCGATCCGGCTCGAGCTGCCAGCGCGGCCCCGGCACTCGGAGAAGGGGGGCGGCGCCGCTCCCCCCTCGCCGGTCACACGGGGCCGCCCCGGTTATTTAGGCGGCGGAGGATCGATAACGGCCTCGCTCGGTCTCCCGGCATCGACGTGCAGCCCGGGCACGACGCCATCGCGGGGCTGCTGAACCCACCGGCCGATGCTCCGGGGGGAACCGTTCCCAGCCCGAGGAAAGAGCAAACGGGACGAGCGGGGCCAGAACCGCTGGTCCCGGAGAGCAGCGGCGCCAGCCCCAAGGCGGACCTCGCGGTCCCGGAGCCGCGAGTGGGTTCGGTTCGAGCTGCCGGTCCCGGCACGGGCGGCTCTTAGGGGGAAGCTCTCTTCGGGGGTGGCTTTCAGCAGGAAGTCTCAACCGGAGGCGCTCATTGTTTCTTGTTGAGGTGGCAAACCGGCCACCTAGTCTTAGGTCTCTGTGGCAAGCACCCTAAAAATACCGACCTCCTCGGCAAGCGCGTTACCCCGAGCGCTGCCCGGAGAAGGCCGGCGGAAGGAAGCTGCTGCGGAGCCCCGCCGCGTCCAAGCCCCAGCGAGCACATCTGCGCAGCAGCCACCCCTCCAGCGGAGAAAACCCACCCAGCAGCCGGGGAACTTCACAACACACAAGTCCCTAAGGACAGAGGACGCCGGCAAAGCTGCCGGGGAACGCGACACGGCCCCCGTAAACGGAGGATTCTCCCAACTAAATTAGAAATTATCTAATACATCTGACCCCGGCTCAGAACTGCAGATTATCTCCTCCAGCTCCCCCTTCTACTACCCTGGGTGCTCGTACCGGCAGGAATTTGATTTCTCAGGATGAGATTTTGAAAAGGCACAATTACATTTCAGTCCAAAAATGCCAGCTCGCCCGGCTCTGGACGCGGCGATCGCCTCCTGCAAGGGTTCTCATCTTTGCTGGGGGCTTGCAAGGGGTCAGAGTTTTCCTTCTGAATAGGAATGACCCTGAGATCAAAGCTGAGCTGAGCACCTGCCAACGGCCACTGCCTCCGGTGCCAACGGGCACCTCTGTCCTTGGCGGTGACTAACAGGCACGAGGCACCGAAATAAATCCCCGACACCCCTATGAAGGTTCGTGTATTTTAGGAGGCTCCACATCAATATGGGAAGGACCTTCTTCCCAGCGAGGGTGCCAGAGCCCTGGCAGGGGCTGCCCAGGGGGGCTGTGGAGTCTCCCTTCTCTGGAGATGTTCCTGTGAGACTGGATCTAGGGGATCCTGCTGGGGCGGGGGGATTGGACTGGATGATGTTTCGAGGTCCCTTCCAATCCCTCATGTTCTGTGATTGTAATAAATCCTCCTACAGCTTCATGCTGGGGGCTCTCTCTCAACCAACCGCTTGAGCAGCTTCAGGAGTTGTAGATATAATAACCCCGAATGAGAGCTACAACCTGGTGGTTGCAGAACCCAGAGCTACAACCTGGTGGTTGCAGAACCCAGAGCTACAACCAGGGTGGGACCTGGAAACAGAATCAGGTGTGAACTTCAGGGCAAATAATCCAAGGCCATGCTGAGGTGTGACTTCCCCTCCCTCCCAATCCCATCAGATAGCAAAACACCTTCCAAAAAGGACATCAAGCGATGTCTTTGTGTGAAAATTCCTACCTAAATACCAGTCCAACAACTGCAGCTGAAACTGGGCTTCCCAGGCTCCCACCATGGCAGAGCAAAACCTGAAGTGCTGGGAGCCCACTGGCCAGCGGTTCCGTGTCTACCTGCACTGGAGTCCAGCACCCCAAAGCCAGATTTGCTGAGAGGAGCCAGGAGTCAGAGAATCACACAGCATCACAGAACATTAGTGACTGGAAGGGACCTCGAAGGACCATCCAGTCCAATCCCCCTGGCACAGCAGGATCCCCTAGATCCAGTCACACAGCTCCCCAGGTCACATCACGCACAGTGTGGCACTGACAGCAGAGTGGGTCCTCACATCCCACCTGCTCTTCCATTCCCTGCTGCCATCAGCTCTGCCAAAGCTGTTCGACCAGAAACTCAGAGGATTTGGAATGAGGACAGCACCTGGGATGTTTCTTTTGGGGTCACAGAACCACAGAACATTGGGGATTGCAAGGGACCTTGAAAGATCATCCAGTCCAATCCCCCCCCGGCCAGAGCAGGATCCCCTAGATCCAGTCAGGTTTTTTCTCCCCTAAGTTTAGCCCTCTGCTTACCTCTCACACAGAAAGTTCCTGAAGAGCTACCACACCACTGGATGTTCCACTGAAATGAGGGAATCTCCATGTCCTAGGAGGATCACAGAACACTAGGGACCATCCAGTCCCCCGTCCCAGCAGGATCCCCTAGATCCAGTCACACAATCACAGAACATTAGGGATTGGAAGGGACCTCAAAAGACCATCCAGTCCAATCCCCCTGCCAGTGCAGGATCCCCTAGATCCAAAACACAGAATCACAGAACATTAGGGATTGGAAGGGACCTCAAAAGGTCATCCAATCCTCCTGTCATGCAGGGACCCCCTAGATCCAGCCACAGAATCACAGAACATTAGGGATTGGAAGGGACCTCAGAAGACCACCCAAGTCCAATCTCCCCACCAGTGCAGGATCCCCTAGATCAATGTGGGGAAGAAATGAGATCTGGAGGCTAGAAGACACCTGGGAACATGCCTGTGGTCCGAGAGGGACTCCCAACCCTGCACAAGCAGGACAAGCTGGGCTGCTGGGCCATCTAAGCCTAATGGCCCAGGCAGAGGCACGGGAAGGGGTGCGTTCAACTGGCAGAACATTCAGGCTGCTTTAAAGAAGATAAGTTTGTCAAAAAAATCCCCTCCGGGAAGAAAATTTAACACATGCTAATCTCCTGTGTTTCCTCGGAAGGAACTGCCTTAATCAACTGGAGCATCTTCATCATGTCAACAGCAGCCAGGAGCACGTGTCCCACCAGCAGCCCGCGCTGCAGCTGCTAAGCAGCTTTGGGGTTTCTGGTGTTTATATGCACACACACGCCTCAATCTGCTAAGAAACAGATAAAACACGTAGGTTGTTCCTACAACTCCGTAAGGTCACGGAAGCAGAGGGATGAGGCACTGAAGAGGGAGGCGCCGCGAGCGGAGCCGAAGCCGCCCGCAGTCAACACACCCGAGCTCCCTCCTGCAGTGGCTGAGGACTTCTCCAAGAGGCAGACGTCAAGGGCCCGAGCTGGCAGCACCCACGCGGCTCCCGCCTGCGCGGGGGGCAGAGCCCTCGCTGAGCACAGACCTGCTCAGCTTCTGCCCCCGAACGACCTCTGCAAACGTCAGCTCAGCCGCAGCAGCCGGGGCGCAGCTCCCTCGGAACTGCACCGACAGCGTGGAAAGCCCACCTGGCCGGGGGCTCGTGGCCCCCTGCAAGAGAGGGGCAGGGACCCCGAGGCAGACACTGGGGAGCGTCAGAGCATCCCAGAGCCGTGGTCTTCACTGCAGTGCGAGGAAGACACCGAGAGCCACCAGCAGCGCTTGCTGATGCTGAAGCCCCTGCACTGATGCTTCCAGTGCATCAGGGGACACTAGGGATGGAAAGGGAGCTTGAAAGAACAGCCAGCCCAGTCCCCCTGCCACAGCAGGATCCCCTAGATCCAGTCACACTGGAACATGTCCAGAAGGGTTTGAAACATCTCCAGAGAAGGAGACTCCACAACCCCTCTGAGCAGCCCCTTCCAGGGCTCCATTACACTCACCATGAACTAATTCCTTCTCAGACTGATAACAGAACCACAGAACATTAGGGGTTGGAAAAGAACCTCGAAAGATCATCCAACCCAATCCCACCACCACAGCAGGATCCCCTAGATCCAGTCACACAGGAAGATGGCCAGGTGGGTTTTAAACATCTCCAGAGAAGGAGACTCCACAACCCCCGCTGGGCAGCCCTTTCCAGGGCTCTGGCACCCTCACCATGAAGAAGGTCCTTCTCACACTGATGTGGAACCTCCTCTGTTCCAGCTCACACCTGCTGCCCCTTGTCCTGTCACTAGATGCCCCTGAGCAGAGCCTGGCTCCATCCTCCTCACACCCACCCTTCCCATATTGAACAACATTGGTTTCACCAAGGTCCTGCAGCCTTTGCATCGTGGCTGCCCTGCAGAAACCACCGCTCAGCCGGGAAGCTCAACCCAGTCTATGTCCCTCTAATCCAGGGAGAGCAGCACGATGTCACCTCCCCTCCCCATCACTGCTTCAGAGAAGCTTCTGCTTGGCTTGGGGCTGGAAAAATGGTGGTTGAAGGCAGTGAACGTCTCCATCACCAGCTTTCCTGGGAAGCACAGGAACACCCACACAGAGCCACCACCGGTCCCCCTGCACGAGCCCGTCGGCAGATTTCCCACCACCTGCATCTTCCCTAAGCGATGCCAACGAGCCAAGAGTCGTCTGGCAGCAGCCCTATGAAAAATACCTGTGTGCAGCTGCACGCGCGAAGGCTACAGGCCACTGGGTAGCTGCCAGAGATGATGGAGCACAGTGTAGTTTACTTATTTCTTTTTAATGGCTCCAACATTCCACCTGAAAAATGGGTCCTGGAGCTACGTAATTGGGGATGAAAATTAAGCGACAGTTGCCATTTGTCACGGGGAGGGGGGCGGCTCACACGAGGGCACCGAGCTGGTCCCCGCGTTCCCCCACTGCGGGAGAGCAGGAGGCACTGCAGGGCAAACGCCTTCCTGCGAACCTGGTGCGGAGCGTGTGAGGCCACCTCGCCGGGAGACCCGAACGCAAAGGCTCACAGACATTGGGGACTGGAAGGGAGCTCGGAACATCAGACAGTCCCACCCCCTGCCACAGCAGGATCCCCTAGATCCAGTCATTAGGGACAGGAAGGGACCTCGGAAGATCAGACAGTCCCACCCCCTGCCACAGCAGGATCCCCTAGATCCAGTCGCACAGGAACACATCCAGGTGGGTTTTAAACGTCTCCAGAGAAGGAGACTCCACAGCCCCCCTGGGCAGCCCCTGCCAGGGCTCTGGCACCCTCACTGGGAACAAGGTCCTTCTCACACTGATGGGGAACCTCCTCTGCTCCAGCTCACACCCACTGCCCCTTGTCCTGTCACTGGGTGCCCCTGAGCAGAGCCTGTCAGGAGAAGGAATGAGGCTGAAACTCCTCCACGTCCACCATGGAGCAGAGCCTGGCTCCATCCTCCCGACACCCACCTTTCACATGTTTCCAAGAGGACAGTTCAGCTCTATTTAACACATCAACAGCTCTCAGGGAACTGGAGCAAACGAGGAGCAAAAGCACCGGGTTTTACTTTTAGCTTCCCCTTCGATGCCCTCCCCAGGCGCCAGTGGAGAAACACCACCTCCTTCTCTCCCCTCCCGCTCGGCTCTCCGAGGATGCCAGGAGGGAGGGCAAATGCTTCCCGTGGGCCGGCTCTCTCTCTCCCCAGTCACAGAGCATCCCAAAATAAACACGAGAAGGCTCTGAACCGCAGAACATTCTCAAGCACTTGACACCAGGCTCCCTCTCCCCGAGCGACGCAGCTCACTCGCCCGCTCCCCCGATGGGTCGCCCACCGCCGCGGCCACCTGCTCGGCCCCACGGGCGCCGTTTGCTCATTTTCCCTCCGCGGGGCCAAGCGTCGGACGCGCTGCCCGTCGCGCCAAGCGCCCGCCTGGCAGAGCCCACGGGCACCGGCGCTGCCCAGAGCCAGCGTCACTCTTCCAAACCGAGAGCGCAGACGGGCGCAGAGATGCAGGCAGGAGCGCCAGCACGAGCGTCCCCAGGTCGCCCCCGGTTCAAAGGAGCCATCTGGACTCCAGAAGGACCCAGGGCTGCTCTTCAGCAGAAGCTGTCGCTCGTGTTCCGCAGACGATGGCCAATTAGTCAGAGCCAGCAGCGGTGCTGATGTGGTCTGCGGGCTCACGGGTCAGGCACGAGCCAAAAGGCTCCGAGGCAGAGAGAAATCAGAGCTGGGGCTTCATGGGGGAGACCCACTGGTGAGACCGAGAGCCTGGGCTTCACTCACAGAGTCACACAGGCACAACTGCAGAACATTAGGGCTTGGAACGGACCTCAGAAGGTCACAGGACATTAGAGATGGGAAGGGACCTCCAAAGATGACAGGACATTAGGGGCGGGAAGGGACTCCAAAGATCATCTAGTGCAATCCCCCAGCCACAGCAGGGTCCCCTAGATCCAGTCACAGAATCCCAGAACATCAGGGATGGGAAGGAACCTCTGAAGATCATCCAGTCCAATCCCCCAGCCACAGCAGGAGCCCCTAGAGCCAGTCCCACAGGAACACATCCAAGCAGGTCTAGTCCAATCACTCCTCGCATTGCTCACGCATCCAGTCATCCCAGCCCCACGGCAAAGCCCCTAGATGCAGCCCCAAGGCCACAAGAGGGGTGTCAATCAGCCACTTGCAGCCGCCTCCGGTGCCCGGAGCAAGAGCATCCTGCTGGAGGCAGCCCGGAGCCGCTGATGCAGGTGGCAGGCGCTGTCAGCCGCCTCGAGCAGCAGCAGCAGCAGCAGCAGCAGCGCCGGGCTGTGCCAGTCCTGCCTGCAGGGTAGCTCTGGTTTTATGCACAGAGGTTTACTACCACCCTATAAAAGAAGGGTTTCCAGAAGGCAAATGGACCGACGGCTCAGAATAGAGTGTTTACATTAACGCTTGGCAAGCGGAGCCTGCAAACAGAGATGAGCAGAGATAAGCTATAAAAACACCGCGGACGCTGACTCGCTGCGATAGGAGCTTGTAATCCAATTTCAAGTCCTTCTGCCAAGGGTTCCACACAGCATCTTCGTGCGCGGCGGCCCCGGCCCTCGTCCCGCCGCCCCTCGGCGAGGATTAGCCGACGCGGAGGAGCAGCCATCGAGAACCGACGCGCCGTTTAAAAAGCCATTGCGAGGGGACGCTACGAGCCGACGCGGCCGAAGCCACCGGCCTTCCCCTTGCCGAAGCGTGAAAGGAGCGGGAAAGGGCAATAAATCCGGGCTGAGCGGCAAACGGGGACGGCAGCAAACCTTTGCATCCTCACTGCTGTTGATGGAGAGCAAACGGGCTCTGCCGGCACCGGCGGGGCTCATGAGAGCCGCGCTGACGGAGTCACTGCTGCCTTGGAATCACACAACCTTACAGACTGCAAGGGACCTCGAGAGATCGTCCAGGCCAATCCTTCTGCCACAGCAGGATCCCCTAGATCCAGTCATTAGAGGTTGGAAGGGACCTTGAGAGATCATCCAGCCCAGTCCCCCTGACACAGCAGGATCCCCCAGATCCAGTTGCACAGGAGCATGTCCAGGTGGGTTTGAAATGTCTCCAGAGGAGACTCCACAACCCCCTGGGCAGCCCCTTCCAGGGCTCTGGCACCCTCACTGGGAACAAGGTCCTTCTCACACTGATGTGGAAACTCCTCTGCTCCAGCTCACACCCACTGCCCCTTGTCCTGTCACTGGGTGCCCCTGAGCAGAGCCTGGCTCCATCCTCCTCACACCCACCCTTCACATATTGATCAACATTACTGAGGTCACCCCTCAGTCCCCTTTTCTCCCAGCTCAAGAGCCCCAGCTCCCTCAGCCTCTCCTCAGCAGGGAGCTGCTCCCCTCCATCATCCCTGTGGCTCTGCACTGGGCTCTCTCCACCATCTCTGTGTCCAAGTTGTGTTTCACAGTGGACACACAACAAGCAAAGAGGATAAGAACAAGATGTGTTGAGCCAGTCTAGTTGGGTTGAGAGGGAGCCAAGTCATGTTTCACAGTGGACACACAATGAGCAAAGGGGATAAGTTGGGCTGGGCAAGTCTAGCTGGGATGAGAGGGAGATGGCACCAGCCAACAGCACCACCACCCCGACCCAGAGACTTCTGCCCCCCTGGGAACTCAGTGGCCCAGATCACATCGCATCGCACAAGGTCTTGCTTCTGAAGTTCCTAGTTTCACCAGAAGCTTGGGAGGAATTCTCCTTCCAGTTGACTTGGGTCTGACACCGTGTAGGAAAGATCCCTAATTCAGTTAATCACTCGTCATGTAAACAAAGGAACCTCTCGAGAGGCAGCGAGGAACCCGTAGCTGTATTTGCAATGCATGAGAGGGTGGTTTCTCCAGGCAGCAACAATGCAATCCATTCAGCGTGAAGAGTCTGCGAGGCCAATTAAATGCTTTGGGTTCCATAATTATGATTGCAGTAATGAATGGAGGGAGCGCTGCCGCCGCACAGCGCGCTGCCTGTTCAGCCCCAGTCAATGGCCGGGCTCTTGTCTGCTTTCGGCCCACCTTTTGTGTCGCCTCGCACCGAGATCTCGCAGATTGCTTTGAGCACCAGGGAAGGACCCCCCAAACGCCGCAGGTACCGCGCCCGCGCCCCCTCTGCGGAGGGGATTAGGCGCTAAAGGGATAACGGTCGCAGCTCCGGCCTTAATGGGAATTCGGGGGGGCTCAGGCCACCATATGGACACCCCAGCGAGCCCATGATGGCAGCAGAAAGATGAAATATCTTGTGCTGGGGTCTTTTGAGGTCGTCTTCCCCTTTACAACAGCTCCTTGGGTCAACCCCTCACTGGGGAAAATGGTTTGAGTGAAGGACTCCTCCACCCTGTCTGCTTCCCACCAGCAGCTCTGACCCATGATGTGAGCGCAGAGGTCACAGAATCG
Organism: Rhinopomastus cyanomelas; assembly: GCA_013400115.1. NCBI lineage: Eukaryota > Metazoa > Chordata > Aves > Bucerotiformes > Rhinopomastidae > Rhinopomastus > Rhinopomastus cyanomelas. The sequence continues at coordinate 449,168 of VXBP01004440.1, forward strand.
TTAGGGATGGGAAGGGACCTCCAAAGATCATCCAGTCCAGTCCCCCTGACACTGCAGGATCACCCTGATCCAGTCATTAGGGATGGGAAGGGACCTCCAAAGATCATCCAGTCCAGTCCCCCTGACACAGCAGGATCCCCTAGATCCAGTCATTAGGGACTGGAAGGGACCTTCAGAGACCATCCAGTCCAGTTCCCCTGACACAGCAGGATCACCCAGACCAAGTCACACAGGAACACAGCCAGGTGGGTCTTGAACATCTCCAGAGAAGGAGACTCCACAAGCCCCCTGGGCAGCCACAGCCCAGCCACAGCCCAGATGTGGCGTCTGGACCAGACGACCTCTCGAGGTCCCTTCCAACCCCTGGCGCTCAGTGTGATCCCGATTCCGCCTGCGGTTCTCTCCTTGTCCCCCTCTGACACTCCCCGACCACAGCCCCCACCAGCCGGCGCCAGAAGGGAGTCGGGCACCGCAGCAACACCAGGGCGGCAGACGTATCACCCCTAGGGCTGCAGGGCGAGCCTGGAAACGCGGGGACGGGGGCACAGCAGCCTGCTGCCGGGGCGGTTCACCTGCAGCTGACAGGCAGGCAGGGAGCAGAGCTCCTGCCCCGCCGCAGGAACCGCAGCTCCCGCGGCGCTCCCTCCCCGCGGCTCCGAGATTCAAAGACTCCTGCCGGAGGCTGCAGACAGCCTTTTCCTTCTCCGTAGCCCAGTCAGCAGAGCCCAACCTCCGACCCAGCCGTCTTGCTGCAGCGAGCGGCCGCGAAGGGAAGCGCCGCTCCTCGCCGGCCGCCGCTTGTGGAGGGGGATCGTCACCTCCCTCCCCACCAGGGCCATGAATCTCCGCGGAGAGAACATCACATCACGCCCACAACGGGTTTGTGCCACGTGGCGCATGCTTGCCACGTTAGTCATGTCTCCCAAGCGGTGCTGCTTCCTCGCCTGGGCTCCCGAGCAGCACGCTCCCCCGGCAGGGAGAAGGTTAACGCCGGGGCAGCGTCGTCGGGAAACGAAAACAAGAGCTTCGCGCTGATCCGGCTTCACGAAGCCAGATGCTCAGCGACACCCTTCACGGGGAGACGGCAGGGTTACTGATGGGGGGCCCTGAAAGGCAGACCCTAATCGGGGCGAGCGGGGAAAATCACCCCTTCCCGACCCACAGCCGACGGCACCTGGAGCTGCGGGCGCCGCAGTGATGCTGACCCGAGGAGACCACCGAGCCCAGCGCCTTCCTGCCGAGTCAAACCGAGGTGCTGCTGGCCTGCCGCTGCCCAGCAGAGATCACAGAACGTGAGGGATAGGAAGGGACCTCCAAAGATCAGCCGGCCCAGTCCCCCTGACACTGCAGGATCCCCTAGATCCACTCACACAGGAACGTGGCCAGGTGGGTTTGCAAAGTCTCCAGAGAAGGAGACTCCACAACCCCCTGGGCAGCCCCTGCCAGGGCTCTGTCACTGGGAACAAGGTCCTCCTCACACTGATGTGGAACCTCCTCTGCTCCAGCTCACACCCGCTGCCCCCTGTCCTGTCACTGGGTGCCCCTGAGCAGAGCCTGGCTCCATCCTCCTGACACCCACCCTTCACATCTTGATCAACATCCATGGGGTCACCCCTCAGGCTCCTTTCCTCCAAGCCCAAGAGACCTCAGCCTTTCCTCAGCAGAGAGATCACAGAGCCACAGAACATCAGGGATTGGAAGGGACCTTGAAGGACCATCCAGTCCAATCCCTCTGCCACAGCAGGATCCCCTGGATCCAGTCACAGCATCACAGCACATTAGGGATGAGAAGGGACCCCGAAGGACCATCCAGTCCAATCCCTCTGCCACAGCAGGATCCCCTGGATCCAGTCACAGCATCACAGCACATTAGGGATGAGAAGAGACCTCAAAGGACCGTCCAGTCCAGTCCCCCTGGCCAGAGCAGGACCACCTGGACCAAGTCGCAGAGATGCTCCACTCCCTTCATCAGAACCAACAAACCAGCCCCCCTGCCCACCTTTCCCAGCTCACTCCAGTTGCCCAATTAAGAAATGGGAAGGTATTTTCCAGTAGATCAGGCTGGCAAGGATCTCCAAGGGCTCTCTGCTTTCCCAGCCAAACCCAGCGCCGTGGTGCCAGGGCTGCAGCTCAGGTGGGGCAGGCTGCCAGCACAGCCAGGGGCTGCTGGGCGAGGATTTCTAGAAAGGCTGCTAACCCAGCAAAACCCAGGCAGCAGCAGCCTTCAGCCAAGCCCCTCGAACACCCAGGGGCTCGGCAGGGTGGCGATCGCTCCCTGCACGGCCCCACACCCACAGACCCAGCCCCAACCCGCAGCGGGGTCCAGCAGCACTGGGAGCAGAAGGGCTCTGGTGTCCCCTGCGCGGGGAGCGAGAGCTCCCACTTTATCTTGGAAGCAGAACCCCCCCCCTCCTTGAGTGTTTTCCCCCCCAAGTCCTGCAGGTGAAGGGTGGTTTGAAGGGTTTTTTAATCTCAGGAGTGTGGCAGAGCAGTAAATCTTGCATTCTGCTCTGAAGAGCATCAGCTTGGGGCTTCATCTTGGGCTCCGATTAGACTCCCGAAGCAATGAATCTTCCATCTCAGAGGCCATTACCAACCCAGTTTTCCTTCATTTCAGACTGCTTTATCCCTGATTGTCTCATCAAAGCCACCTCCAGCTGTCCCTCGGCTGCAGGGGGCTCAGCAGACCCACCAGCTCTGCAAAGATTCACTGCCCAGAGAAGCCAGAAGCTGAAAGGGCTCCCTAGGAAACCCACAGCTATTTACCCCTTGGCTAATCAATTTGATGAAAAATTAAAATGATGCCATGTTTTGACAGCTCTTCCCCTCGAGATCCTGGAATCCCTTAGGAATCTCAGCCTGAAGAGGACCTTGGGCTGTGCCCAAGCCATGATGCTCATGCAACAGCCCCAACTACTCACTGGCCCGAGGGGCCATCACCCGGGGAGATCATAGAATCATAAGGGATTGGAAGGGACCTTCAACGATCATCCAGTCCAACCCCCCTGCCACAGCAGGATCACCCAGGAACACGTCCAGGTGGATTTTAAGTGTCTCCAGAGAAGGGAGATTCCACAGCCTGAGCCTCAGCCCATTCGGACCCAGTTAGCACTTTGCAACAGGGTGATCAAGTGACTCTTGGAAGGGTCTGAGAAGGACCTTCTTCCCAGTGAGGGTGCCAGAGCCCTGGCAGGGGCTGCCCAGGGGGGGTTGTGGAGTCTCCTTCCCTGCAGATGTTTAAAACCCACCTGGACATGTTCCTGTGATCTAGGTGATCCTGCAGTGTCAGGGGGACTGGACTGGATGATCTTTTGAGGTCCCTTCCAATCCCTGATGTTCTGTGATCGGATCTAGGGGATCCTGCTGTGCCAGTGGGATTGGACTGGCTGATCTCTCGAGATCCCTTCCAATCCCTACTGCCCTGTGATCTCAAAGAATCAATTCAACAGGCACCCAGGAGCTGGGTGGGAACCCGAGGAGGAACAGGGACCAAGGTTTGATGGGGAGAATCCCAGCCTTTCAGCTCCTATCAAAGATCCCACGATCCACCAGGATCTGGAGCTGCCACCCGCCAACCAGGGTCATTAAAGGCACTCGGGCGACTCCACCGAAGCCGCTGGCACGCGCCGGGAGCGCTCAAGCGCCGAGCCGAACGCCGACTCTCCGAGCGCGCCGCGGAGATCTGACGGTAACAGCCCAGTCCCACGATCCGCCGTATCTATCATCAACTTTTTAATTACCAATTGATCAGCATGTAGACAGTGTAATAGCTTTCAGCTTTTAATTACTGAACTATCAAAATCCCGACCAAAAAAGGAACCTCCAGAGATGGAGCTGTAATGCTTGATTATTCATCGCTACATAATGAATGATTTGTTTTTAAACAAGATGTCAAGTTCCTCATGTAATCCATCTGGATGCGCGACTCCGCGAGGCTCACACTGCCCATACTAAGCACCCGGCGCTCCCACCCTCCCTTCTCCCCCCGGCCCCACGAACGAGGAGCTTCTCCCACCCTCCCCAGGGCAAAGCCGTCCCCGGCTCCGAGGGCTGGGAGGCAAAGGCAGCACCCAGCTGCTGCGGGCCCAGACAAGGCGCTTCGTCACCCACCGGAGGGATGGGCTTCGCCTGGGAGGGAGCACACACCCCTCCCAGCTTGGGTCAAGCACAAACACATCCGTGGAGCAGCAGGCAGGGCAGTGCCACCCGTCAGCTGGCACCTACGGGGCTGCTAGGAACCAGAGCCATCACGAAACCGGCGCTGCAGCGAGGGGCACGTGGCCTGGGGAGAGGCACTTCCACCCTGCCCCGCGTTCTGACAGTGAGCTGGAGCAGAGGAGGGTCCACATCAGTGTGAGAGGAGCTTCTTCCCAGTGAGGGTGCCAGAGCCCTGGCAGGGGCTGCCCAGGGGGGGTTGTGGAGATCCAGCTGCCCAGGAACATGTCCAGGTGGGTTTTAAACGTCCCCAGAGAAGGAGACTCCACAACCCCCTGGGGTGACCCTGCCCAGCAATCCCTGACTGCAAACACGAGGGACCTCTGTGGGACCGGGAAGCTCTCAGGCAGTGGAGCTACTATCCAACAGCAGCTTGAGCAGAGGGTTCTTAGCCAAGAACCTACCAGCAAACAACACGTTTGTGCCCTCAACCCCAGTGGCAACCGTTAACATCCGTCATCCCAAACCCCCTGCGAGCAGCCCCACAGCTGTTCCCTCCGCGCGCCGTCCCCAAGCACAGACTCCACATAACAGCACCTGCTCCCATTACAGAAGGGAGGAGGAAGAAGAACCCTGTGTTTAACTCATCACAGCCTCAGCACCCCAGCTCTGAGTAGTCACCCTCTCCAGCCACCCCGAGGGGCTGGTCCCTACAAAGCAAGCACAGCTCACCCCGCAGCTCTTCCCCGGGACGCCGCTCGCATGCAGAGCTTGTAGGCTCCCACACAAGAAATTCAGTAATCAGTCCAGGAGCTGTAAGCACTTGTGACAACAATATCTATCAACACTTCCCGTATTTACAACTAAATCATGTAAATACGCCTCGGCTCTGCCCGGCATGCTGATGGCCGGGACACGCCGGGCTGGCAACAGCCACGCCAGCAGGGGCTGAGCACGCGGCCAGCTGCAGCATCACGGAGCATCGGAGACTGGGGGGGACCTCGAAAGATCAGCCGGCCCAGTCCCCCTGCCACGTCCCCCTGCCACAGCAGGATCCCCTACATCCAGTCACACAGGAACAGTCCAGGTGGGTTGGAAATGTCCCCAGAGAAGGAGACTCCACAGCCCCACCAGGGCAGCCCCTGCCAGGGCTCTGGCACCCTCCCCAGGAAGAAGGTCCTTCTCACACTGATGTGGAACCTCCTCTGCTCCAGCTCACACCCACTGCCCCCTGTCCTGTCACTGGGTGCCCCTGAGCAGAGCCTGGCTCCATCCTCCTGACACCCACCCTTCACATACTGATCAACGTTCATGGGGTCACCGCTCAGGCTCCTTTTTCCCAGCTCCCCCAGCCTTTCCTCAGGGAGATGCTCTGCTCCCTCCATCACCTCTATGGCTTTGCTCTGGGCTCTCTCCAGCAGCTCGTGTCCTTCTGGAACTGAGGGGCCCAGAGCTGGACACAAGACTCCAGATGTGGTCTCAGCAGGGCAGAAGAACCTGAGCCAGGTCCCACCCGCACAGCCAGGGCTGCCCAAACCCACACCAGCAGCACTGTGGGCACAACAGTCCCCCCCAACCCCGAGCTTGGCTGCTCTTCCTCAGGATTTGTGTGTTTTCCAGAAAAACTGGGACAAGCTGCCTCAATACCTGCTCTCTGCCTGCCCCTGAGGCCCTTCCGAAGCCACTTAAAGGGCAAAGACACCAGGTTCAGAGGGGCCGTACACCCCCCCGAAGCTCTGCTGCGCGTTAAGCCGGCAACAATTCCTCGGGAGCGGGTCCGCTCAGGCTCCGCTTCCACGGAGGTTCAGCAGCCATCTCCTAGCCCCGTGCAAACCAGCTGAGCAAGGAAATCCGTGCTGGCAACAACAAGCCACCCAGTGACTACAGCATCCATCGTCAGCAGAGAGCGGCTCCGCCGGCTGCTCCAGCGACACTTCCTTGCAGCAGGGAAGGGCTGCGCGTCCAAAGGCTCCCCGGAGACTCTCTCTCCACCCACCTCGGGGCTTTTCACAGAACCTAAGGGAGCGGAAGGGACCTCAGAAGAGCATTGGGAAGGGGCTGCCCAGGGGGGTTGTGCAGTCTCCTTCTCTGGAGACGTTCAAAACCCACCCGGACTGTTCCTGTGCGACTGGATCTAGGGGATCCTGCTGTGGCAGGGGGAGTGGGCTGGATGACCTTTGGAGGTCCCTTCCCATCCCTGATGTCCTGTGATTCTGTGCAGAGGTGCTGCCCCATCCCAGGTACGAGCTGCTGCACCTCACGGAGCTTCACGCTCTGCACAGCCTGGTGAGAAAACTGGGTGGCAAAAGCATTAACCTGCCTGGAGAAGCAGAGCTGCTGTCAAACCGACCCAGATTCTCCCTGGCACAGCACAACCCTCCCATGGCAAGCAGGGGCCTGGCTTTGCTTGCAAGGGCTGCTGACAGCCAGCGCAGCCCAGCAGCCCCGTGCAGTGCCCACCCTGCAGGCAGCCAGGAAGAGCATCTTTGCTGGGGAAAGCAGAAGTGGTGGCTCCACAGAACAGCCCTGCTCCTGCTGAGCTTCTGCTACCACAGCCCATGACCACAGTTACTGATGGGAATGAAGAGGCAAGGAACGGAGCGCGAATGTTTGCAAACCAAAGAGCTTCAAACCCAAACACAACCAAGTTACAGTTACAGGTCCCTAGATACAAACAGCCAGGGTCTTCCCTACAACAAACCCAGTCAGAATTAAGACCAGGTCCCAGTAACTCCATGGACAAACACCCGGTTTCTGTTTGCCCTGTAATCACAGACTGGTTTGCATTGGAAGAGACCTTAAGGGAGGTGGAACTGGATGATCCTGTGGTCCCTTCCGACCCAGACTGACTGTGTGACTTGGTCTAGGTGGTCCTGCTGTGGTGGGGGATTGGACTGGATGATCTTTTGAGGTCTCTCCCAATCCCTGATGATTCCACGATTATCATGGGGCTGGAAGGGACCTCCAGAGGTTGTCCAAGTCCAACTCCCCCCTGCAGAGCCATCACACACCAGACCAGGTTGCCCAGAGCTTGAATGACTCCAGGGATCATAGAATCATCAGGGATTGGAAGGGACCTCGAAAGATCATCCAGTCCAATCCTCCTGCCACAGCAGGATCCCCTACACCAAGTCAGACAGGCCTCCATCCCTTCTCTGGGCAGCCTGTTCCAGGGATCCCCCACTGAGCCTTGGGAAGATCTTGCAGCCACAACGTCCCACTAGACCTGGTCGCTCCAAGCTCCATCCAAAACCCTGTGAGCGTCAGCAATGCGGGTTTGTCCTACCAGGACCTCCCCACACCTGTGGCTCGACGAAGCCCATCCCAAAGCTGAGGAAGCCCTGGCTGGCAGCTCTGGGAGCAGCGTCCCTGCCGCAGCCGCCAGCAGCGGGGTCAGCAAAGCAAAGCCAAGCAAACAGCAGCGCCCCTGCTCCTCCAAACTCAGCCCCGGGAGCTAATCCAGGCAGAACGCCTGTGCAAACACGGCGGTGGAAGCTGAGGTGCTGCAGCTCTGCGGGTAGCGGGGCTGCTCGGATGCTACAGAGCTCCACAAACACTTTGGAGCGGGGCGGGCTCCAGCCGGCGCAGAGGCAGCCCCGGCGCGGGGAGGAGACGTCTCTGCAGCGAGGGGAGCCAGCAGCCTGACCCCGCTGCGATTTCAACACTTTCCAGCGGCCAAAGGGCAGCTGCTGCCCCGAGCTGCCCCAGGCCCCCCGGTGCAGCTCTGCTCGGCGGAGCCTTCTCAAGGTCACCGCTCCGTTGGCACTGATGCGATGGAGCCCACGGCGCCGGCGCTGCCGTTGGGGACCAGGGCTCCCCTGCTCCGCTCCAACCCCAGCGGGGCGCTGGGGTGGGTGCCTCAGCCCAGCAGCTGCCCTTGGGGCTTAGCCCCTGCAGACGAAGTTCCCTCTCCGCAGAGCCCTCCTGTGCTGTAACCCAGCTCCAGAGCTTAGCATCGCTAATATTTAATAGTGTTCTGCCAGGGAAACTGCCAGGCAGCCTCATTTGAAAACAGAAAAGCGGCAACAAGCAGTTTCTCATGCTTGATCCGATTACTCTGATCTCTCTTTTGATGCTGCAGACTCAGACTCGTATTTCTATTACTGCATGGGGGGAGCCGGCAGCGAGGGAGGGAGGGGGATGCCACTTGGCTGCTTGATGGTTCTCTCCTGCCTGTCACACTCGGGAGAAGGGATGTGCTCTGCAAAGTGCCAGAACAAAGTGGATGGAGGGGTGGGACGCACCCACCTCCCGCGGGCTGGGGGTACCAAGGACCCCTCCACCCCTCCAGCTCACAGAGATGGAGCTCGTAGACTCTCTGGCTGGAGCCTGCCCAGCCTTGGTGGTTTGCTCTCATGGTGTCAGCGAGCAGGTCACAGCCACAAACAGCAGCAGTGCTCAGACAAATAGGGGTTCCTGCATCCAACGCTGAGATCTCTCCAGCTCACTGGAGCCCTCACACGTGGACTGAGCAGTGGGGTGCATTGCCGTGGACACCACTGCAGCTCACCCCAGAGAAGACTGACTCAAGAGACCCCCTTGGGGAGCACAATGACATTTCCATTCTGGAAGGAGAGACCTTTGAAGAGATTATAAATCAGCGCCGCGCGCTTACCGACGCTGCTAAAAAAGGGCACGACGAGATCATTCGCAGCCACGACCTGAGCCGGGGGATTTACACACCCGGCGCTTGCTAAGCCCAAGTGCAACTTCAGGAGGCCCCGTGGGCTTCCTCGGCTTCAAGAGCTTCACTCGCATCTTCCCCTGCTCCACAGGTCGAGATCAACTGCCACATCTTCTTCCAGTGCTCAGCCAGGGATCCAGGAAAGGCTCCCGCTGCAGGGACCGGCTGGCAGCAGAGCTGCTCGGGGGAACCTCTGCCTAGAAGGAAGGTTCCAACACGACCATCCCCTGCGGCCAAGAGCGCACCCAAGGTTGAAAACCCATCCACCTCACGAGCTGCTGGGTTCACCCTCCCCAGCGTGGGGTGGCAGGGACTTCGCCGCTCAGGGAGGCCCCGAAACACAAGCACAAGCTGCAACCTCATCAACCCCACTGCGAGCCTGGTAGAACCCAGCACCTAGAGAGCATCACTGGATCGAGCACTGGAAGCTGCCAGCAGCTCCAGCGACAATAAACCAGCCGGGAACTGAAGGCTGAAAGGCCGGCGCTGCGCTCGGGTATCACGGCGATCGCTCATATTGGCATCTTAATGGGGGCTCGAGCCTGGCAATAGCTTCACCTTCAGGACTCAGTAAGGTCGGCGTGTTCTTAATACTCAAGTTTTTAAGCCACGGCAGAAGGGAATCGATGCAAACCGACCCGAGGGGTAAAAATAGCAGCAGTGGCCCAGCCCTGCGACGGGGCATCGCGGATCTGAAACCACCGAGCAGCCGGGCTGGGCTCCCGGGACACGCTGCGCCAGCACGGACTAACACCCGTCATCGTGGCCACGGAGGCCGAGGGAAAGCAGGCGGGTCCCGGTCACACAGCGGGCAGGGCCAGCGCCATGGGCCAGCCCGCACCCACACCTCCCATTAAAAACCAGTATGGCTAAATCCAGCCCGGGGCTCGGCCGCCAGCGCGTCTTGCGGCGGCGTGGGCCAGCGCCGGCCGACGAGCTCCTTCTGCTCCAGTTAGCAGAGCTTTGATCGAAGCCTCGTGCTACTTCCCCTTCCCAAACCCCCGCCGCAGCCGCCCTTTCCCAGCAGGACGCTGCCCCGGAGGCTGAGCCCCGCTGGACGGCCTTCAAAGGGCTCTGCGGCACAGCCCCCCCGGTAGCCACAGGAGCAGCTGCGAGCCGCGGCTCGCCATGCTCGCCGGCGCTCACCACGAAACCCCGCGACGGCGGCTGATTTATGGGACCCAAAGCAAGTACATACCGCTCGTAATTACAACATTCCAGCCCGGCTGGCTCCCTCCGCCCCGGGTCCAGCCACAGCCTCTTTATTTAGCGCAGCAGACGAGAGCGCAGCGGTCCCCAGGGCAGGCAAACGCAGCCGCGGCGGGCTGGGATCCATCTCCACGCAGCACCCCGCTCCTCCGGGGAGACCCAGCCGCGTGTCCTCGCCCTTCCGGGCTCCAGCCGGGGCAGCAAGAAGCCCCCCGGTCACGGGAGGTGCTGGGGTACCGGGAGCTACCAGAACCAGGGGAGGTAGCAGCTACCAGCCCCCTGTGAAGTGTCCTCGGGGAAGCAGGTGTTGGACAGAACCATCCAGAAAAATCAGCATCAGCAAGCGTCGTCGGGGTGCTTGTTCGCAAACAGGTTCCTGGGAGCCTTTCGAGGGTCCACTCACGCCCAGGCTGCAGCCGGCCGCCTGTCCTGGGTGGCCCCGGGCAAGCGCAGGGCTGGAGAGCTGCGCCAGTTTATCCCAGTGCAGAGCGCACCGCCATCGCCCCGCCGACGGGTCTGGGGGAAGGCAGCCAAGCCACGGGGGCCACCGAGCCGGGGGCCACACGGCTGCAGCCGCCTTCACTCGCGGCCCCCGGCAGAAAAACAAACAAAGCAAGCGGCGGCTCCGCAGCCTCTCGCCGCAGAGCCGCAGCAGCCCGCGCCGAGGAGCGTCCCCAGAGCTGGTCGGTGCTGGCGGGGTCCGGCCGGCGAAGGCGCTGAGCGCAGCCGGCTCCTCCGTGCGGAGCGAGGGTGGAGCAGAGCCATTCCCTGCTCTTCACACCCTCACGAAGCTCCTCGGCAGCGGTTTCCCAGCTGGACCGCCGTGCTCAGCAGAGGAAGGAGCCCAAGGGGCAGCCCCCAGGATCCCTTTAGTTATCAGCCCCTTCCTCGCGACGCTCCTCCAGCGCTTGTGTCGCACGTGGATCCCAGCCCTGTGCCCCCCAGGGCTAGAGCCCGGCCCGGGAGAAACAGCCGTGGATCAGGACTCTCCTTGTTTGCGTACGGAGGCTCCTCCGAAACTCCCCAGGTGAACGTGGCCACAGGAGCTCCCGCTGCCTCCAAGAGGGTTCTGCCGCGCACAGGGCTCATTTGGTGTCGGTAGCCAGGGAGGCTACGAGCGCGACCACCTCTCGCCCAGTCCGTCGCAGCCGGGTCAGGGCTCCACACGGTCTCCAGCCAAGAGGTTGATTGTTTCTCAAGAGCCGTGCGACGCTGCTCCGAGCTGCGGTGCAGCCCCTCTCGCTGCCCGCTGCTCCCTGGGCTGAAATCCTCCACCTCGCACGGTGTCCAGGAGTTTAATTAACTGTAAAGCACGGAGATGGAGACAAAAAAGCTCTGCGGGAACACGGATTCCTCTCGAATTCCTGCGTTAGCCCAGTCCACGCTGCCTGCTGGCCCCATCCGAGCACGCTCCAGCCACGCTCCGGATCCCGGGGTGCCACCTGGGCTGCCATCCGGACAGGAGAGAGGCACCGACGGCCCTCACGCAGCGCTGCCAGGCTGCCACAGCGCTGGTTCGCTCTTCCGCGACTCACGAATCGACAGAACGGGAACGGGGGGGGAACCGGGGAGCAAAACCACTGAGCGCTCCAGCCCCGGGGAGACGCTGTCTGAGAGCATTAACGCAGGAGGGCTGGGATTCATCCTGTGATCCACAACAGAGCAGCGAACCCCAGAGATCGGGAGGTTCCGCCTACAGCCCCGCGATCCGAACTGGCGCTTGGCCGCGGGGAAACCTCGATCGCGCCGGCACGGTCGGTGCAGCTCAGCATCTGGCCCCGCTTTTGTCTCCCTCCAGCCGCTCCGCTGCTCCGCACCGCTGTGGCGAGCGGGCTTCCCCAGGCAGAGCCGCGGCCAGCCGAGCCGAGAGCCGCTCGGGAGGAAGCGGAGCGGCTTCGCGTCGCGGTGAGGCATCGCGTCGGGCGGCAAAACAAAGAGCGGAGGCAGCCGCCCTGCAGAGGGGCTTTTGTTTGCCGTTCGGGCGCTCGTGTCTCAGCCACGGGGTCCGTGGGTCAGAGCGGCGGGCGGTTCGCTCAGCCGAGCGACGAATCCCCAAGAAGCGCTTGCGACAAAACGTCGGAGCCGGGGAGGGAGAGCCCAGAACTGCGAGAACATCTGGGCAGCTGCTGCCGGGCGCAGGCGAGTCCAGGCGAAGCGGCGTGAGCCGTTCCCTGCCTGGCGATGGAAAGCGCCGGCGCTGACGGCTGGTCTCCATCTTCATCCACGGCTGGTCCGACCCTGGGCTGATCTCCATCGCCATCGCCATCGCCATCCGTGGCTGACTGGACCCAGCGCTGGTCTCCATCGCTCGCAGCCAGCAGGCTGCGGAACGGCTCGGAGCTGCCCTTTGGGGCTCCCCCGCACGCCGGCAAATGCACCGGCACGAAGCGGAGCCGCCTTCCTCTCGGAGCCCCCGTTCGGAAGGAAAAGGAGCCGAGGTGGCCACCGGCTTCCCCCCTCCGCCCGGGGAAGCCCGGGGGAGCGCACACCGGCCGTGAATAACCCTCTTTGTTCGACCGGTCCGCCCGCGCCTTTGTGCCCCCCTTTCCCTTCCCCTTTCCCGGCGCTCAATGGCCCCTTGTTCTCCCCCGAAACGTCCCGGGCACGCAGCGCCCGCTGCTCCCGCTGCCAGGCGCTCAATGGAGCCTTGTGCCGCCCGGCCACGGGGGGACGGCACCGACGGGGGGACGGCACCGGGCTGCGGTGGGGGGGCGGGGGGACTGCACCAAAGCCACCGGGCACAGTACGAGTGCGTTCCCGGTGCGGGCGCGATTCGGAGCTGGGGGTCGGTCCCCGCGGGTCGGACTCGGGGTGGGGGGGCCCCGTCCAATCACCGCTCGCTCCGGGCTGGGGTCCCCGGGATGGGACCCCG
>VXBP01004440.1:462582-510622 GCA_013400115.1 Rhinopomastus cyanomelas
GCGAGGAGCGGCAGCAGCAACAACAGCACCGGCAGCGGCGGGAGCAGCCCTGGGCCGGGGCCGCGCTGGGCGCGACCCGCCATCTCCGGCACCTGCTCGGCTCTGCCCGCGCCCGCGCCCGGCAGCGAGAGCGCGCGTCAGCGCCAGGGGCGGGGCTTCTATCTGACTCCGCCCCTCCGCCCCGCCCCGCCCCCTACGAGCAAGGGGCCGGGGGGAAAGTGCGGAGCGCGGCGGCGGCCGAAGAGGGCAGCGCGGAGTGGAGGGCGAGGGACACGGGCGACGACTCGGGGAGTGGGGCGTGGAGGACCCCCCCCCCAGAACCGCGGTCTAGGCAATGANCCCGCCCCGCCCCGCCATCTCCTATCCCGGTCTCCCCTCCCAGCCCCCCGGTGCCGCTGGAGGCGATGCTGAGCCTTTCCCGGCTGCAGGGGAGCGGCGAGGCCAGAGCCGCCCCCGCAGCCACGGGGGGCTTTGGGGAGTGGTGGGGGGGTGGTCATGAGCGGCGGACGGGCACGAACGGCCCTCGGCTGCGGGTTTGCAGCCGAACAGCGGCTTCTGGCGGGGCGTGAAGTGAGGAGAGAAGGAAACCGCAATGGCTGCTCCGAGGGCTGAGCTGAGCCTTAGCGAGCCGAGCCTTAGCGAGCCGAGCCTGGGACCCAGCCGGGGTCTAACCTCCCCGGGGAAGGCCCGCCGAGCCCTCGCACCCCCCCAGTCAGGAACAGCGGGGGTCTGCTCAGAGGATGTCAGGTATCTCCAAGGTTATTAATGAGGTTATTCCAAGCTAACCTGAGGCAGGTGAGTTGTCAGTTTAACTTCAGCATCCTGCCTGCTGCCAAGCCTCAAGTGAAAACCGCCCAGGGCGAGAGCTGAGTCAGAGCACAGGGCTGGCGAGAGCTTCCACTGGCCCTGTTGCCGAGCTGGGCTGTTTTCGTACTGCCCGGTGCTGAGAAAACACCAAGCGCTGCTCTTTGCGACGGGGATCAGAGCGCTCACACCCCATCCTACATCCCCACTGCCCACAGGACTCTCTGTCTCCTGCGATGCCCCACAGCTGTGTTGTGCGGCTCCTGCTCGCTGAACAGCACTGGGGTTGGGGCCACCACAACCACCACAACCCTGTAACCCAGACCCCTTTGTCAGAAAACCCCGCTCTGTTTACCACTCGCACAGAAAGCTCCCGAAGAGCTACCACACCGCTGGATGTCCCACGGAAAGGAGGGAATCTCCATGTCCTAGGAGGATCACAGAACATTAGGGATTGGAAGGGACCTCCAAAGACCACCCAGTGCGATCCCCCTGCCTGAGCAGGATCCAGTAGACCCAGTCTCACAGGAAGAGCTACAGCTCAGGTTTAATGGCTTATTTCTGCCCAGGCTTCCACCCGGGGCTGGTATCCGGTGCTGCTGGGGCGCAGCTCGGGCTGGAGCGGCTCCGCCGAGAAGCCCCGCTCGCCTCGGTGCCATGGGGCTCCCGACTATCCCGTGCGTCTGTTTTTAATTACAGATTTTAAAGCCTCCCGTACGCGGCCGCACGTCGTGACCCGCTGCGGCTCGGCCGTCCGCCTGAAAGGCGACCCGTATTAACTGAAAAGGTTTGTAATCATTGAAGTGTTCACAGGGTGCGGAACAATAAGGAGCAGGAAATGCAATTTGCATAATAAATATCAATACCCCAACAGCTAAAACAAACCGTGACAAATTATCTGCTGCTAAGTGACCGGGAGATTACGGGATGCAAAGTGCCAGTGCCGAACTCTAGGAATTGCCTTCCCCCACCTCCCGCGTCTGCCCCGCACTCGGGAAGGAGCCCGAGCCGCGCCGGCGCTGGCCACGTTCCTGCTGGAAGCGCCTTCCCTCGTTCCATTATGCATCAACTTTAATTTCGAGAGGAAAGCGATTTCCTCTGTCCTGGAAGCTTAGCCGCAGATTGTTTGTCACAGCGTGTTTAGCAGTTACGACAGGGAAGCGCCGGCCCCGCTGGCAGGGACGGGAGCTGCGCTAAAGCAGGTCGGGGCAGGCCAGGGCAGCGGCGCGGCGGAGGGAGGAGCGCGGAGCTGCCGGCAGAAAGGAGCAGCGGCGGCTGCCCTGACCCACAGACACCGTTGGCACCGCCGTGGATTTTACACGACGAGGGCTCTCCCTCCCCGAGCGACCTGTCCTCCTGACAGGCAGCCGCTTGTCCCTGCGCCCTGTCTCTCAGGGGAAGTTGCCAGACATGCAGGATGCTGCAGCGATGCTCCGTGCCCAGCCCTGCTCTTGAAACCCCTGACAGCGCTTGGCACTGGTGAGAAGAGAGGACCACGAGAGAGGAGCCCCCCAGCTGCTGCTCTTGATGTGGTTGAAACACAGCAGCACCCTGTGCCCCAGCCCAGCTGAGAACCACAGGGCCGNCCCAGCCGCAGCGCCATGCTTCTCCGAGACCAGATGGTGTTTTTGCATTTTGAAACCAATAATCGATTGTTTGTTAATTCAGCTTTTAAATCAGAAGTGACCTTGGAAATGAGAACCCAGTTTGAGGTGGGGCCCGTGGGTCAGCTGGCGCACTGGGCCGGAGACTGAACTGGTCCCAGCACAAACCAGCGGTTCCCACCCTTGGGAACGACAGTAGAGGACACAAGGGCTTGGGGCTGGTTTTGAGGAGCCGACCTGAGCTCTGTCCGTGGCAGAAGTTCCAGCAGAAGCTGCTCTCCGGTGATTTCCCAACCCAGCAATTCCCCTCTCTCAGTTTCTTAGGAAACGGCGGCTGCTCGCCAGCTCCCCACCGAGCCCCCAGCTTTGCCAGGGACTGGCACCTAGGCAGGGGAAGAGAACCTGCAGATGCTCCCGTTTTTCCCCTCTGGAAGAGGCCGGCAGCGTGGAACCAGCTCCGCTTTGGCGGGTGCTGTGGGACCTGAAGTAGCTCCTGGAGCTTCATCCTACGGGTGCCGCAGAGACGGGGGACAGCAGCAGCTCCCTCCACGACTGGCACCGTCTTTTCCTTCCATCACAGGCTGTCAAGAGGAATGGAACAGCTGCCGACCCCGGGGAAGGCGCCGCTGCTGTGATGTTTGCTAGCCACACAGTTGCCACCATAGCCGAGTCCTGGGCAACTCCTGGGCAAGGGAAGAGTTTGTCAGAAGGGATCCGGGGGAGGACTAACGGAGCCAGAGCATTTCAGGCCTCACAGCTCGCCCGCCTGGAGGACCTTTCGGTGCTCACGGGGTGGGCTGTGTCCCCCAGCCCTGGCTGGGTGGCCCCTGCGCATCACCCTGTGCTGGTCCCCAGCCTGGGGAGCCCCAGCAGGCTCTTCACGCGCCAGGTGGAAATGCAAATCCTCATTTCCAGCCTTTCATGTACTGTGACAAAGTTGTCATTCGCCACGCTCTCCCTCCATAAATTTGGGCCTTTAGTTCCAGCACAAATAGCTCCCAATATATTTTATTTATCTGCCTCCCGCTGCGTGAACACGCCTGCTCAGAAGTTTAAAAGCTGTAAAACGGCCGGCGGAGCGGCCCGCGGCTCTGCCTCCACCACCAGCAGCAGGGAACGGGGAGCTCTGCGTCATCCAGCCCATCGGGGTCGGGAGCTCTGCCCTCTCCGTGCCCTCAGCCCACCCACCCCAGAGCCTGAGCGCCTCGCTCCCATCCTGCGTCGCGCAGAGGCCACCAAGCCCCAGCCCTTGCACCATGCAGGGCCCTGCGCGGGAGCGAAGGATGCGCTTGGGTGGGGCAGCCTAGGGGCACCTCTGGGGTGTGGGTCTGTGGTGAGAAAGCAATGCCAGAGTCTCTTGGGTGTGAGGAGACCTTTAGGACCATCAAGCCCAACCTCGGGCTCAGCACTGCTGGGTCACCCCCTAATTCATGTTCCTCAGCACCAGGTTAAATCCCTCAAGACACAGGGACTCCAGCAGTGCCCTGGGGATCCTGTTCCTGTGCCTCTGGGGGAAGAGATTCCTCCCAATGTCCAGTCTGACCCTCCACTGGGGCAGCTGCAGACATCTCCTCTGCTCCTGTCCCTCACCAGCAAGGAGAAGAGGCTGAGCCCATTCTTGTTCCACCCTCACAGAATCATTAGGGATTGGAAAGGACCTCGAAAGATCATCCACTCCAATCCCCCTGACACAGCAGGATCACCTAGATCAAGTCACACAGGAACATGTCCAGCTGGGTCTTGAACATCTCCAGAGAAGGAGACTCCACAACCCACCCTGGGCAGCCCCTGCCAGGGCTGTGGCACCCTCACCATCAAGAAGGTCCTTCTCACACTGATGTGGAACCTCCTGTGTTCCTGCTCACACCCACTGCCCCCTTGTCTGTCATTAGATGCCCCTGAGCAGAGCCTGGCTCCATCCTCCTGACACCCACCCTTCACATACTGATCAACACACATGGGGTCACCCCTCAGTCTTCTCCCAGCTCCAGAGACCCAGCTCCCTCAGCCTCTCCTCAGCAGGGAGGTGCTCCACCTCCTTCATCATCTTCGTTGCCCTACGCTGGACCCTCTCCAACAGCTCCACATCCCTCTTGAACTGAGGAGCCCAGAACTGGACACAACACTCCAGGTGTGGTCTCACCAGGGCAGAGTAGAGGCGGAGAAGAACCTCTCCTGATCTGCTAACCGCCCCCTTTCTGTTCCACCCCAGGATGCTGTAGATCCCCCAGACCCAGTCGCACGGGAACACGCCCGGGCGCATCTCTGTCTCCCAACACCTGCTCCAGCGCCCACCCTCCCCCTGCTTGCGGGGGGCTGGCTGCAGAGCCCCCCCCCTTTTTGCTGGGAGGGCCACGAAACCCAATTTAATTATTTTTTTAAGAGTGACAATAAAACAACCGCCAGAAAAAATCCAAGCCCTTTTGATTTTGGAGGAATCCTATTGAGGATCTGAAGGGCTGTCATCAGTGCAGCATCAGTCTTCATTATCTGATCCTTTCTTCAATTGGCAGAGCTTTACAGAGAACAGGGCTCTTTCAAGGCCCCGATAAAGGGGTGTTTGAGATAAACAGAGAGAGTCCCCAGCGCGAACACCTCCGATGGCTGCGGACTCGACTCCATGCGAACTCCTGTGAACTCCAGCTTTTTTATCCTCTAATAGAAAAGCCTCACACAGATGGGGAGGGGTTTTTTATTTTACCTTTCCCTCGGCTAAAACCTTTGTGAAAATCAAACAAAAATATTCCAAAATCTCTAAAATAAAAACCCCCGGGGGACGACAGACGCTGAAAGGGCTGGAAGTTCTCTCCCAGCAAAGTCTCTCGCGTGCGAGTGACTCATCCCGTTAAATAAATAGGATGAGAAGCGAGGAGGGGGTTCGGGGCTGCCGGAGCGGCTGCCACCGTGTTGTTTAGACCCTGAGAGGCACAGCCAGCCGGATTGCTGGTGGCACCGAGCCGGGAGGAGCAGCCAACACCCCAGCGGGCTGGGCTGCCATGCTGCAGGACCTGGACAGGCTGCAGAGCCGGGCAGGGAGACACTGAATGAGCTAGAACAAGGGCATCTGGGCAAGAACAGCTCCAGGGACCAGTTCAGGGTGGGGCTGTGGCAGGGGGATTGGACTGGATGGTCTTTTGAGGTCCCTTCCCATCCCTAATGACTGGATCTAGGGGATCCTGCCATGGCAGAGGGATCAGACTGGATGATCTTTCCAGGTCCCTTCCCATCCCTAATGTTCTGTGATCCTGTGAGAAGAGCAGCTCCATTAGCCTAATGTGAATCACAGAACATCAGGGACTGGAAGGGCCCTCAGAAGATCGCCCAGTCCAGTCCCCCAGCAGATGCTGTGATGGGCCACTGCTGTCAAACCCCATCGGTTTCAATCACCTCTAAGCCCGAAGCAGAGAGGTGAAGCTCCCAGTCTGCTGGAACAAGATGAACCATTTTCAGGCGGTTTTAAAGAAACCAGGTCTTCCCCAGCGACCGGATAACGCAGGGGAAACGTGGCCAGTCTGGCTCCCCTGCTGCTCCAACCTTTTTGCTGCCGGGTAATGAGGAGGAAGCTCCAAAGGACATTTTACTTACCACTGCTTTTCCAAGCCCAGACCTGCTTGAGGAGGGGAGAGGGAGAAGGTGTTTTATGGCCTTTCGCATCCTCCACCCCACAGCCGAGCCTCTGATGCACCTGGGCCACCAGCCCCCGGGAGCGGTGCCCTCCGCGCGGTGCAGTGACAGATTTCAAATCAAGAGGGTGCTTGAGCGGGATTTATTGCTGTTGGAAGAGGAGAAGTTGTAGTAGCTCCGAGCAGGTGACACCCAGCCTCATAATGAGGGAACTGAGTATCATTTGGAACGTGAAGCAAATTAGATTATGGGGGGTCAAACCCTTCTGCAGCGTCAGCGCGTCTCCCCTGCTTGACATCCTCTTCCCAGGTTTCCCATTAGCGTTTAAGTGTTTTTTAAATGTGTTCAATGTTCTTAAGGGGGAAAGTGCCTGGGAAAGTCGAGGTGTGGAGATGGCGGGGAGCTGCTGGGGGGGAGCAAATCATCAGCCAAGCAAGCGCCAGGGGAAGCTGCAGCCCTGCCGGGAGGAGATGGCTCTGACTGAGCGATGCTGCTGCCCTGAGCTGGGTCCTCCCATCGGATTCACACTCTCTGGAGTCCAAGCCTGGGTCTGACGCCTGTCCCGGAGTTTGGGGTCTTCTAGGGAAGCTCCCACTGCTGCCAGCCCAGCCCCGCACCCCGAGACAGGCAGCCTGGTGAGTTGTTTGGGGTTTGCTGATGTTTGTTTGTGTTATGGGAGCTGCTGGGGGAAAAACACCTTTGATGCTATCAAAAGCTCCACCATCCCACAACAAGGTGCCTCGTGGGTGTCGTCTGCCCCACCCGAATTCCAGGAACCCAGCTGGATCAGGCTCCAGAGGGGTGCAGAGCCACCTATCACTGTTCCCCAAGGTCGCCCCACGAGGCTTGCTGGGTGGCCACAGGGAGCAGAGGCTTGTAGAGCAAGACTCAGAATCACAGAACATCAGGGACTGGGAGGGACCTCAAAAGATCATCCAGTCCAACCCCCTGCCAGAGGAGGATCCCCTAGATCCCATCACAGCATCTCAGAACATTAGGGATTGGAAGGGATCTTGAAAGACCATCCAGTCCAATCCTTGTGCCACAGCAGGATCCCCTAGATCCAGCAGCACAGGATCTCCACAAGATGATTTGTGAGGACACCAGCACAGATCACCCCTTACAAACACTGTGCTACCAGTGAAGGCTGTTTTCCCTTCCAGCACCAGGCTTGTCCCCCTCTGGCTCGTCCCCTCCAGCCTGACCTTCACCAGGGACACCCTGAGCTGCCAGAGGCAGCACCCCCAAACGCCCAGCGAGGCCGAGACGCTCTGAGCGCTGCGGGCGAGCACCTGAGCACCCAGCACCCACCCTGGGCTTGCTCCTCTGATTTTGGAGGCTTCATGACTTAATCATGTGTCACCAGCGCGTGTAAGCGAGCGCGGCGCCGAGGAGAGGTCCCCCAGAAGGGAGACAAACACCGCACATGAAAGGAGAGTCTCGCGTCGCCTAGAGGGAATCTCAGATGAGGTACAGCATCACTCCGGCTCTGGCTGTCAGGGGCGGTTAGGCTGCCGTTGACTTCTCCTTCTGTGCCTTTGAAGAACCCACAAACATCTTCACCTTCAGCTCACACCTCCCGGCTCCTGCTCGCGCGGCGGTAGCCACTTAGAAGCCGCAGTCGGGGGGCCGGACCCCAGCTGCAGCAGCTGCTGAGCAGCAAACGGGAGCTTACCGCTCGCTCGCCCCGGCAGAGCCTCCCTGTCGCCAAACACCACGAGGTGACTGCAGATAAGATGCCGGGACAAACGCTGCCGGCCCCGGGCTCTGACAGCCCAGCTCCGAACGGGAGCAGCCCTCTTGCTGACCCAGAGCCACAGCGGCTCCAGCAGCCCCTCGGGGCGGAATCGTGCGGCTCCACCAGCGCAGGCCGCGGTTACCTGCCCTGATTTGCACGGGGAAGCATCCTCCTTGTTTATCAGCAGCAGCAGCTGCAGCCTCTCCCAGCTGCAGCAGGGAGACAGCCTCTGCTTACGGACAAACAGCCAGCGGGACAGGCCCCACAGGCACCTTTCTGGGGTGAAGCACAAAGGACTCGGGAGGGATGCAGCAGCAGCAGCACCCCAAACTGACTTTGTTCTTCCCCTGGCTGGGGAACAAACAGCCTGGCTTTGGGAGGAGGGCAAACTGGGACGGGCTGGTCTTCAAAAGGGTGGTGGTGTTGGGATTTACAGCAGGTTTGCTCTGTCATCACAGAGTCACAGACCATTAGGGGTTGGGAGGGACCTTGAGATCATCCAGTCCAGTCCCCCTGCCACAGCAGGATCCCCTAGATCCAGTCAAAGAATCACAGAACATCAGGGATGGGAAGGGACCTCCAAAGATCATCCAGTCCAGTCCCCCTGCCACAGCAGGATCCCCTAGAGCCAGTCACACGGGAACAAGAACAGGTGGGTCTTAACAATCTCCAGAGAAGGAGACTCCACAACCCCCCTGGGCAGCCCCTGCCAGGGCTCTGGCACCCTCACTGGGAACAAGGTCCTTCTCACACTGATGTGGAACCTCCTCTGCTCCAGCTGACACCCACTGCCCCTTGTCCTGTCACTGGGTGCCCCTGAGCAGAGCCTGGCTCCATCCTCCTGACACCCACCCTTCACTTATTGATCAACATCCATGGGGTCACCCCTCAGTCTCCTCCCAGCTCCAGAGCCCCAGCTCCCTCAGCCTCTCCTCAGCAGGGAGATGCTCCCCTCCCTCCATCACCCCTGTGTCTCTGCCCTGGGCTCTCTCCAGGAGCTCTGTGTCCTTCTGGAACTGAGTGTCTTCACTAGATGCCCCTGAGCAGATCCTGGCTCCATCCTCCCGACGCCCACCCCTCACATATTTACCGACACTCACGGGGTCACGGAGCCCTCACCATTCCCTGAGTGCTCCTGGGGCACACAAGACCCCGAGCCCCCCGTATGCTCCCGTTTCACCTCGGAGCAGGGTGGAATCATCAGACATCAGTGGTGGCACAGAGGTGATGTGTTAGCGGGGGCTCTTCGCACCGCGTTCCGAGGGCCGGGAAGACCAATGCCTCCGTGCATCAGGAGCCAGTCCCACGCCTTCGCCGGCCCCGCTCTCCGGAAGCCCAACGTGATCTATCGCGGCCACACATCACCGAGCCGGGCGCCGCCGCTCGCCGCGCTGACCGGCTGCCTTCTGCTCGAGCAGCCAGAGCAGGAGGACAGGGGTCATTCCCGGGCCAGGCTCTGCGGTGAGTTTCAGCCCTTCAGACCTCTCCCTGCTCTGCAGAGCCACCACAGCCTGCGCCTCACCGCGCTCTCCTCGCTCGCACCCCGAGCCTGACCGGCTCAGGGAAACTGGGGGATCAACCCTGCTACCATCCCACTGACCAGGAGACCCTTCTGGGCTTCTGCCTGGAGCGAAGGGGTTGCCATCACTTGCTGCAACAGCAGAGATCCTTTTGTTCTCTCCCCTGCAGAGGCACTAAAAACCAGCACTTTCCAAAACGCCTGTCGGCAGGAGCCCTCTGGAAGAGCTGCCTCTGCTCTTTCATTAACCTCCCTCCAGGTATCCAGGCCAGGAGATGCTGCTCCGCCTCCCCACCCCCAGCTTCCCTCTGCTCTGGGCACGGAGAAGCCCACTTCTCCTCTCCTGGCTAACCTAGTTCTGAGCCTGAGCCTTCCCCTTCCCCTCCCGAGCTCCGCGGCGTCTACCACCGCACGCTCCGCTGGGTCCTGCAGCGCGGAGGAGGTGGTGGTTGCTAGGCTTCCCCCACCCACGGCACTCGCTGCTCCCACCCTGGCAGCAGTTGAGCAACCTGTGGCTGCCACACGCCGCCACCACCCCTGGAGCATCCCCGTGACACTGTTGTCTCTCTTCTAGACTCGGGGCTGAGCAAGAGACACTGGGACCAGTCTCCCCTGGAATGGAACCTGCGGCTGGGTCTCCATCACCCAAACTTCCCCTCTGTGGGCATCAACCCCTTTCCCCCTGGGCTCATCCTGTGTCTTTCCTGAGCTCAGCTCTGATGAACTGCAGTTTATCTGGAGCGAGATCAGCTTCTCGTAGTGAGCACTGGCAGACCAACCCCTTCAGCAAGGAGCAGCTGCCCAGCTTCTTCAACCAGGAGCGAGTCTGCTCCCACAGCCCAAAGGCCTGGGGAGCGGAGCAGGGTCACAGGACCACAGAGCATTAGGGTTGGAAGTGCCCTCAAAAGTCATCCTGGACGTCCCCTCCGTGAGTCCTGCAGGAGGGAGCTGGGAGCTGCTGCCCAGCCCGGGGTGAGGTCACATTGATCAGCAGCGTTTGGAAGAGGCCAACGTGCCAGGCGCCGTGTCGCTACGTGATGGATGAGGGCAGGGCGCAGGGCTAATGCTGCTCCTGCTCCTTATTAGTCACTAATGCTCGTGGTCCAGCTGGCCGCTGGCTCAGCTCTTCAGGGCAAATCGTTCCTTTCCTGGCCTCAGATGCTCAAGTAATGACCCGACCACGGCTGGGGGTGATGGCAAGCTCGGCTTGGTCCCCCCATCACTCTGCCAGGACGGCCACCCGCCGCTGCCAGGCTCCTGCCGCCCGCGGACCCACTCGGATCCAAGTGTTGGTGCCCCCCATGGCCCATTAGACAGCCAGGGGTCCTTCCCAAGGGCGTCGAGCACCCATTGGCCCCATCCAGAGGGAGCCGCTGACCCCACCAGACCCCCTCTATCCCCCCAAGGAGCCGAGCAGAAGCTTCGTGCCCGACGGCAGCCGTGCCAGCCGGTGCCCTTGCCGTGGGGAGCAGGGAGCCTGTCAGTGCCTCTTTGTTGGTTTTACACAATGACAGTGGCCAGGGCTATTTTCGCTCCCTCGCCCCCGCGTCCCCCCTCTCCCCAGCGCCGGGGCTCTCTCAGATGTTTTCTCCTCAAATCAATGGGCTCAGCCGGCGCTGCACTGCCTGACCTTTCCGAGAGCAGCCGGGGCCGGGGCATCACAAATGGTGCTCTCCACCCCCGCGGCTCGTGAGAGCCCTTCCATCGCTGGCTGAGGGGCCGGGGCTCTGCCGCCAGCACCTGCACCCTGAGCCGCTCCTGGCATCGACAACAACCCCGAGCGGTGCCCCTGGCGTGACGGGCGCTGCCACCTGCCGCATCCCGACACGCTGGCCACCCTCGTCCCGACGCCCTGGCCACCCTCGAGCAGCAGCTGCTGGAGCTGGCAGCTCGAGAACCCAGACAAACCTGAGGGCTGGGAGCAGGGCATCTCATGGGGGTGGGCAGGGGTCCCCCGGAGTGTGCCTGCGGGAGAGGGCGGTGGTCACGCGGGTGTTTGGGGTACCCGGGCGGCGAGACGCCCTCACCCTCGTGCCCTTGGGTGCGCAGTTCCCACAGGCACCACTGAATTCCTGCGTCTGCTGGGTCAGAGCATCTGGCCACGACTGACGCAGCCCACCGGCATCCGATACCCTACACTGCCAGTTCCCAGTTAGCAGCGAAACTCACCCGCCCAGACCTAACCCATGGAACTACAGACACTGGCCAAAAACGTTCAGAGGGGCTTTGAGCTGGGCTTTGCTTCCCACCCCAAGGGTCAGGTAACTGTCCCTGGTGAGGGGAAGGTGGGCAGCACCAGGCAGGGCTGAGGGCAGCGCCAGGCAGGGCCGAGGGCAGCGCCAGGCAGGGCTGCAGGCAGCCCATCTCACCCCTCCAGTGGCACCGGAGGTGGTCTCAGGGCAGGATTTAAGAGCAGGACATCTGGAAAGCATCGGTGCTGCTGCCCTGGCTCAGACACACGCTGGACGTGCGGCTGCTCCCGGCAGCCCCTCCCCAGGCTCTGGGCGCTGCTCATCAGTGCCCTAAACTAACCCACAGTCCAGCTGTGGCAACGGCAGCCGCACAGCAGAAAGCCCACGGCCCTGCACTGACCAAGGAGGGGCTGTTTGCTCCCCACAACCTCTATCCTGCTCCTCTGGCTGGAGGGATCCATCGGACACTCTGCCCAGTGATTTCTTCCCCCCATTTTACTCCAAAAAGTTGCTCACTGCAGCATTTTCACTCCAAATTCAGGGTCTTCCTGCTTTTCCACACAGAGAGCTCCAACAAGGGACTTACCTGACAGCTCAGGTCCACAGCTTCTGCCAACGGCGTTCCAGAAGGAGATGGAGCTGCTGCAGAGAGCCCAGGGCAGAGCCACAGGGATGATGGAGGGAGGGGAGCATCTCCCTGCTGAGGAGAGCCTGAGGGAGCTGGGGCTCTGGAGCTGGGAGAAAAGGAGAGTAAGGGGTGACCCCATGGATGTTGATCAATAAGTGAAGGGTGGGTGTGAGGAGGATGGAGCCAGGCTCTGCTCGGGGGCACCCAGTGACAGGACAAGGAGCAGTGGGTGTGAGCTGGAGCAGAGGAGGTTCCCCATCAGTGTGAGAAGGACCTTGTTCCCAGTGAGGGTGCCAGAGCCCTGGCAGGGGCTGCCCAGGGGGTTGTGGAGTCTCCTTCTCTGGAGACTTTGCAAACCCACCTGGATGTGTTCCTGTGCGACTGGATCTGGAGGATCCTGCAGTGTCAGGAGGATTGGACTGGATGATCTTTGGAGGAACCCTCCAACCCCT
This sequence comes from Rhinopomastus cyanomelas, assembly GCA_013400115.1. NCBI lineage: Eukaryota > Metazoa > Chordata > Aves > Bucerotiformes > Rhinopomastidae > Rhinopomastus > Rhinopomastus cyanomelas. Next base: position 475,144 of record VXBP01004440.1, read on the forward strand.
GATGTTCTGTGCTGTGCTCACAGCTTCTCCTCGTTGGGATCTACTCAAACAGACGCTGCATCGCTCGAGCCAAACCCAATCGATGGCTTTGAAGGTGCTTCCGCCGCCACCGCTCCGTGTTTACAGTTTAGGCTGCATTAAATTACAACCAGCTTCAAAGGTCCGGGGCTTATCTGGGCTTGTTTGCTCGGAGGATTGCGGGGTTGCTCAGCTAAACTCGAGCCTTGCCAGGCTCGATACCAGCCGGCCGCTGATAAAGACAGCAAACGTGTGGGAGAGAGGGGAGGGGGACACAGCTTTGCTGGGCGGGGTGGCGTGGGTGCTGGTGAGGACAGGCACTCTGAGGAAGTGGTGCTGCTCCTGTGCGCCACTGGCCATCACCTCCCTGCCCAGCACCCCGAGGCATTCGGGGGGGCAAAATGCTGGGGCGAGGTCCGTGAAGAGGGAGGTGAGAACCCCTCAAGGTCAGGCTCTGAAGCAGCATCTCTCTGAGGATGCAGAGCTCGTTCTAGACCTTTCTTCCCCGCTCCAAAGGCCGTGGGAGCACAGGCTGCAGCACAAGGTGCTGCGATGCCCTGTGAGCATTTATGTTTATCAATACATACAGCCAACCTCACTTCTGGGGGGAGCTGGCTCCTGTTCCCACGTCTCCTTGTCGTCTCCTTTGGCCAGGCTGGGACCATGGCCACCCCGCACATCCCCCGTGAGCACTGGTTCCTGCCTCCCTCGCAGCCGGCGGAGCTGGGACCAGCCGCTGCCTTTGTGCCTCCGCGGCTTTTGTGCTGCTGCGGGCAGAGGCACCTGGGCTCCGGCTGCCTTCAGAGACCCTGCACAGGCTGGTCTGACTGCAGGCTGGAGGAAACAAGCCCCTTTTTCTCGGGCATTGTGTTATAAATACCTTCCCCTCCGCTCCGTGGCGGCTGCCTGCTCCTCGCTGGGCTCCTTCCCTTTCAGACCCTCGGCGCTGGCAATGAAAAGGGACAAAAGGGACAGTTTAAATGGAAGGGCCAGTGCTGCAAGGGAGCTAAATATAAGTGCCCCGAGAGCAGCATCTCCCAGCTCGGGAGCTGTTTGCCGCCGGCTTCCTCCTCGCTCCCCACAAAGGGTCCCTTTCACGAGCGCCGACCACGGGCCAGCGAGCGCCGGGAGCACATGGCCAGCGGGGACGAGGCGAGGCCGCGACGGACAGTCGCTTCTCTTCCCAGCCCCTCCCAGGGCAGCTGCGTTTGGCTGCCCCAGCCCGGCAGCGCTGCCGCCACGCAGCCCCGGCGAGGCTCCATGGCCCCCAGACAGAGACGTGACCCGCAGGCTCCTAACGGGGGGCATTTCAGGCACTTCTGAGCAGGGAACTTGTTTTGGAGCAGGATGTGTCCGGGAGAGAGTCATCTTCTGCATGAAGTGTGCAGAGGGGAGCGAGGAGGTGCCCGGTGGCCCTTGCTGTGAGCGGAGCTTCATGTGGCTGGAGCAGAGGCAGCGCTGAGCTCCCCAGCTCTGCCCCAGGAGCAAGCTCGCCTCCCCACACCGCAGCTCTGGCTTCCTTCCCAGTGAGGGGACCACAGCACCATGCAGACACCTGTCTCGGGGCCAGGAGCTGCAGCACCAGCCCTGCCGACGAGCATCCCGCTGGGGATGATGAGCCTCGACCCAAGGAGCATCCACCCAAGGAGCATCCCGCCGGGACGGCTGGCTGTGGGGCACTGACAGCGGGATGGGCCCCGGGCTGCCGGAGACAGCTCCCTGCTGGCAGTGCAACAAAGCACAGGGGCCCTTATTCTTCTTCATTATTCCTGATACCCCACCCCTCACGCTGTCACCTTCCTCCAGGAGCCACGACAAATACCGCCGCTCTCCCCCTTCCGTAGGGGACGTTTGCCGATGGGCAAGACACGGGGGCTAATTAGGAAAAATGGTGGCCCGCTCGCAGCCCAGCGGCAGAGCCATCACCTGGGGCGCCGGGTGGATTTTCTCCTGGGACCTGCAGCAGCTGCCCTCATGGAGCTTCCTTGCTGCAGCCTCGGGAGAGGGGATCATAGAATCATTAGGGACTGGAAGGGACCTCGAGAGATCATCCAGCCCAATCCCCCTGCCACAGCAGGATCCACAGCTGTGCTGGAGGGATTGGGCTGGATGATCTTTTGAGGTCCCTTCCAATCCCACGTGTTCTGCTCTGAACATGAGGGATTGGAAGGGATCCCAAAAGATCATCCGGTCCCATCCCCCTGCCAGAGCAGGATCCTCTAGATCCAGTCACAGCACCACAGAACACGAGGGATTGGAGCCCCTAGACCAAGTCACACAGGAACATCTCCAGGCGGGTTTTAGACGTCTCCAAATTGTAGAGGCTCTCGGTTTCCCAACAAGTCCATGGTCACGACTGGGTCAACACAAGGCTGCCTGAGAGATGCGGTGGATGGAGCAGGCATCCAGCCCCCTGCCAAGCCAGGGAAGATCAGCCTCTACACTCTCATCGTTAATCCCCCTGCAGCTCCTCCTCAGCAGACACAGGATTTACTCCTCCTCCTCCTCCTCCTCCTCCCCTGCCACCGCGCTCTCTGATCATAACAAGGTAATTGAGATCAGCGCTGGAGAGGACAACCCTGGTGGGAACTGCAAACGCTTCAGATTAAAAGTCAGCCAAACGCGCAGTGAAGTTGCTATGACCACAGAAGGGAGCAGCGCTGGCTCGCTCCTGGAGCCCTGCTCGCAGCCACGGGCAGGGCCAGCGCCACCCCAAAGCTACGGGGGTCCTCCCCACAGTGCAGGACCCAGGCTCGACCCCCCACGGCAGCACCTCGCTGGGATGAGGAGAGGCAGGGGAGGTGCTCGTGATCCCCCCATCCCCGGCAGCTCCACCGAGGTGGAGGTGGAGGCTGCTCTGCTGCGTCGCGGCGAGGGCTGAGCAGCCGTCATGTTGAGGCAGCTAATGAGGACAGAACTCCCACTGCCACTGCCACGTCAGCCGCGTCGCGGCTCCTTGCAGCCTCTGTTGTGTCAGGGAAAGTTGTTTGCTTGCAGGTTCTGCCCCTGGGCGCCAGCCCCTCCTGAAGGAGCTGTCAGAGCGAACCCAGGAGACAAAAGAGGAGCGAGAGAACCTCCACTGGAAGGACTGTCGGTTGGCAAATGGCACCACGGGGAGTGTGAGCCCCCACGCAGGCTCATGGCCACCTCCTGAGCAGCCCCAGGGCACTGCACATCAGCACAGCCCCACTGGACCAGCTGGGAAAGTGCCAGCCTCTGCTATGGGGCGACACAGGGCCGGGCAAACCGCCGGTGCTGGTGGCTCATTCTGCTGGGATCTCTCTTGCCCGGGTGCCAGGGCTGCCAGCTCTGACCCTGCTGCTTGGGGCTCCTGGCCATGGAGCTCTCTGGTGGCACAGAGCTCCACGGGGAGGGTCACCTTCTCCCTGGGGGTGTGGGGAGCAACAGGACAGCAAGGTGCAGTCACCGTGTCCCGTCCTCAGCCCTGCCTTCCCAAAAGCAGCTGGGGTTGTGCCACAGGCCATGGCTCAGGTCGCACAGGATCCCTGTCTTGGTCCTGGAGAGGTGGATAAGAGCCCACAACAGGACTTGGCTGCCATCCGCTGTGATGGCCCTCGAGCACAGGGAGGATGCTGCTGGCTGCTGCAGCCCAGAGAGGGAAGGGACCACCCTGTGCAGGGTGGAGGGCTGGGAAGGGACCTGCCAACCTGGGTTTTGGTGCTGACCTCCTCCTTCTACATGGTGACGGTGCCAGAGCCCTGGCAGGGGCTCCCCAGGGGGTTGTGGAGTCTCCTTCTCTGGAGACGTTTCAAACCCACCTGGACATGTTCCTGTGTGACTGGATCTAGGGGATCCTGCTGTGGATCTGGGGGACTGGACTGGCTGATCTTTTGAGGTCCCTCCCAATCCCTAACACTCTGTGATTCCACAAACCACGAGCTCTCAGGCAGCAGCTCAGGTCGGAAGGAGCCGTCACTTAGCGGCTGGCTCCTACCCAGGCTGAGGGTGATGCAGGACCTCGTTTGCTCCTGTCATGGCAGAACACCAGCACCCACCCCTCCTTCTGCCCCGGCGCTTTGGGCTCAGCCCCACGTCCCATGTGCCACCAGCAGCCCCCATTCACACAACACCGCACCTCGCTCACAGCGCTGCTTATAGACCCAGTCAGGCATCGAGCCCTGCCTGCCAAGAACCTTCCAGAAAGCTCAGAGAGCCGGGGGATGATGTGGAAATGACCCCCCCCCCAAGCAGAGCAGAGCCTGGAGCTACCAGCTCTCCCTAAAGAGCCCGGTCGTCACCCACTGTCCAGCCTGCGCTCAGAGCATCCCGCAGGCAGAGCCTGGTGCAGCCTCCAGGGTGGGGTGAGGAAACAGAGCCTTCCTGAGGAAGGGTAGGGGGTAAAAACCTCCTTACAGTGAGGGGAGTATCTGAGCACCCCCAGGCTCCTCCCGGCTCAGCAGAGGCCGGTGGAACTCCTGCTGCAGATGGAGTTTCTTACGTGAGCCGGGTGAATTCAATTAAAGCTGTTTACTCTGCGCTTGCAGGCTCACAAATAGATCTGGGGAAGCATCTCACTGCAAGAGGCAGACGGAGGAGAAAAAGCCTTCTCAGGGCCAAACATAAACAAACAAGGGCCACAAACCTGCTCGCGGTTACTTATGAGCTCGGGGAGCCGGGAGCAGCCGCGCTGGAACCGCGCGGCGCAGGGCGGGCGAGAGCAGCGGCTCCTTCCCGTTCGCAGGTAACAAGGAAGGAGCAAAATGCTCCCTTTTCTTTTCTGCAGCAAAGAGCCCTGCGGAGCCCGGTCTCCTGCCTGAGCTCACGCTGCTGCCGGCGCTCGACCGGAGCCCTTCAAGCTCCGGCTGCGATCTGCCCGGCCGGCGGCGGGGAGCCGGTGGGTCCGGTTTGGCTCGTGCTGGTGGCTGTGGACGAAGTGGCCGATCGAGGGGTCTGTGTTTTGTTTGGTGTGTGGAGCACGGCGTGGGCTGCTGCGACAGCGAGGGAGACAGCGACAGGCACTGCGGTCCTTTGGGAAACGCAGAGGGACCGGGCTTGGGGCTGGGGAAGGATCATTAGGGATGGGAAGGGACCTCGAAAGACCATCCAGTCCAATCCCCTTGCCCCAGAAGGATCCCCTAGGTCCAGTCACAGAATCACAGAACGTTAGGGATGGGAAGGGACCTCGAAAGACCATCCAGTCCAGTCCCCCTGCCCCAGAAGAATCCCCTAGGTCCAGCCACAGAATCATTAGGGATGGGAAGGGACCTCGAAAGACCATCCAGTCCAATCCCCTTGCCCCAGAAGGATCCCCTAGGTCCAGCCACAGAATCATTAGGGATGGGAAGGGACCTCGAAAGACCATCCAGTCCAATCCCCCTGCCACAGCAGGAAAGGATGGAGCAGGATGCAGTGAGGAATGGGGGGCAGAGCCCCTCCCAAGGAACTGGGGTAGACCCATGCCCCACACTCAGACCCCAAGGGTTAGGAGCTGTGAGCAAGTTTTGCAGCTTGAAGCCAAGGGTTTGTCACTCCAGCATCCAAGGCTTCAGGCTCCTTGTGGACCAGAGCCAACAGCCCAGCTCCAGGCAAAGGCCAAGGTTCCCGCTCCCTCGCACCCCTTTCCCAGTGCAGACACCAGGATGGATGAAGGGCTCAGACATCTCACTTCAGATGCACTGTCGTGATTTCTCTACCCAGGGCCCAACACCTCCACAGCACTTGGCCTCCAACACTGCGCTGTCAGTCCCTTCTGGGCAAGGGGACAAGGATGGGCCCTCCAGCAGCACCCAGGAGCTGGGAACCAGTGCACATAGCCAGGGCATGAAGTCATGAGCTGTGGGCTGCTCCTCTCACGGGACAGCTCGTAAATGATTAGCCCCTGAGCAATGAAGGTCTAGTGAGCCATTAACCAGCCAGCCATGGGCTTCCTGGCTCCAGGCAGCTCCTGGCTCTGGCGGCCGAGTTGCCCAGGAAATCTGAGATGAAAAGCCCCCGGTTCCAGGGCACCCTTCACAGACACCTCCTGAGCGCAGGCAGGTCACGGTGCGAGATCTAAGCAGGACGCAGATAAGGACCCGGCAACTTCCCCTCCACCATCATCCCCACTGACAGGGCTGCGTGAGAGCGTCGGGTCCGGGAGCTGCAGCCTTGCAGCCCTGCGCTCGGATTGCTGCATGCAGCACGATCCGGGGGGAGGGAGGTGGGGAGCAGCTTGGTGCCTCTTCCCCTGCGTCAGGCAGCCGCAGGGCTGGCCACGGGGCTGTGAGCCGTTCCCTGGAGGAAGACGGGAAGCAGAGGGAGCGGGCTGATGGCTCCCTGTCTCGCAGCATTAAGCCCATCAGTAGGAAAGGCTTGGCACTCACGGCGTCCCCGGGTGAGCTCAGCACATTCAGCAATTAGGCAGTGCTGGGTTTGTGCTGACTTCTCCTGCAGCCTGCCTAGATGGAGGCAGAGCTGGCTCCCATCCTAAAAACCCGGCATCACTCTTGGCTTCCTTCTCCTGCACCGAAGGGCCATCAGCTCCCTCCCATGCAGGGGGATTGGACTAGATGATCTTTCGAGGTCCCTTCCAGTCCATAATGATTCTATGAGTCTGTGAGGCCATGGCCCGTGTGGGCAGGAGCAGCTGGAGCACCATCCCCTCCCAGCTCTGGGGAGGCTGGTGAGGGGACACTGCTGCCCACGAGGGGCCCCTGACAGGCATCACCCCACAGCCAGGACATCGCACCTTCTCCCTCTGCTCCCTGGGGAGCAGGGACTCACACACTGCCCTCACGGCCTGGGCTTGCTGCTCACAGCACCAGGGCTGATGCTGCAACACGGGGTCACATTAGCGACCCCAAAAGCACATCTGGGATGGGCAGCAGAGCCCCCTGCCCCATCACTGGCGTCTCCACCACGAGCAGGTGCACACAGAGAGGAGAAACTGAGGGGTAACCCCTCTGCAGGAGACAGTGACAGGCTCAGACCCCATGAACTCCCCTCACCCGCTGCCCACCGGGTCTGTGCAGAGGCACCGTCTGGGCTCAGGGACGAGCAGCTGCAGATCCAGCAGCAGATGGGGAGGAGGGAAGCAGGAGAGAGTTCTACTCCCTTCCCAGTTCTCGTTTCCCTTTCAGAGCATGCGGAAGGGAACCCCCCCAAACCCACGCTCCACAGCGAAGCCAAGGCTGTAATTTGCACAGATGTTTTGGGGACCGAGTGTTTCCAGCAGCATCACAGCCTCCGGGGAGGGCGCCTCTTCAGACAGACCTCTCCTAGCTCCTCCCCATCCCCTGCGAGCCACAGACCATCAGTTCTCCCAAGCCAAGGCAGGAGCCTGTGCTGGCAAACGCGCTTTGCCCGCAGAAACCAGCTGTCTCACCCTGATGCCTCATCCTGCAAGAGGCTTCTCACTTGCAGAAGAGCAGAGAAGCCCTTTCTTCACCTCCAGATGAGCTGAGCTGCAGCAGGCACCAGCGCTGCAGCCAGGAAACAACGGTCCAAGTGCTGGGACCAGCAGAGGCCTCACAAGCAGAGCTGGACACAGCCCTTCTCCAGATCTGGCATGAGAAAGGGGGAGAATAAACCCTGCAAGGGGCTGTCAGAAGGCTGGGGAAGGCTGCTCCCAAGGGTAGCGAAAGATAAGATGAGGGGTCATGGTTTGAAGCTGGAAAGGATAGATTGAGGTCAGAGATGAGGAAAAAATTGTTGGATCTGAGGGTGCAGGATCCCTGGACAGGCTGCCCAGAGAGGGGGTGGAGGCACCATCTCTGGAGCCATTCAAGGTCAGGCTGGCTGGGGCTGTGGGCAACCCGGTCTGGTGAGTGCTGGCCCTGCTTGGTGTAGAGGGGTTGGACTGGCTGCCCTTTGGAGGTCCCTTCCAACCCTGTGGTTCTATGACTGAGGGTCTCCTGTGGCCCATCTGCTTCTGCACCCCAGGAGCACCCACACTTCAGCGAAGGAGGCGGCTGGTGCTGCCCAGGAAGGGAGGAGGGATGCAGGGAGCTACACCCCAACGCATCCTGTGATTCTAGGACTAAAGCCAGTGGAGATTTGGGGGTTTCCCCCGTTCTGTGGGAAGATGATGATCACGGAGCGAACGCACACAAGAGCCGCTTCCCCTTGGAAGTGGGAGATTACAGGAGCGGGGTCACGGCACCGGGGCCCCAATTACTGTGCTCGGCCGGCCCCGCACATCTCAGCCCGACTCCAGCGCTCTGCCTTCACCCGCGCTGCATCACAGCCTGCAGGGCTCGGACCTCCCCGCGAAGGAGCCCTTTGACGAGCTCGTAGGGATGCCAGGCAGCCCGGGGTCGGCGGCAGCCTTCGCATCCCCCCCATTGCGAATTGACGTCGTCACCCGGGGACGCTGCGGGCTTTACCGGCGGTGCGGGGCAGGCGGCGGCGGGGGAGCCCGGGCGGCGCTTGATTCGCGGCAGCAACAAAGACCAGCGAGAGCAGAGCGCGCTCGCCCGCCCCCTCCCTTCCCCAGCCCCGGGGCCGACGGGAAGGGCTGCTTAAGCCTGATCTGAAGCAAAAATAAATCAAAACATGGAGAAAGTGGGGCACCCCGCGCAAGGGTGCAGCCGGGACCATATGGCATCGCTGCCACTCGTGCGCTCGGCAGGCTGCCGCCGCCGCTCTTCGGGCTTCACGGAAGCCCTGGCCCCTGCGCAGAGGGGCGTCCCGAGCCCCTGCGCTGAGCCCCCTCCCAAAGTCAGGCGTGCTGTCTGTTTGCCGAAAGGGAGTGTGCACCCTGCAGCTCTGGGGGGACTTCCCCCAGCCAAGCAGCTTGGCTCTCCCATTGAGGCAACTCAGCACAGTGGGGACGGTGGAGAGGGCAACCTGACCCGCTCCCAGAGCTTTCGGACCTCATGTGGGGAGGACCATCTCCCCACATTCTGCACCCTTCAGCATTTTCCCCTCTCTCTGACCAGAGGCAGATTCTCCTCAGATCCTCCCAACTCCGACCATCTCAAGCTTTGGTGGAAACCAAACACAAACCCCCTCCAGAAGGGCGAAAGGTGCCACAATGCCAAGGCCATGCGTTAGGATCAGGTTTCCCAAGCATCAGACTGCTCCTGGCTATCAAGAGGCCACAGGTTCAGGGAACTTCAGTGTTTACACCCCAAACTGCTGTTTGGGCACCCCAAGGGCTGGAGAACCTCCTACCCTGGGCAAGCGAAGCCCTTTCACTCCTCGCTTGCACAAGAACAGATGGTCAGTCCCACCCAGACCCCTCCACAGCTGCTGACCAGCCCTGTGCTGGAGCTCCGTGCAGCACCCAGTGCCACCCGCCCAGCTCCCCACAGAGGGGTTCGGTGCCCCGAGTGCCCCTGCCCCACACTCCTGGGCTCTGCCCTGCACCCCGCGGGATGGAATTTCCTTTTCTGACGGCAGGCAAAGCCGGGTTCTCTGTTTTCATGCAAATTCCACGCCAGCTGAGGGGCTCCATCCACAGTAGCCAGGAAATCCAGCCCCTCCGGTGCTGGGAGGGATAACCTGGCGCATGCAAACCCCGCGGAGTAATTGGAAACACTCGCGGCCGCCGCAGCTCTGCTGAGGCACCGGTGGCACCCGGAATGTTTTCCTTCTCCCCCACGTTGGGTTGATGGAGCCTCCAGAACCGGGAGGCTGGAAGAATTCAGCAGAGTTCACGACCTCTGCAGGGAGCACACCCAGCAGCTCAGGCATTTTTGCGCACCGGGTCTCTCCCTACCCGACGGGACTCGCCGCAGCCTTCGAGCCTTTGTTCAAAGAACAAACACTCCGATGAAGCCCAGATGGCCCTGCTCTGAGCAGTGAATGATCTGTGGACTTGTTCGGAGCAGCTCATTGCAACAAGCATCAGCCCCATGCCTGGATGGAGCTGGCACCCAACACCCTGCCCTCTCACCCTCTTCCATCCCCACCAGCGCCATGACCCTCTGAGGGCAGCTGCTGCCACTTTGCTCCTCTCTGGAGGTCCCACCACGGCTGCAGCTCCCAGCTCTGGGCAGCAGCCCCTCATCTCCCACAGAGGAGCTGGCAGGCCACGGTGACTAAAGCTCGCGGGCAGCAGCAGGTTCTTACTTCCTGCAGCACCACTGAGGTCGCTCACACAGTTTGATGCTGGCAGGAGGCCTTGGCTGGGATGCGCTGACCCACTGAGCTGGAAAGGCAACGGCACCACCACGGCTCTGTGCTGCATGGACCCCCACCCCAGGCTAAGATTAGCTAACGGGGGGCTCATGTCCAGCCACAGCACTTCCTCCCCACTCAAAGGGAGGGCATCGCCATCACCCAGAGCTCTGGGGAACGGGCCAAACAGAGACAGCGACTCCCCCAGCATCACAGAACATTAGGGATTGGAAGGGAGTCCAAAAGATCGAGTCCAGTACCCCCACCACAGCAGGATCCCCCAGATCCAGTCACACAGGAACGTGACCAGGAGGGTTTTAAACTTCTCCAGAGAAGGAGACTCCACAGCCCCCCATAGCAGCCCCTGTCAGGGCTCCGTCACCCTCACTGGGAAGAAGGGTCCTTCTCACACCGATGTGGAACCTCCTCTGCTCCAGCTCACACCCACTGCCCCTTGTCCTGTCACTGGGTGCCCCTGAGCAGAGCCTGGCTCCATCCTCCTGACACCCACCCTTCATGTATTTGCTGTCATTACAACCCAGCAATCCCTATGGTGTAACCCAGCATCCCCCAGTACAACCCAGTGATTCCCCCACAATCTTCCCCAGCAGAACCCCGTGATCCTCACAGCAGTGATCCCCCAGCTTCAGCCAGCGATCCCCGCAGGGACCCGCACCCAGCGCCGGCGGCGAGAACACAAACAAAGCCGAGGGCTGTGGCGCTTCCCCGGCTGGAGCCCGGGCGGAGCAGAGGCACAATTGCATTACCGCTGCTGTGCTGCAGCAGACCCGGAGCTGCAGTAAACCACCCGCCGCGGTCCCCCAGCGCAGGGCACCGAGCGGGGAAGGGAAGGCAGCGCAGCCCGAGCGCCCAGGGAAGCCGCGATCCCGCAGGGGGGCTGCAAAGCGGGGCTCTGGATCACAGGCTCCCGCAAGGCTGGATGGTGATTTTCCCGTGGGCTTTCTCCTCGCTTGCTGCCTCCCTCCCTCTTTCCCGTTTTGGGGTGATGAGGTCGTGGCTGGCCAGCGACGGGGTTCAGCCCGGGCTGGCACCAGAAAGCCGTCACCAGAGAAGGACCCACGCAGGCAGGCCCCGCTGCCGTGCCCCGGTCCAGGGCGGACGCTGCTCTCCCCCTCTCCCCCGGCACGGAGCTGGACCGCGCTTGGTTGATGTCTTACATTTACGTTAAGGAGGAGAAAGCAAACAGAGTGCCCATAATTTCCTGCTGCACAGCCCCGCAGTGGAGGGGCCCTAAGGAAAATGGGTCATTTAGCCTCCGCTTCCCTCTCACCCTGCGGAACGGCCACTGAAACGGCAGCAGAGTCGCAGGCGACTGTTGCCAGCGCCACCCCGAGTCCCCCTCGTGCCAAAGAGCCACAACGAGCCCTAAGACTCGCAGATGCCCCTGCGCGAGGTGGCTTCAGCTCAGCCCTCCCCTCTCTCCCCACCCGATCTGCCGAGGAGAAGGCGCTGCCAGAGCCAGAGGGATGCTCCAGTAAACGGCTGCAGCAGCCAGCGGACGGTTCCAAGTCCTCCTCCGAGAAGGCAAGCTGCTTGCAAACAGATTTGCGAGTAGCGAGGGGGATGCACACGGACCTGCCAAGTTACTCATTCAGGAGACATTCAGACGCAGCCAAAGTACAAATCTCTTACGCTCTGCAACACGGCGCTGAGCCCTGCCGGCGGCTCCTCGAGGGGCCTCAGCACCAGGGCGTCTGGGGGAGCTGCTCAGGGACCCCCAGCACCATCAGTGACCGAGTGGGACGTGATGAGGCGACGACTGAGCCCCAGCCCTGAGCAGAGAAGGCTCTGGGGGGACCTTATCCCCATGACCCAGCACCTACGGGGGGCTGCCAAGAAGATGAAGACTCCCTTCTCACAGAGCCCCATGGAAAAGACAAGATGGGGTGGGTCTGAGTGACTGCTGGGGAGATTCCCGTTGGAGTCCAGAAGAAGATCCTTCCGCATGAGAACAATCAACCCCTGGAATCATCTCCCAAGGGAAGAGGTCGATTGCCCGGCCCTGGGGCAGTTTTCACACCCAGCTGGACAGGCGGCTGGGACAGCAAATTCCAACCCCATTTTTAGCTGGAGAGGCTGGGTCTGGGTGATCCTGCTGTGGCAGGGGGGTTGGACTGGATGATCTTTTGAGGTCCCTTCCAGTCCCTAATGTCCTGTGCTTCTGCGGCTGGATGATCCTTGAGGTCCCTTCTAACCCGGGATTCTGTGAACCCTCTGTGCCCCTGCTGCCCCCAGCTCGCTGAACACCCTCTGGGTCTGCAGCAGCCCCTTCAAAGTCCCCGTTCAGCTCCTGCACGAAGCAGCCCCGCCGAACGCGGTCCCGCAGCGGGGGGCTCGCCCGCCCATCCCAGGGATGGAAGTTTATTAGGCCGTGTCCTGCGCCGGAGTTACTGCGCCCTGTGAAATGTGCTGGTGCCATCTCACCCCATTAAATGCCTAAACAGACCTGACAGGACAGAAACAGAGGGTGCAGAAGGAACACACGAATAAATAAAGGAAGGAGCCTGGAGCTCCCGTGCTTGGAGTCACCTCCAACACACCAGCTCTCTGCGAAGGACGGGGCGCAGCCGCCAGCAAAGGGAGGAGCATCTCACTTGCAAGCCCTGCTGCCAGGGGCGGTGCAGCGGCAGCAGCTCGGCCGAGGAAGGGCAGGACGGCCCAGGCGGTGGGACCCGTGTTTGCCCGCATCCCTGGGCTCGGCTTAGCCAGCGCTGAGCTGGGCTTCCGCTCGCCACACGGCGACAGCTCCCAGCATCCTGCCAGCAGCAGCTGCAGCGAGTGGCTCCTCGAGACCTCCGGGGGAAGATTATTTAAAGCTTCCATTTGTTCCGTGCTCTTAACCCTCACGGCAATCACCTGGCTGCCGCACACGAGCCTCCCCTCGCCCTGCGCAGGAGCCCCCGGCGCCGGTAGCCGGCACCAAGCGGCTCCGCGCTCCCCGGCGCAGCTCCGCACTTAATCCTGATTTAGTGGCCCTGCGACGGCGTGACGGCTGCGGGAGGCCATTATCCTGTGACAGCGCTCTGCTCCACCGTTATGGCTTCGTTAATTAAGTACCAATTGACTATTAATTGCGGGAGTTATGTATTACAGGGGAGAAGCGGCTCCCGCGCGGTTAAAGGTCAATAAGGAGGCTCAGCTCAACGTTGGTGTCTACACCCCACGCCGGGCTGGGGGAAGCCTCTTCCCCGGGCAGGGAGGGCTCAGCCCACCTGGGTCTCTTCAGGGAAAGGGAAGGGAGCAGCTTTTGGGGAACAGAGCGGGTCCAGGTGCCGTGGAAGTGCTCAGAGGGCTGGAGCCCCTCTGCCCTGGGACAGGCTGAGAGAGCTGGGGTTGTTCAGCCTGGAGAAGAGAAGGCTCCAAGGGGACCTTATAGGGACCTTCCCATCCCTGAAAGGGGCTGTCAGAGGGCTGGGGAAGGCTGTTCCCAAGGGCAGGGAACGACAGGATGAGGGGTGATGGTTTGAAGCTGGAGAAGGGCAGAGTGAGGCTGGACAGGGGGAAAACACTGATGAACCTGAGGAGGGGAGATCCCTGGAACAGGCTGCCCAGAGAGGGGCTGGAGGACCCATCCCTGGAGCCATCCAAGGTCAGGCTGGCTGGGGCTGTGGGCAACCTGCTCGTAATAGGGAGGTTGGACCGGCTGCCCTTTGGAGGTCCCTTCCAACCCATGCAAATTCCACCTAACTGATACCAGGTCGCTCTTCTCCCTCTTCAGTTTGTCCTCTGCCTTCAAAACGCCCTTTAAAGTGACTCTGGGCTGAGGCAAACCCGAAAGGGGCTCCAGCGTGGAGCAGGCTGCTTGGCCCGCGGAAGAGCTCGCTCCGTACGGCGACGGAGGATTTATCTGGGAGACCTTCGCTCTCATTTAACAAATTAAAGGGCTCAATTTCCAGAGTTCAGCGTCTGAAGTACTAGGCTGGTTTTGAAATCCCTGGCTGCAAGCGTCCGCACGCTGGGCCCTTTGCAAAGATCTGACTGCAGCGGTGGCTGGGAGCGTTTGAAACCCAGATCCGGTGCGCGGCTCAAACGCTGACCCTACCCTGATCCTATTCAGGGCTGGCACCCATCTTAGGACGCAGAATTTACTCTCTACTCTCCCTCCTGTTTCAAGGGAAAGCTTCATGAAAGGAAGAAAGTCATCAAAGGGCTGAGCATCCCTCTGCCCTTCACATCTGATCCCGCGGCACCGAGCAAACGGCTCCTGACCAGCTCCCAGTTGTCCAAACCCGCTTTCCCCAGCGCCAGCCCCAGCGGTGCCCATCCTGTCCAGGACTGCCCCGCAGACACGAGCCAGGGCTGCCGGGCACGGCTATCCGCGGTGAAGCCAGCCCAGGCATCAGAAGATGCCCTTTGCTTTCGCGCTGCCGAGTGCTCTCTGATCCCACGGGAAGGGCTAAATCATCTTCACGCAGTTGTCTTCCTCCTCCTTCCGAGGGAAGGCAGAGGCAGGTCTGTAGGGGAAATGAGACACCTTGACGCAGCTCATCTCCGGCTCGGCGCGCACCCCGGGAGCTCAGCCGAGTGGCAAGAACAAGCCATCGGGGCCACCAGCGCTGCAGAGGCGATGCTGTGCTGAGGGGAGAGCCGGGGCCTTCCTGCATCCTGCAGAAGATGCGGATCACACGTGGCCCTTGGGGCTAACGGGAGTCACGGGGCCATGGCAAGGTAAAAGCAGAGGAGGCTGAGATCTCCCCTGGAATCTGCAGCCCTTGCTGCCAGGCTCTAAGGACTTTGAGGGCTTCTGGGTGGGGGGCAGAGTCCTAAGAACACAGGTGGGATGTGCAGAGAATCCAGAGGGCTCTCGGGGTTGGAGGAGGGGTCCCAGTGCAGGGAGCAGTGAGGGCAGAGCAGGAATTCCTGCTCCCTGCTCTGCTGCAGCTGCTCAACTTCCCCTTCCAACCCCCTCCAGGCTCCCCGGGCTCACTTCTGCCTGCTGGCACTTTGCTATTCTTAGCTCCGGAGCCCGGCCCAGGAAACAGCAGAGGAGGGGTGCAAAGGGAACCCGGAGCAGCTGCTCCAGTGGTGCTGCTGACCCAAGGCATCGTCTGGGGCAGACACCCCCTGCCTCAGTGCCCCTCCTGTTCTTTCTTGCACAGCTCAGGCACCAGCTCCTGCTCCAGCATCTCCATCAGCCCTAAACAGACCTCCAATGTGGGGCAGGAGGATGCTACAACCTCCTGCTCCAGCAGGCTCCAAGCTTCTCACCAGCCAGACCTTCCTGTACTTCCACACCTTCACCAGGGCTCGACCTCAGGCCAGAACTGCACCTGAGCAGCCAAACCCTCCTTTAAAGCTGCAAATCCAACGTGCAGAGGGTGAACCCTTTAAAACAGAGCCCTGGCCAGCA
Source organism: Rhinopomastus cyanomelas (assembly GCA_013400115.1). Classification (NCBI taxonomy): domain Eukaryota; kingdom Metazoa; phylum Chordata; class Aves; order Bucerotiformes; family Rhinopomastidae; genus Rhinopomastus; species Rhinopomastus cyanomelas. The sequence continues at coordinate 490,595 of VXBP01004440.1, forward strand.
GCTGCATGAGGCAGAATCACAGAGCATCAGGGGTTGGAAGGGANCTGTGTCCTCCTGGAACTGAGGGGGGACACAATATTCCAGATGAGGTCTCAGCAGGGCAGAGTCGAGGAGGAGGAGAACCTCTGCTGATCTGCTAACAACCCCCCTTCTGATCCACCGCAAGACACCAGTGGCCGCCTTGGCCACAGGGGCCCGTTTCTGGCTCGTGGCCATCCTGCTGGCCACCAGGACTCCCAGGTCCCTGTCTCCTCGGCTGCTCTCCAGCAGGTCAGTCCCCCCCTGTCCTGGTCCCCGGGGTTGCTCCCGCCCAGCTGCCAACTCCGCACGGGCGCAGGACAAGGGGGTTCTGCCTGCGGAGCAGCGACAGCAGCGGGGTGGCCGGTGTGGGGCTGCGATCGAGCCCCACCAGGAACAAAACCCACACCAGCTAATCAAAGAGCCGCAGACACTTTCAAGTACTCCCAGCCCTGGCTTGGCGCAGCTCCGTGCGCCGCCGGCAGCGCTCCTGCCGACCACGAGAGACCATCATCTACATCAAAAATTCTCCTTTAAATTTATTTTCTGTAAAGATTGGTCTTTTGAACTGCGGCGGCGGAAGCTTAAGGGTACAAAATCTGCCTTTTTCTCTCTTCTCCCAGTCTCTCCCTCTCGTGGAGGATGCTGATCTGTGGGGAAAGTGCTGCCACAGCTTCTGTGCCTTGTCAAGATACCCGTCCTTTTCATGGATCACTTCTCTTATCAGCCACTTGATTAAGACATTAAAAGAAAGAAGGTGAAGGAAGGTTGTGCAGCAGGGAAGAGGCAGCACCAGGCTCCCTCCTCCTGCAAGGCTGCCTAACGACCTCCTGCTTTTCCCTCGAGGAGCTGGGCTGCCACAGCAGCACCAGCACTGCCGGTGTCCCACCCCCCCCACCCCACAAACTCCTGCCTGGAGGGTCCCCAAAAGCTGGCCGGGGCAGAGCTGCTTCCAGCTGGAGGGAGCAGCCCCCGAGGTGCTCCAGGAGAAGTCCCAGCTCCACGTGGGGCTGGCGGCACCTTTGGGAGGGGATCCAAGGGCCAGTTCCTTGGACAGCCCCGAGCATCACCGCCTGCTGGAACGAACAGGCGGGACAAAGGGCTCCGGTGCCTTCGGGCACGAGGAGGGGTTTGTGGTTCTGTGGGCTGAAAGCCTCAGAAAGAGTTCTGGCCTTAGGGCAACAGCGGCTGCCTGGGAGCCCTGGGGCCGGGGCTTTGTGCTCAGATGAGGGATCTGTTGGAGATGAAAGGGGGACATCGCTGCCTCGACTTCCCCGAAGCCGCGCGTCACGCGCCGCGCTCGTTACCTCGTCAAGGGCTTCATAAAAGTCGAATTAAACACTTACACTTCCCCTGCGAGGCATCAAACCCTTCCTAGCGCACTGGTGGGGAGACCAGAGAGCCAGGCAGCGCCAACACCGCGATGCAGGCGTGTTGGGGTGCTGGGGGCACGTGTGCCGGCACCTGCCCGCCGCAAACACCCCGCACACCCCCGGCTTTCACATGCTCCTGGCGGCCCCCAGCAGCTGCTCAGCCCCGCGACCAAAGGCGCTCGGGGACAACGCGCAACAGCCCCGAGCGCGTTCCAGCTCTTCCTGCAGAACGTGTCTGGTCTGGACAGAGAGACGAAGGGATTCTTCTCCCACGACAACAGCCGGGAGCTGCGGGAAGGATCCCGGAAACATCAGACCTCCCACCTGCTCAAAGCTCCAGGAGCCAACAAGAAGAACAAGTGGCCAGGAGCGACTTTTCCCAGGGTGAGGTCAGGGGTGGGGAAGGTCCTTCCTGAAGCAGTAGCCTCGGGCACCCACCAGGGTTCACGGTCAGGGTGTGGGACGGCGATGGGGCAGCTCCCAGCACCCCCAGGCTACAGCCTGGCTGCGACTCACGGGTGGGAGAGGATTCAGGAGCGGGTTTGATTTATTAAAACACCTCAGCTCAAATTCCCAGTGGATGACCCAGACTCCCCAGTGCAACCAGTGCGTTAATGGGGAGGGGGCAGCGCATCTCCACAGCCATATTTATCACCTTCCATAATTCATGGTGGCCACCACAGCCCCGGTCCCACAGGGACCAGCAGCTTCCCCAGCAGCACAGCCCTGGTCCCACAAAGACCAGCAGCTTCCCCAGCAGCCAGCCAGCACCTTCCTAAGAGGTTGCCAGCCAGACCTTCCCCACGTCGCCGGCACCAAAGGAAAACTAATGGCTCCAGCTGGCGCTGGCTGCAAAGTCACTCAATATTTCACAGTGCAGGGAGAGCTCTGTTTAACGGGACACGTTGTTTTTCCCTAAGCAGTTGGAAAACCCCTTGACATCACATTAATAATGTCAGGTTTTATTGGCGCTCTGATCCAAAATGATATTAAACTCCTCAGCCTGTCTGGGCTGAAGCAGGGAGCTGTTGAGATGGGGACAGTTTGGATAACTGGAAGAGTAATAGGTCTTGTCAGCCAGCTCTTACAGGCTGCAGATGCAAGGAGCGAGGATCGGGGTGTTTATCCTGCCGCGCTGCTGCCGGGAACACAGACACGCGCCGCATCCTCCGGCACGGAGCGCGCCCATCGGCTCTGCTCGTGGTGGTGGGGGCCCCATCCATGCAGTCACTGAAGGTCAGGCTTGATGATGAGGCTCTGAGCAACCTAACCTACACAGTGTAGGGAGGTTGGACCGGATGACCTCTGGAGGTCCCTTCCAGCCTAGAACATCCTATGGTCCTATTCTGCACCCAGGAGCACACACGTCAGCTCCACAGCCAGGAGCTCGTAGAAGCACAGAACAGTTGGGATTGGAAGGGTCCTCGAAAGATCAACCCCCCTGCCACAGCAGGATCCCCTAGATCCAGTCTCACAGGAACACGTCCAGATGGGTTTTAAATGTCTCCAGAGAAGGAGACTCCACAATTCCCTTGGGCAGTCCCTGCCAGTGCTTCACCAAGAGGAAATGCCTTCTCACACTGATGGGGAACCTCCTCTGCTCCAGCTCACACCCACTGCCCCTTGTCCCGTCACTGGGTGCCCCTGAGCAGAGCCTGGCTCCATCCTCCTGACACCCACCCTTCACATATTGATCAACACCCATGGGGTCACCCCTCAGTGTTTTCTGCAAGCTGAGGACACCCAGCTCCCTCAGCCTTCCCTCCACACCAGCCAGCTCCCCACCCAGCAGCTCCCCTTTGCTCTCCAGCTCTGGGAAGGCCAAACCAAGCCGAGGGGTTGGTTATGCACGGAAGGAGCTCAACAGCCAAGCGCCCGACGAGCTGCGAGCCCGCGTATGACTTTCACGGGCCCGTTTCCAGCTTGCCTGCTGCCAAATGACTCCTCATTGCCACCTCGTTCTGGACCACTGGCTTCAAGAAATGCGGCCTTGACAACCAGGTGAGCTCGATGTGCCCGAAGGATTGGGGGGGGGGGGTTAAATGGCACCTCCTGTTCTGCAGGACAGGTGACACTGCGCCTGGCGTGGTGGTGGGGAGGCTGGAGCTGCCCCTCCCCAGGTCCAGTCTGCAGCCTCTGGGGCTGGTGGGATCCACTCTGCTCCGTTAAGACGGCGCAGCACTCAGGACGGCCGCCGCGTGCCAAGCGGCAGTTTGTGCCACCAGACCAGCCAACCCACCCCGTGTAGGGGTGCACGGGGGGCTCAGGCCGGCAAAGGACCCCGGGTGCGAAGCGGCGCAGGCACAGCGGGGGAGCAGAGCTGCCAGCGCGTCGTCAGAGATGAAGCTCGGAGCAAGCGAGAAGCGTCTCAGAGGTGCCTCCGAGCGCAGGAAAAGGCAGCGGGGCCGAGGGCTGTTTGGTTTAAGAGCTTCAGAGGAGCTCCTGGCCTGACGAATCCCAGGCTACGCGTGCCGAGGGGGTGCAAACACACCCCTGGGAAGTGCTTCCTGGGGCTCTATGGTTCCTACACACCCCCTCCCTCCCAGCAACATGAAACAGCTTTCCTAGCTGTCAGGATGCTGAGCACCAGCAGGAGGAGGGAGCCAGGCTCTGCTCAGGGGCTTCTCCTGACAGGACAGGGGGCAGCGGGTGTGAGCTGGAGCAGAGGAGGTCCCACATCAGTGTGAGAAGGACCTTGTTCCCAGTGAGGGTGCCAGAGCCCTGGCAGGGGCTGCCCAGGGGGGTTGTGGAGTCTCCTTCCCTGGAGACATTTAAAACCCACCTGGTCATGCTCCTCTGCGACTGGGTCTAGGGGATCCTGCTGTGGCAGAGAATTGGACTGGCTGATCTTTTGAGGTCCCTTCCAACCCCTCATGTTCTGTGATCACTAGTGGGGATCTGTTTTCCACAGGTGAAGGGTCTGAGGTACAGCAGACCCCACCATGGTCTCCTCCACGTAGGCTGTGGGGTTCTCCCACAGAGCCATCCACAGCTCATCTCCAAGCATCAGCACCACGGTCGCGCTCCCACCAGCACCCAGACACCAACGTGACGTCAGGGATGGCCCCACGGCAGCACCCCAGGGGATGCTCCTTCCCCGCCTTCCCACAGCGTCAGTTTCAAGAGCCCCAGACCTTTAAAGCTCACTTCTGCTGCTATCTGAACACTTCCCAATTCATCCCCTTCTGTCCCTGAAAATCTAAATCCTATTTAAGTTAATGCCCTTCATTTTCATTTATAAAGACAGATACAAAATAATTATGTCCTATCTCTGCTGTTTCCTTATCTTCTGTCCTAATAACTCCTCGCTGTCTCTCTTTCATCACCCGCCTGCAGAACAAGAAACTTCTCTCTAAGTTAAAACACCCCGTGTGTTCATTCTCCTCCCCTTTCACATCTCACCACCGCCTCCCCCCGCGCCTGGCCCCGCCGGGGCTTTCCGTGCCTGCCCGTCGCAGCCACCCTCACACCTGGCTGCTGTTTGGCTTTGGCTTGGCAATTTTAAATGCCAGTTCCAGCCGGCCACCGCCTTTGGTATCGGAGGAGCCCTGCCAGGCTGCAGCGCGTTGTGTAAGTGCCGGCTGCTGCGAAGGGGGGCTGCTCTGTCCTCGCCCTGATGGGAGCAGCGAGTGGGGATGGATCACAGGAGCACAGAACATCAGGGAGTGGGGCGGACCCCGCAAGATCAGCCAGCCCAACCCCCTGACACAGCAGGATCCCCTAGATCCAGTCACACAGGAACACGGCCAGAAGGGCCGAAACAGCTCCAGAGAAGGAGACTCCACAACGCCCCTGGGCAGCCCCTGCCAGGGCTCTGGCACCTTCACTGGGAAGAAGGTCCTTCTCCCACTGATGTGGAACCTCCTCTGCTCCAGCTCACACCCACTGCCCCCTGTCCTGTCACTGGGTGCCCCTGAGCAGAGCCTGGCTCCATCCTCCTCACACCCACCCTTCACATATTAATCACCACCCATGTGGTCACCCCTCAGGCTCCTGTTTTCCCAGCTCCAGAGCCCCAGCTCCCTCAGCCTCTCCCCAGCAGGGAGATGCTCCCCTCCCTTCATTATCTCCATGGCTCTGCCCTGGGCTCTCTCCAGCAGCTCCATGTCCTTCTGGAACTGAGGGGCTCAGGACTGGACACAACACTCCAGATGTGGTCTCCCCAGGGCAGAGCAGAGGGAGAGGAGAACCTCTCTCTTGATCTGCTAACCACCTCCCTTCTGATTCACCCCAGGAAGCCAGTGGCCTTCCTGCTCACAAGGGCCCATTGCTGGCTGCTGGCCATCCTGCTGGCTACCAGGATCTGCAGGTCCCTGTCTCCTACACTGCTCTCCAGTTCAGTCACTGTCCAAAAGCCAGCACCTCTGCCTTGGCACCCCAGAGCACCAGGGCTCCTCTTTGGGCTCAGTCAGACATGATGTATAGTGCCTGAGCACCCCTTTCATATCGTACCTGCCCTACCAGGGTCCACCTGCAGCACATCAAGCCCTCTCCCCACACACAGCCATGCTGCTGGAGCATCCTCCCAGATCAGCGATGGTCATGGCTGGATTCAATGATCTCAGAGGTCTGTTCCAGCCTCAGCTCTTCCATGGTTCTAGGGATTCACTGCCCCTACAAACAGCAGCACTGGCAGAGTCAAACCAAAGAGCAGCTCTGCTCTTTCCAAGCCTCCAAGTCATCGTGGTGACACCTCAGAGGGAGTTTTTGGTGGGAGCCTCACGAGCCACCCTCCTTGGGGACCAACCTGTTGGAGAGCAGTGGCATCTGATGATAGCACAAGGGCCAGCTGGTGTGAGCTGGAACAGAGGAGGTTCTAGATCAATCTGAGAAGGACCTTCTTCCTGCTGAGGGTGCCAGAGCCCTGGCAGGGGCTGCCCATGGGGGTTGTGGAGTCTCCTTCTCTGGAGATGTGTAAAACCTGCCTGGACATGTTCCTGTGCAACTGGATCTAGAGGATCCTGCTGCTGGGTCTAGAGGATCCCTTCAAGGTCCTTTCCAATCCCTGTGAACACCTGCTGCACCCTACCCAGCAGGGCAGCTCGCCGCGGGTGTGAGGGTCCAAATACTCCCGTGGAACCTGCGTGGCCACCAGCAGCCCCCTCAGCATTGCCGCTCTGCTCTTCCCCTGCAGAGCGAGTGTGCAGCACCGGAGCTGCAGAGCGTGTGTGTGTTTGCAGTCGACAGAAATCGGAGCCTGAGTGCTGGGGAGTTGACAGCGGAGCTCGGAGCAGCCCAGGGTCCCCGAATGCATTCGGAACGGCGCTGCCCGAGCGCGGCTGCAGCTCCCCCGACGCCACAGCAAACCCCGTGTTCCCGGCGCCGCAGACACCCCCCTCCGGCCCCATCCAGCTGCCCGGCCGGGTTAGCATTGACCCAAAAACCGCTGCATCGCGGGCAGGTAGAGCTCTGGAGCCCCGGCACCGTTCTGACGAGTGACTCAGGAGCAGCCGGCGCGGGAGGGGTATTTGAGCCCCCTGCAGCAGCTCCGACAGCTGTCAGAGGTGCCAGCTTCTCACGCAGACACGGGGCTGGGTTGAAAGGAGGAAGGGGAATCTCAGTTTTTAAACTAATGAGAGCAGACCTCACCGTGCTGCCTTGGGGGGGATGTTCTCCTCCCTTCACTGGACCCGGACACCAGGAGCTGCCTTTCAACAGGCTTCGTCAGCCTGAACCCGCAGACCCACAGCGCTGGGGCTGCGACAGCAGCAGGCGCAGGGGGAGTCATTCTCTTGGCCCGAGTTTCACTAAATCAAACCAAGCTCCAGCAGGATCTGGGTCTTGGATCCTCTGCCATGAGACAAAGTGGTTCTTGGGCTGCTGCTGCTGCCCCAGTTGTGGCCACCCTGAGTCCTCTCATGTTGGCTACCCCAGCTGGGATGCAGCAGTCGCCAGGCACTGCCTGATACTGGGGAGGCGGCTGTGGACCCAGGGAGCATTTTCTGGCACCTTCTACCCAGCAACAGGATTATTTATGGGTTCGGCCGCCGCCGTCAGATGTCGGGTCAGAGATGGGAGCTCCCCCCCCTCCTGCACACAATCTAAATCACTCAGAAGGCCTGGAAAACCCATCAGCTCCCCGTGTCCAGTTACAGCCTTTGATGGTCTGTATTGCCCCGGGAAGAGGGGAGAGTGGCAGCACCATGTGGGCAGGACAGCTGTCCCCGCTCAGGGGACTGGGACACCAGGGGGGTGCCGCGGGGACCAGCGGGAGCCCGGGTAAGGTGGCAACGAGACACCAAACGCGGGCTGCTGCCCGTGCGAGGAGTAAGCTGGGAGGGCAGAGCCAACTCTTCCGCCATATGGGGTTTTAATTAATCCGGTCAGCTCAGCTACCGGAGCTGCCAGCGCCGCAGACAGCTGGCTGGAGGCTCCGGCAAAGGGGCCAAGGGGAGGAAAGCTCCTCAGGCTGGGGCGGTGCCGCCGCGGGGATGGAGCCAGCACCCCACGCCCTACCCGTGGCCCCTCACCACTGTTCAGGGCAAAGCTGAAAGGTCAAACAAAGGCTCCAAACAAAGACAAACTTGAACCAAAACGAGACTCCAGCTTTGGGATGGAGTGAGAGGAGGCAATAAACAGGCGACGGATGAGCTGTAAGAGACAGATTGGGACTTCTCCCCATCTCATCAGATGTGACAGCCCGGGCTTTCGATGGGATCAGACGGGAAGAAAGTCCAAGCTGATAGAAAGAAATTGTGCTCCAGCACGGTGATTAAGTGGCTGAAGTTATTGCCAAGGAAATGAGGACAAAAGCTTAGCAGGGCTCCAGGCAGGGCCACGCTCGCGCAGCTACCGCAGCACCCAGCCGCATTGAAACACCGAGAGCTGCTTCTGAGCAGCCTTTCAAACCTCGGCTTTCATGCTGGAGAGCGCCGTGGACGACTAAGAGACGAGGACGGAGCCTCGTGCGCAGGGCAGGTAATTAGACTCCTATTAACTGGGCCCCAGGTTTCGTGGCCAAGTACAGCAGCAGCTGCAGGAGCAGCCCAAACCCCACCAGAACCTGCTCGTGCAATTCTCCTGCCCAGGGAGACTTCCAGGAGCAGGGAACAAGGGACCCAGCAGGTCTCTGACTACCCCTCATCCCTCACCCTGTGAGAGGAAGGTATCATAGAATCATTAGGGATTGGAAGGGACCTTGAAGGACCATCCAGTCCAGTCCCCCTGACACAGCAGGATCCCCTAGATCCAGTCATTAGGGATCGGAAGGGACCTCGAAAGACCATCCAGTCCAATCCTCCTGACACAGCAGGATCACCCAGACCAAGTCATAGAGTCAGATCATAGATTCATAGTGTTGGAAGGGACCTCCAAGGAGCAGCCAAGTTCAACCCGCCCACAACAAGCAGGGCCAGCACTCAGCAGACCAGGTTGCCCACAGCCCCAGCCAACCTGATCTCGAATGGCTCCAGGGATGGCACCTCCACCCTCTCTCTGGGCAGCCTATTCCAAGGATCCTCCACTCTCAGATTCAACAACTTCCTCCTCCTGTCCAGCCTCACTCTGCCCTTTTCCAGCTTCAGACCATGTCCCCTCATCCTATCATTCCCTGCCCTTGGGAACAGCCTTCCCCAGCCCTCTGACAGCCCCTTTCAAGGGCTGGAAGGTCGCTAGAAGGTCCCACCAGAGCCTTCTCTTCAGAATCAACAGCCCAACCTCTCTCAGCCTGTCCCCAGAGCAGAGGGGCTCCAGCCCTCCGACCACTTCCGTGGCCTCCACTGTTCCTGCTCCAACAGCTCCTCATCCTTCTGGTGCTGGGGGCTCCAGAAATGGATGCTCTGGAGCAGCGCTGCTCGTTCCCCCCTTCCCTCCCCACCCCAAAAGCTGCTAAATCAAGCCCTAATGGACTAGCGGGAGCTGGCGGCTGATGAAAACCTGTGCAGCCGCCTTCGCTTAAATGGCTACGAGAACTCTTCAGCCAAGTCCCCGCTGTGCTCTTTTCAGGAGAGGCCCTTTTAACTCGCTGCTATTCCCAGACCATTGCACTGATTTAAATGTTAACATGCTCTCCAGGATGCAGGCACCTCCCGTGCGTCAGAGCAGCCTCTCAATGACGCCGGCAGCAGCCCAGAGCCTCGCTGCAGCGGGGACTGGGCCACATCGGGTCCCCAGCGCCCAGCCCGAGCATCCCAGCGCCTTTGAGGGAGGCACTGCCCGTCCGCAGCAAACGCTGACCGTCTCTGCTAAAAGACCCCTCGCAAAGCTGCACGCAGATCGAAAACAAAGGCGGCGGGGAGAAAGAGCCGATCCGGAAGCAGAGCCAGGAGGAAAAACCCCCGTAAACCACGTTTGGGGAATATTCGGAGAGATCTGAGGAAGCTTAAGCCGGGACACAAATCCCCGTGCTTTGTCCTTCACAATAGGGGATAAAGCCCGGTGTGGCCGGCCCCGTTGTGATGGAGGGATCGCAGAGCTTATGTGTGGCTGCAGCCAGATAGGATCTCGTGGCCGATTACCTGGGTTCACATCCCTGACAGCAGCTCCCCAGCGCTATCAGCTCTTCCCGCAGCAGCGAAGGGGCTCAGAAAAGCCCCAGCACAATGGAAGCCCTTCGGGGTGAGGCTGCAGACCCTGCGTGCGCTTGAAGAGGGTTTGAGGCAGGACACAAAAGGGACAAATCCCAAATGAGAACAGCAAGAGCAGGTCAGGGGCTGCCCCTTCTCTGTGGAGCTGGAGACAAGCTCGCACAGACGAGCTGTTCAGAGCCGGGCAGGGTGAGACGCGGAGGATGGGCAGGATCTCCCCGCCGCGGGAAGAGCATCCCACTGCGAGCCCACAGACACAGGAACCCTGTTTGTACCCCCACCATGTCCCTCCTGTGGGCAAACCCCTGTCCCGGGGACTGAGTCCATGGAGCTGGCAGGGCGGTCCAGCACTCACCAGGGTGGCACAGCACCCACCGACAGCCAGCGAGGCAGCTACTGCCACTCTGCCTGCGCCTCACGGACAGGGAATGGCGCTGCCTGGAGCTCTGCAGCCTCCTCTCCCTGCAAGATCCCCGTCCCTTCCCTGCCGGTGCCTCCAGCGTCACGAAAAGCCCTGAACAAGGCTCCCAATAATCCGTCAGAGGTGCTGCTGCCCATCGATGCTCAGCAGGAGCTCTGCCTCTCCACTAAATCCCTCAAGCCATCTCCAAATCGCCTAATCTCCATCTCCGCCACCTCCCTCTTCTCAGTGACCTTCCCCCCTCACACACAGTATCTGCAGGCTTCCAGATAACTCCCTCACAGCCTTATCTGCGAGAGTATTTCAGCTCCTGTCCTGGCACTGTGCTCCAGCAGCAGCCAAGGCTGTAGGGGAAGCACCGGGAGTGCTCAGGAGGGGACGGAGAGCGCCGCCGCTCCCCTCTCCCCGAACCCCACCACCACCACCCTTTGCCTCAGCACAAAGAACGACGAGCATCACACCCAAACGCAGCCGCCCAGCCCCCGCCCAGCTGCACTAACCAGTCAAACCAGTTGCAGAGAGGGGCTCTTCTCCCCTTCTCCTCCCGTTCCCAAAGTGCCCCGGAGAGCAACACGCTGGGCTGTGGGACCCTCCGGGAGCTGCGCTGGAGCAGCGCCCTGCACCCGAGGGGTGCCCATACAACACCCCGAGTGGCCACGACACCCCGGCGGCTGCCGCAGCTCCCCTACTGAACTGGAAAGCCGCGATTCATAAACAGCACGGAATTCCCAGGCCCCTCGCAGCCCTGCTTTTATTTTTAATAACGGAGCTTCCCCCTGAAGTTTCCCAGCGTAAACAGACCCCATAAAGGAGATGGACGGCGGCTCCGGGCGCTAACGAGGAGCAGGGCACGGAGGTGAGCTCCGATTGCCCCGTGCGGAGGAGTCGGTGCGACAGCCCGGGCTGCGGCTGCGGGGTTACGCAGAGGTTGCCCAGAGCCTCTGTTGTGAGCCCCGGCCTCGCCGCTCTCTGCGGCTAATGAATGTTGCAGCGGGAGAGGGAGGAGGCAGAGTCTGCGGGGAAATGGAGCAGAAACACGCGGCTGCCATCTCAGATATCGTCTCCCTCTCTCCAGCAGGCTCCTTGCAGCGCCGGGGCGCCGAGAGAGAACCAGGCAGGGCGGGTGAGGGATGTGTCCCAGACCCCGCACACCCCCCGCTGCTACGGGCAGAGCCTCCTTGGCAGAGCCACGCCAGCACCTGGCAAACAGAGGCTGACATGGGCTCAGCCACCGGCACCCCTCCAGCCCTGCTCAGAGCACCCCTCCATCCCACGGGGGGCAGCAGCTCTCCTTGCCCCGAGCAGTTTATGGCATCAGCCAACAGGTTGCCACAGACAAGGTCACAGAAGGATTGGAAAGGACCCCAAGAGATCATCCAGTCAGCAGCAGGATCCCCTAGATCAAGTCCTTCAGCTGAAGGAGAGGCGATGATGAGGCCAGGACCAGGCAGAAGCCTGTGGACTGGATGTCCCCGAGCATCTCCATCCTCACACTCCCGGTGCTGCTCTCCCAGGGCTGAGCCCGAGCTCCCCACCGCAGCTCTGTGCCGGAGCACAGCTCCCGACAAGCAATCGCCTCTCGGAGGCTCCGGCAGTTCCTTCAAACACCTCCAATTGCTTTTTTCACACCTCAGCGCTCAGTGCCAACCCCAATCCACGTTACTCGTGCGTCTGCTTAGAGACCACTATCTGACCGGTCAGCCCTGCGAGACGCTGGCCAAGGGGCTTCGGCTTCGCCCTGTCGTGGGCACAAGGGGATCGGAAAGTGGTTTGTAAAACAAGCTGCCTCCTGGGAGGGTCCCTGCCGAGGTGCCAAGTCCTACAGGCTGGTGGCTGACGACGAGGTGCAGTGGGGTCCAGCAGCTTCAGGGTGCTGAGTGCCCACCCCAGGAGCTGCCACGGGGGTGCTGGGTGCTGCCTGCCAGCTCTCCCGCTGAGCGGGGTCCCCTTCATGGAAGCAAGAAAGAGGAGCCTTGGGCACGCTGGTGCTTTCCCTCTGCTGGCAGGAGCTGGAAAAGGCAACACCCCGGAGCAGCACGAAGATGCTGGGGTGTGGGAGAAACACCGCAGCAAAACACCCTCTTCACCCAGGCTCCCCTGGAGCGGGCGCAGGGTGCTGGTGCCCAGCAGCTCTGTGGTGGGAGTGGACTCTGGGACCCCCACAGACATCACAGTCGGGGCTCTCCCCTCCTAGGAGGATGCACGATGCTGAGCTCAGCGCCTCACAGGCTCCGTCCATGAGAAGGAAGGAGGTCATGGGGCTCAGCACACAGGGTCACTCTCCTCAAGCCCCCCAGCCCCTCTCTGCTGGCCTCATCCCGCTGCCTCCCGTGGGACCAGGTGCCCACAGCCCTCATTTGGGAAGAGGTGCTCAGACCCCCGCCACTAATAATTCGGTATTAGCCCAGCCCTCCAAGCTGTTCCTTCCCCACCATCTGCATGTCCTGAAATGTGAGGGTTTAGTCATAAATGCCAGGCCTCGATTTGGAAATTGAAAAGCCGTTTTGCTTCCACTACCTGAACAGCTTCCAGGCGCGCGAGCTCTCTGCACCCCACAGGCACCCCCAGTCCTTCCTCCAGCGGCCGACTCCAGCCCCGGTGTCCACCTGCTGGAGCAGACGCTTCCCCGGCCAGAGGACAGGGAGCCCAGCTCCCGGCAGCGACACGTCTCCCCTCCCAGATGGCAGCCACAACCCCTGACGCACCATCAATTAAGAGCAGCAATAATTACAAATGGAAAACTGCAGACCTCTGAGCGGATAATGTGGTTCCATTAGATTAAGTAGTCATAGAAATCAAAAATAAAGCCTATACTTGGGCTAATTAAGCCCACTCACCATCTGATTAAGATGCCGTTGTGATCCCACGGAAAAGAGCCGAGGAGCTATTGTCAGTAAACCAGCCCAACTGGGCATCGACATGATCTCGCTTGGCAGAGGGATAATTGATCTGCCCAGAGGTTAACGGGGACCATCACCCGGAGCTGGCAGTCCTGTCAAGGCCAGAGCTCTCGCTCTCGGTGGAAGAGGGGCAGAACCCTGCCCCTGGACGGCCCCTGTGGTTCACGCCTGATCCTTGGTACCTCTGGAACCACCTCCCCAGGTCATCCTGCTTTAGCCAGCCCTGACAGGGAATCACACCAGGGCCACACGCTGGGACCAGCTCCCTCGGCTTTGGGGAGGCTGGGGCCACGTCTTCTCCGGAAGCTTCGCTCCAGATCACCAAGCCAAAGCTCTGTGCCCTGATGTCCTCTGCGACAGCATCCGCTGACCCGGCGCGGGCAGGTAAATCTGGGACAGAACACACCAGGCTCTTCCTTAAGCCTCCCACCCAGAGGCTCAGCTCTGGCCATCCTCCTCTTCTCCACAGCAGAGGATTTATTTAGTGGCGAGGAATTCCCTGCGGCTCTGACCGCTGCAGCTAGTGCCTGTGGTGATGATGATGCTCTCATTTGTTCCACATGGCTTCAAGGTTCATCCCTGCTGCATCAAGCTCACTGCACAGGACAAGCACCAGAAAGGCCTCCCAGATCAGTGCCACGGGGGGTCCCCCAGCAGGAGCCACCCCAGCCCAGGCCAGCCAGGCTTCTGGAAGTGGTGGAGCTCCTGCTGGAGATGTTTGTGGGGCTGACCAGGAAGAGAAGAGAGACTTTGGGGGATGAAACTCTAGGTCCATGCAAACATGAGGCAACACATCTATGTCGCAGGGGCTGCTGTCCTTGTAAAACACTGTCTGGCTCTGGCCAGCCTGGTCGAGGGTGGGGTGTCCCTGCCTGTGCTGGGGGGTTGGAGCTGGATGACGGTTCCTTCCTACCCCGAGTGACTCCGATTCCATGGCTTCTCCAGTCAGGTGAGCCTGCTCTGGCAGGGGAGTTGGACTAGATGATCTTTCGGGGTCCCTTCCAATCCCTGATGATTCTGTGTCTGCACAGGACACAGCTGGGGTCTGGGGGTCCAGCACCACCCATCGTTTTCATTCACAGGAGCAGTGAAGGACCAGGGAGAACGAGGAGCTGCTGGGAGCGGCAGCACAGGGGAGGTTTAGGATCAATAGCAGCCCTGGAACGGGAAGCCCAGTGCAGACATCCAGGGAGGCTAATGAGCTTTCAGGTGTCACCAGAAGACCCAGCCAACAAAGAGCCCAGAACATCCCTGCGGGGTGTGTTCACCGAGGGGCGCGTCCCGGCTCCGAGGAGCTGCTGTTGTCAGCAGAGCCAGAGGGGCTGCTGGGCACCTGCCCCGAAGGGTGGCCTCCGCCTTCCCTTCAGAGCCCATGTTTCCATGAAATCTGTTTACAGAAGATCCACAGAAAGCGAAGACAAAGGGGGCATGACAGTGAATTTAATTAAATATTCAAAGATTGGGTTTGGCATTATTTACTCAGATAGGACTCCAAGCTTCAGGTTCCAGGTCTGGTTGTTACTGTGGAAACCAGCTTAACGTGGATGTATAAAAAGAAAGGGCTCATCAATTAAATAATTTAAAAAGTGAAATGAAACCTCGGGGAACACAAGATGACAGGTTGCTCTGTAGTCAGGATTCTCTGTTCTGATGCTTTGCTGAGGGGCAGGAGATACTGAGGATGCTCAGGCGGTGCCAACTTCCAGGAAACCCAGAAGCACCACAAAAAGCACAAGAGCCTGATATGTGCACGATCCCAGACCCCAGCACAGGCAGAGCAGGACCTCCCTGCCCGGGGTGGGCTGTGGGGAAATGGGGCTGGGGAGCCCTAACCCCAAACCCACGAGCTGCACGGCCTTGGACTCGCTGCTGCTGCTGCTGCACAGCTTTGGGGCTGTGAATGTTAACCAGGAACACTAGTCCTCACCTGCTGCCTTCACTAATGTTTGCAAAGGGCTTGGAAACCCTCCAGTGCAGAGAGGTGTAAAATAGCAAAGAGCATCACTCATCCCCCCCCAACCCAACCCAACCCACAGCTGGCCGGGGGAGCCACGGGCTGAGCTGCTGCTCAGAGCAGTGTGGCTGAGGAAATGCAGATGCCAACTGAGGTCAGACCAGGATTTACTCCTCATCAGCACCCAGCCATGCCAGGGCGCCGCCGGTGAGGGAGCAACAGCCGGGGAAACCTCGCACGGCCACCCCTAGAAGGAAGGGCCACTGTCACTCACGGAGCAGCTGGACCAAGTGCCACCACCTTCTGTTTTCAGAGAGGGGAGGCCACAGGGCAACGGGACGGCTGGGCTGGCAGCCCCCTCCCCTGCAGCGAGAGCTCAGGATCTCAGCAGCTGCCCCAGCCCGTTCCCAGCTCCCCAAACCCCATTTGCTCCAGCACCTGGAAGCGGGGCGCAGGACACGGCGGCCGCAGGGGTCATTTGTCTCAGCTGGCAGAGCGCCGAGATCGACGCTGTGCTCCGCGGAGCCGAGGGCCTGTTTGACAGCAGCCATAAGGCTTTCTGCCACGCTGCCCAGAGGACCGCTCCGTGCCGGCCCAGCACCGCCATCACTCAGCCGGCGCCAGAAGATGGATCTCATTTGGCTTCCTCCCGCCACACTCCGCATCCCCGCTCATCACGCAGCAGTCAGCCCCTTGCTGCGCCGGCTGCGATGCCCAGGCTCCCAAAGGGGGTTCCCCCATCTGTCAGAGGGGGTCGGGTCTTTATCCCTCCCCCATGGCCCCAGGGCAGCAGCGGGGACACTGCTCAGGGGTGGCAGCATCGGCAGTGGGTCAGTACCTCCCGTCACCCCAACTCCCAGCCAGAGGAGAAGAGGCTCAAACTGTCCTCATCCTCCTGCTCCATATGGACCACTGAAAGGAGATCACAGAACACCAGGGATTGGAAGGGACCTTGAAAGACCATCCAGTCCAACCATCCCACCACAGCAGGATCCCCTAGATCCAGTCACAGAATCACAGAACATGAGGGATTGGAAAGGACCTCAAAAGATCATCCACTCCAATTCCCCTGCCAGAGCAGGATCGCCTAGATGCAGTCACACAGGAACACAGCCAGGCAGATTCTAAACATCTCCAGAGAAGGAGACTCCACAACCCCCCTGGGCAGCCCCTTCCAGTCCCTTCTGGCACCCTCACTGGGAAGAAGGTCCTTCTCACATTGATGTGGAACCTCCTGCGTTCCAGTTCAGACCATTTGCCCCTCGTCCTGTCATCAGATGCCCCTGAGCAGAGCCTGGGATGGAGGTTCTCAGTTGCAGGTGAGCAGTCACAGCACCCCAGCACCAAGATGCTGCAGCCAGTAACACCCTGAGCACATCCCAAAGCTCCAGCTGCTGCCCCTGTGCACCAGGGGATTACAGAGGGATTACTAGCAGGGATCAGCCACCGCAGCCGGGCCAGCGCCCTGCCGATCCAGATTGTCCCCCGCGAGCGTGACGGGCTGAGGACAGAGGGCACCCGGGCGCTTTCCTGCCGCTCTGCAGGGGAGTCACGCTGCCGAACGAGCGTGCAAGCCTGAGCCCCCCGAGCAGCAGGAGCCTGAGCAAGTTACCCGTGCTCCGACACAGCTCCTGCCCCGGGTGCAGCTGCGGCGCGAAGCGAGAGCCAGCCCAGGGCCGGCAGCTCCTGCTTCAGGCTGGGAATCCGCAGCCAGGCAAGCGCTCGGCTCCCGAAGCCCTGCCGGCCCCACGGTTCCCCGCTCACGGACCAGCCAGGCTGCATGGAGGGCAGGACAGTGAAGGATCCCCTCTGGCAGGGGAGATGAACCTGTTGTCACAGGGCTGCCGGCGCGGTGATGAACGCAGCGGCACCGCACACCGAAATGGAAGAGGCTCCTTAATGGCTTCGCGATCGATCGGGGATGGGGATGTTGCCTTTGACATTGGAGCACACGGGGGGGAAAGGGAAGAGGCAGCTCACGGCCTCTTCCCCGGCACAGGGTGGGCTTACAGAACCACAGAACATTAGGAGTTAGAAGGGACCTCGAAAGATCAGCCAGTCCAACCCCTGCCACAGCAGGATCCCCTATAACGAGTCACAGAAACCCACAACATTAGGAATTGGAAGGGACCCCAAGAGATCATCCAGTCCAACCCCCTGACACAGCAGGATCCCCCAGATCCAGTCGCACAGGAACAGTCCAGGTGGGTTTGAAACTTCTCCAGAGAAGGAGACTCCACAGCCCCCTGGGCAGCCCCTTCCAGGGCTCTGGCACCCTCACTGGGAACAAGGTCCTTCTCACACTGATGTGGAACCTCCTCTGCTCCAGCTCACACCCGCTGCCCCCTGTCCTGTCACTGGGTGCCCCTGAGCAGAGCCTGGCTCCATCCTCCTGACACCCACCCTTCACACCACAGGTACCACTAGGGCACAACAGACCTGGGCTGTGCCAGGGCAAGGCCACAGGGAGCTGGAACTACCCTGCCCTGTCAGACACCTTTGGAAGCTGCATCTGCCAGGACAAACCTGCAGCTGTGACCCCCAGACACCCCAGAGGGGACAAGAGCCAACCCAGTCCGAGCAGCTCAAACCACTCTGAGCAGAGACCTCACCCTCCCAGCAGTGGGAGGCTAAACCACGACCGCACCAAGCCAGACCCCAGCCCAACGTCAAAAGAGTCTCCAAACTTCACGGTGCTCAGCTTTGATGGAAAAGATTTAACAACCTTGGGTGTCGCGTCGCCCCAGCTATAAAACCCCGCAGCTTCAGGAGCCACTTCTCCCAGCAGTGCCTCCAGCTTCCCCGCTGAGGACAGGGTGCCAAACGGGCCAGCAGAGCAGGAAATCTCGGTGCATTTCAATGAGGAAGCAATTAAACACCTTAATAAGGTGAGGGAGGGCAGGGGAGGGGGGACAGGAAGGAAACCATCACAGTGCCTTCAGGATGACCTCAAAGCCTTCCCACTGCCGCTGAGAACATTCGTGTTCAGTGAGCCTGGCTGCCCAGGTCAGAGCATCACCCCCACCTCGCACCCCGGGCAGGGGTTGTGGGGGACAGAGTGGTCCCCGCGACACACAGCTCTCCCCAAACCAGCTAATCCCATCTTCTTCCTCCCCGTGACTCTTAGCAGCTACTTATTGAGTGCCCGGATGGTCTCCAGCCTGGGCAGCAGCCTTAGCAGCACAAACCTCCAGCGGCCTCCTGGTCCCAGCACTGACCTCGCGGCGAGCCCAGCTCCTGCCTGATAGCCACCCACCTCACGTCCCGAGAGCAGCAAATGGCTTGTACATCCACGGTGCTTTTAACAAGAGGACTTCAAAGCCCTTGTAGATTCCAAGGGCCCTGTGACACCCCTAACAAGTACATTTTTAGTCTCAGTTTTATGGATGAGGAAATCGAGGGGAGGGAGGTGAATAATTTGTCCACATGTCAGAAGGAAGGAAGAAAACTGGCGGCAGCAGCACCAAAGGAGAGAAACCCAAGAGCTGTCTCTGATCTCCACACCAAGGTGAGCCTCCAGGGAGCAGCCCCTGGCAGGAAAGCAGAGCACCCAGTCCCTGGCGACCGGGCTCCAAACCAGGACCAGCACCAGGAGCCCTTTGCTGCCCTGAACTCTTCACCAACCCCTGAGCACCAAGGGTCTGAGATACAGGAGGTCTCTGTGGAGTCTCTATGGAGTCAGGGGGTTTCTCTGGTGCTGGGGTTTTCTGTAGGGGTCAAGGAGTCTCTATAGGGTCAGAGGTTCTCTGTGGGGGTCTCTACGTGGTCAGGGGGTCTCCATGGGTTCAGCCATTACATGGTTCAAGGGCTTTAACAAACAAGCACAAGGGTGGTTTTCCCTACCCCAACCCATCAGCCAGCCCTGGCCCAGGCTCCTGGAGCCAGCAGCTGCGACTCGCAGCCTCAGGAAGCAAAGAGCAGCGCTGCGACCACACTGTCCCCGTCCAGGGCAGCTCAGAGGGCAGACGAGGGCAAAGGTTGGCAGAAGCAACCACGTCTCCAGGCAAACCAGTGGGAGGAAGAGGAGGAGGGCAGGAGAAGAGGGCGCCCGGGCTGACTGCAAGCACCAGCACCTCCCGAGCCCTCAGGGGCTGTGGCCAGGCAGAGCATCCCCCATCACCAGCCTCAGGAGAGCCCCACTCACCGCTCCTCAAGACTAACTTCTGTAGTTTGCAGAATCTTAGGGAGCTATTAACCTCAAAAGGGTTTGGCCTACGGCTGCTGCACGAGCCCCCCTCTTTCCCTAATTACAAGGCTCCCAGTGACGGGGCTGTCTTTTCAGTTACAGCTGCTGTGCTCTCGGCTCCTGGTTGCGTCCTCTTAGGGGGCTCCACCAAACACATGCAAACTGCCCGAGCGCTCCGGACCGGCACCAGCGGCAACGTCCCAGGGTCAGGCTCACCCTGCTGAGAGCTCCCCGTGATCCATCCATCACATCCCACTCATTAATTAACTAATTCATTAAATATCTTCAGAGATGAAGGCTCATCACGGCGGAACATCGCGTTGACAGCCGCGTCCTGTCAGCACTTAGTGGTACAAGATTTGCTCCCCCCCTACCCAGCAGCATCCCCCCCAACATCAGGTAGCCCACACTCACCACAGCTCCTCGCAGCCCTCCTCCCTGTTGCTCTGGCTCTAGAGGGAAAGGCCAGACCCCCTTCTTGTTGCCCTATATATCCCCTCAGCTGCCAGCCATCACCAGGAGCACACCCTGCCCGCTCCACCTGCCCCTAATCTGCTACTAATCTCCCCCAATCTGCCTCCAATCTCACCCCAATGTCCCTCTGATCTCCCCCCAATCTCCCCCCAATCTCTCCTTGATCTCCCCCCAATC
>VXBP01004440.1:510637-526211 GCA_013400115.1 Rhinopomastus cyanomelas
CCCAATCTCCCTCTGATCACTCCCCAATCTGCCTCCAATATCCCCCCAGTCTCCTCCAATCTCCCCCCCAATCTGCTCCATCTCCCCCAGTCTCCCTCTTCACCACCCTCCCCGCCGCAGCCCGTTGCAAACCCGCTGTGCAGCAGGAGTCAAGGTCTCGCTTCCTTTTGAGGACAAACAATAAAGTTTGCAAATAAAAATAAGTGCTTGGTGAATAATTAGTGGCAGAGGCCAGGGGAAGCCGTGGGAGCGGGGAGATGGGGCTGCCTGGGGGGCCCCGGCGCTGCAGGAGCTCTCCCGAGGAAAGATGCCGACGAGGTGCTTCCTCCTGCCGGGCTGGGCTCCGGGC
The DNA here is from genome assembly GCA_013400115.1 of Rhinopomastus cyanomelas. NCBI lineage: Eukaryota > Metazoa > Chordata > Aves > Bucerotiformes > Rhinopomastidae > Rhinopomastus > Rhinopomastus cyanomelas. The sequence goes on from VXBP01004440.1 coordinate 510,987, forward strand.
TGTGCGGGGTGATGCTGGGAAGAGCAGCAGCCCAGAGCGGGGCCAGGCACTGCCCGGAAAACCTTTCCGTGGGGATTTTGGGGAAAAACCCCGCCGCAGCAGCCAGCAGTGATTTCCTACTGCGTCAATAAACCCGCCCCAGAGAGCCCAGGGGCGGTGCCAGGTGTGCCCCGAGCCCTCCCGTGATCAGAATGGGGAGCTCCAGACCCTGCACGTTCATCTGGGGACCCCCAGTGACTGTCCCCCCGTGCCCCTGACACATCCCAGCGCTCTATCCCCCCAGTCACTGTGCCTGTGCGAGCCCACAGGAGCCACAGCCCTGGCCCCAGCCCAAGGGCTGATTTACTTCCCTGAACCTGGAGTTCACCCAGGCAGATGGAAGGGAGCTGGACCGGCCGCCAGCTCCCCGCTGGGCCAGACAGGGCGCTTCCAGCCGCATCCCGCAGCATCGCCCCGCGGCCCCGAGGTCCTGCGGAATGCAGCGGCAGAGCTTCCCCCTCCCCGCTCTGCCCAGCCCCCGAGTAGCCCGGGGGGAGCCCTTGCTGTGTGCGGTAATGGTGACCCCCGCATCGATCCCCGCTCCCTGAAGAACAGCCTCCTGGCTCCGGTGCCACAGGCTGTAATCCTGCAAATGGCTGTAAATGCGGGAAATTGGCACCTTTGTAGAGCAGCAGCTCAACGTTCGAACGGCTGAGCCGGGCTGGAGCCTGCGCCCCGCGTCCTGGGCCGGGACGAGGCTGCTGCCGGCCGGGGGACACCGGCCTGGGGGGGGGCTCCCACCCTGTCCCTCCAGAGCCCGCACGCAGGAGGACACAGGGACCAGCGGCTGCCCATGGAACCCCTGCTCAGTGGTGGGACCCCAATCCCATGACAGGATCCCCGTCTCATGGTGGGACCCTGTTATGTGGCAAAACCTCTATCCCATGGCAAAACCTCTATCTCTACGGCAGGACCCCCATCCCATGGCTGGATCCCCAATCCAGAGGTGAATCCCCATCTCATGGCAGGATGCCCATCCCATGGCTGGATCTCAATCCCATGCCTGGGACTTCCACCCCATGACTGGGACCCCTATCCAATGACCGGGACCCTTATCCCATGGCAGGACCCTGATGCCTCAGCTCCAGCCTCCACAGCATCCAGGCCCCCAGGACCTTGCCTGGGGTCTTCCCCACAGAATTCAGGGATCAATAACAGGTGGCAGGGAAAAACCCACTGAGCTGGAGTCTGTCCTGCAGGAGAGGGAAAAGCCCAACCTGCCTTTCCCAGCCCCAGTGAACTGCTCCACGCCCGTGGTGAGCAAATGGGTTTGGGGATGGTGTCAGGCAGGAGCTGTGATTTCACTGCCAGGAGGTTGTGGGGAGCCCCCGGAGCTGGTTCATTAAGTTTTCTTGTTCTCTCCATAACCCCCCCCACACTGATTGATTAGAGGTTAATGAGCGGGTGGGTGGCTCCTGCAGCCTGATGAGGAGCCTCAGGCCCGTCAGTCAGCAGAAGCTTTGGGAGCTCTGGGTGGGGGGGGTCAGCAGGTTTGCAGAGGGGCCTCGGGACCCTCTGGGGCTGCCTTTCTGCAGGGTGATGTCTGCCTGCTGTGGCTGCACCGGCTCCAGCTGCTCTCCGGGGAGCACCGCGCTCACCCTCTTGCCCCTTGGCTCCACCAGGACGTTGGCAGTGGATGGAGCCATCAGAGCAGCCCGCCGCCCCGGGAACCGCACACAGACCCACGAAGTTTCACTTGACCCCCTTTTTGTGGAGCTGCAGGCCCTTCTCTTCCCCCACAGCAATCAGAAGCATTTTCAGCCCTGCAGCCCGTGCTGCACGAGCCAGGGGGGTTTTCTTCGGGGAGCGAAGAGAATTGATTCCGAGGTTTCCATTAAGTCCCATTAGCCCAGCACGGCCGCTGCGAGGGCTGAGCCCGGCGTTGTGAAGGGAACGGGGTGTTTTGCTGCCCGATCTCAGCCGAGTTAAGCTGCAACGGCCCCATTAAGCTGCTTTTACCGCGGGGCGTGGGAGCAGCCTCTGCAGAGCCTGGAGACTGTCGGCCAGTCTCTACGGCAGTTTTCCTCCCGCAGCCCCATGGATGAGGAACCCCAGGCAGAAGGAGATGAGGGGTTGGCTGGAGGGTGCCCTGAGAAGAAGATTCAGCTAGAAAACGGCCACCAAACCCCTCCCTGGAGCATCCCCATCGCTACCTCACCCCACAGTGCTGCCCTACAAATCCTCCTCCGTGTTGCAGGACAACTTGTGTGAGCTCTGGGGAGCAGAGCCCGGGAGTGATGCTCATCAACACCTTGAGCTGCTGATCCCCTTGGAGCACCCTCAGAGCTCACTGACTCACAGAGTCACAGATTGGATTGGGGCAGGAGGGAGCTCAGAGCTCACCCAACCCCAACCCCCTGCCATGGACATGACACCTCTGACCAGGGCAGATTGCCCAGAGCCCCATCCAGCCTGGCCTTGGACACTGCCAGGGATGGAGCAGTCACAGCCTCCCTGGACAGTCAGTTCCAGGGCCTCAGGTTTCCTGCAGCCCCTTCAGGTACTGGAAGCTGGCAGGAGGTTCCCCTGGAGCCTTCTCTTCTGCAGGAGGAACAGCACCCACAAGGTGGGGGGGTTGGGGTGAGTGGGTGAGGGAGGGGTTCTGCCTCAGATCTCATCACAATCTCTTTTAGCTTGAACCCAGCCCCCTTGTCCTTTCACAGAATCACTGAACATGAGAGATTGGAAAGGACCTCAAAGATCAGCCAGTCCAGTCCCCCTGCCACAGCAGGATCCCCCAGATCCAGTTGCACAGGAACATGACCAGGCAGGTTTTAAGCTTCTCTGGAGAAGGAGACTCCACAACCCCCCTGGGCAGCCCCTGCCAGGGCTCTGGCACCCTCACTGGGAAGAAGGTCCTTCTCACACTGATGTGGAACCTCCTCTGCTCCAGCTCACACCCACTGCCCCCTGTCCTGTCACTGGGTGCCCCTGAGCAGAGCCTGGCTCCATCCTCCTCACACCCACCCCTCACATATTGATCAACATCCATGGGGTCACCCCTCAGTCTCGTTTTCTCCAAGCTCAGGACACCCAGCTCCCTCAGCCTTTCCTCAGCAGGGAGATGCTCCACTCGGTTTATCATCTTTGTAGCTCTGCGCTGGACTTCCTCCAGCAGCTCCGTGTCCTTCTGGAACTGAAGGGCCCAGACCTGGACACCATCATCCAGCTGTGGTCTCACCAGGACAGAGCGGAGGGGGACGAGAACCTCTCTCCATCTACTAACACCCCCTTCTGTGATCCACCTCAGGATCACAGGACATCAGGGATTGGGAGGGACCTCAAAAGTTCATCCAGCCCCATCCCCCTGTTGGCCTTCTGCTGTTGGCCTTCCCCAGCATCCCTAACACGAAGCCCCTCTCCAGCTTCCCAGCAGACCCCATGAAGCTCCCTCAGACCCTCCTGTCCATCCAGCTCCCCCGCAGGTGCTGGGTGACGCTGCCCTGCTGGTTCCTCGCGCAGGGGCTGGCGCTGGCAGGGAGCTGGGTGATTGATGCCGCGATTAGGCGGCTGCACCTTGGCTCTGCAGTAATTGTGCTAGACAGGAGCTGCTTAAATACCACCAGGCAGAGAGTTAGTCACAGCAAAACGAGGCCTTAAATGTCGTTAGTTGTGTCATTATTAATAGCCCCTAATTGTGTTCTCTAATCATCACGAAATCATGTTAATATTAATATTCACATCAGAACTGCCTGGGGAACAAGGAGAACTTGTTTTTAAATAATAATAACAGAAACACTCCCCTACCAGACGTCAATGCCCATCACGGAGAGAGGCTTCCCTGCGCCGAGGGGAGCTGCGGGTGCTGCGGGGAGCTTCTCCCAGCCCGGGAAAAGCCGCTGCACCGCGATGCCCCGCAGCGCCGGGAGAGCAGCTCGGAGGACTCGTGTCCTCAGGCTGCGGTGGGTTGTTGCTGCCGGGATCAGGGCTGACAGGTCCTCCAGCGGGAGCAAAGCCGGGGGCTTTGTTTGCACAGAAGTCCCGGGTGATGCAGGAACCTAGAATCAAGCAGTTACACAATCACAGGGCTGGGAAGGCACCTCCGAAGGGCAGCCAGTCCCATCCCCCACAACAAGCAGGGCCAGCACTCACCAGAGCAAGTTGCCCACAGCCCCAGCCAGCCTGACCTTGGATGGCTCCACGGATGTGTCCTCCATCCCCTCTCTGAGCAGCCTGTTCAACCCTCAGATTCGACAAGTTCCTCCTCCCGTCCAGCCTAACTCTGCCCTTTTCCAGCTTCAGACCAGGACCCCTGGTCCTATCGTTCTCTGCCCTTGGGAAGAGCCTTCCCCAGCCCTCTGACAGCCCCTCTCAAGGGCTGGAAGGTGCCCCTCCAGGTGCCTCTCCAGGCTGAACAACCCCAACTCCCTCAGCCTTTCCCCAGAACAGAGGGGCTCCAGCCCCCTGAGCACCTTTGTGTCCCTCTCTGTTCCTCCTCCAACAGCTCCTCACCCTTCTGGTGCTGGGAGCTCCAGAGCTGGACGCAGGTTGGGGTCACTTTGGGACCAGGCTGTGCTTGGTGGGGCTAGCAGCTCCTCCCACAGCATCTCCCTCTGTCACCGTCTCTCATTTCACTGCGTTTTGAGCAGCACAAACAGCACCCGCCCTCCCACCACGGGCGGGGAAAAGCCTCCCGGAGGCATCAGCTCTGCAGGCTGTGGGTCAGGAGCTGGGGATGCTGAGGACACGGGGCGCCCCACGTTATCTCTCGTTGTTGCCGAGGCTCCGCAGCCCCATCACCGCGGGTTACACCCACGGGCCACGAGCAGCAGCCTTCGCCTCCCCCAGCTCCCATCCGCTAGGGGTGTCCTGGGTGAGCAGCCAGCCAGCGGGGAACAGCTGCTTATTGAGCTCTGCTTTGGCTTTTGTGGGGAAAGGACCCGGGGTGACGAAGAGGAACCACCTGCTCTGCAATTTTCCGCGGCTCCGCTTTCCACCCAGCTCCGCTCGCCGGGATCCGAACGCCCTCCTCAATAAATCAGGGGTTTCTAAGTGCTGAACTATTATGGCTGGAGTTAAATATAACCTGGAGCACGAAAATAACTTGAGAACACGCGTTCCTGGAGGTGACAGGGCTTGTGAGAGCTGCTCCGGCGCTCGCAGCCTTTCTGGGATGGCAGGCAGGGACCTGCAGGCACCAACAGGATGGCTGAGGAGCGCTGCGTGCTGGCGAGAGGGCTCCCAGCTGCTTCCCAGGAGAAAGAGAAGGGCTGGCTGTGCCTGGGTGCGGAGCTGGGCAGTGGACATTCACCCCTCGAGCAGCGGGGGGCTGCCCACACTGGAAGCTGCCAGCCAGGCTGGACCTGCTGCCTGCCAGACCCTCCCTGGCACTGGGAAGGGGCAGGAAGTTTGGAAGGTGTTTAACACTTTGCTGTGAATGATCTCTCCATAAAATAGTAACGACGTGAATATAGAATCTAATTGATCCCTCAGGGCGATAACCCGGACAAAATGGCCTTGATTAGGAGATAATTGAGTGTGTTGAGTTGTGTCCGGAGTGAGCCGAGTGTTGACAAGGTCCATTATCTCGGGATAATGACCCCCTTTTGTCAGGTGCCGGGGCCATCAGGAGACATTGTGGGGGGTGCGGAGGGGGGTAAATCCCCCTGCTCCCCTCTTTTGTCCAATCACTGGGGTCGCTTTACAAATCAAAGAGGTGATTGCACCCGGGGAGGGGAGGGGAGGGCAGGGATGGCCCGGGCAGCCCCTGGAAGGAGGGATGGGATGGAGTGGGATGGGATGGGATGGGATGGAGTGGGATGGGATGGGATGGGATGGGATGGGATGGAGTGGGATGGGATGGAGCGGGATGCTGCGCCCCTCCTGAGCCAGCTGCCTGCGAATGAAGGGTCATTTGTGGGGAAAAGACCCTCCTCCAGCTCGGAAGGGGACTTCTCCTCCCTCTCTCTCTCTCTCTCACCTGGTTGTGGGTTCCATGCATTAGAAGGCAGAGATGGGTACCAGAGCCAGAGCATCACAAACGAGGCTGAAACATGGGGAGAAGAGGGACTGGAGCGGGCTGACAAGGCCCAAGAGGGTCCTTGGCTCTGGCATGCTGGGGGTGAGAGGGCATCCAAAGGTGGATCACGCTTATCCTGGATCCTGAGGTTGTTTCCCGGCGCCTGGCTCCAAACGAAGCTGTGGGACACGAAGGGGAAGCTCCCTGATCCACAGGTCCCTTTGGGAATCATAGAATCAATCATAGAATCACTACGGATTGGAAGGGACCTTGAAAGATCATCCAGTCCAGTCCCCCTGCAACAGCAGGACCACCCAGACCAAGTCACACAGGGACACATCCAGGTGGGTCTTGAGCCTCTCCACTGAAGGAGACTCCACAACCCCCCTGGGCAGCCTGTTCCAGGGCTCCGTCACCCTCACTGGGAAGAAGGTCCTCCACATTCAACACCCAGATAGGGTTCAAGCCCTCCCCATCCTCACCCTCTGCCAGCAGAGAGACCTCTCCTTGCAATCTGGGATGATTTTGGAGTTGCAGGCTCTCTGGGAAGAGGTGTGAGAGCGGGGAAGCCCAGGAGCTGGCCCTAGGTGCTGCAGCCCAGCCCAAAGTCTGGGAGCTGGTGGTTCCCCCGCCGCTGGCAGCTGCCTTTAGCACTCTCCCCGAGACGAGACGCACTGGTGTGTGGACATCCAAGAGAGCACTAATGTAAAAGGCCATTGATTCCAATTTATATTAATACCCTGCGCGGTGAACTGCGGTGCCTGATTCACCATCCTCATCAGGTGGCAGCGCGCCGAGAAAATCAGATCCCTTGGTTCACCGTCGTTTAATTATAAGCAAATTGTAAATGAATTAAGATAAATCGAGCTAGAACCACTCCAGTACTGCACAGGAGCACCCACCGAAGGGTCTGCGGGGCTTTGACTGGTCCACTCCCAGAGGTGACGGCGATGCGCTGGCCTGAGCATCCCGGCCCAGCCGAGCACCGGTGCTGCACTGGGAACCGGCTCCAAGGACCGGCAGGAGCAGTCGGAGCCCGGCAGAGACGGGTACCAGAGCATCACAAACGAGGCTGAAACTGCCGCGGGGAGAAGAGGGACTGGAGCGACCTGACGAGGCTCAAATTGGAAGCCGGGGTGGGTCTTTCTTCTTCTCCTTCTTTTTTCCCTCCCAGGGAAGTGTCATTTGTACAAATTGCCCGTCCGTGCCGGCTCGGGAGAGACCTTACACGGGAAACCTGGAGCCTTCCCCGCTTTTCATGTGAGCGGATGCCCCTTTCATTTCTGAGCGAGGAGTAAGTGGAGAAGAAAGGAGCCCCTGTCAGCCTCGGGAGACAAATTGCTTCCTGCAGCCAGAGGTGCCTCAGCTCTAACAACCGCCCGCTCCTGAGGTGAGCCGCGGTGCCCTCATGCCACCAGCCTCCCGCCGCCCCGCTGATGCCTTTTAAATCCAGCCCCAGATAAGTACCCAGCCAGCCTTCTCGTTTTTATCTGGCCAGGATGATTTACTGGGCCACCGCGTGGAAGTGCGCGGGGCTCGGCGGCAGAAAACCCCGCGCTGCCTAACGGAGCGACCCCGGCACTGCCCTGGGCTAAAGATACCCGCGGGGCCCTTGTTGGCTGCCAGGAGACATCAGACGGGCTACTATCCCCCCACGGGGGAGGTGGGCACGAGGGCCACCGGAGCACTTGCCAGCCATAAAGTTATTAAACCGGCAGAGGCAGCCCAGCTGTGCAGGATCCTCGCTGCCCTGACATTTCCTTGGGGTGAGAGGTCACAGCATCACAGAACATCAGGGATGGGAAGGGACCTTGAAAGACCATCCAGTCCAGTCCCCCTGCCAGAGCGGGATCCTCTAGATCCAGTCACAGCATCACAGAACATCAGGGATGGGAAGGGACCTCGAGTCATCCAGTCCAGTCCCCCTGCCACAGCAGGATCCTCTAGATCCAGTCACAGCATCACAGAACATCAGGGATGGGAAGGGACCTTGAAAGACCATCCAGTCCAGTCCCCCTGCCAGAGCAGGATCCTCTAGATCCAGTCACAGCATCACAGAACATCAGGGATGGGAAGGGACCTCGAGTCATCCAGTCCAGTCCCCCTGCCACAGCAGGATCCTCTAGATCCAGTCACAGCATCACAGAACATCAGGGATGGGAAGGGACCTCGAAAGATCATCCAGTCCAGTCCCCCTGCCAGAGCAGGATCCTCTAGATCCAGTCACAGCATCACAGAACATCAGGGATGGGAAGGGACCTCGAAAGATCATCCAGTCCAGTCCCCCTGCCCCAGCAGGGTCCCCCAGCTTTCTGCTGCAGCCCTCGAAGCAGCTAATTGCCAGGGAGGACAAATCCACAGGGCAAACCCCCAGCCAGCAGACAAAAGCCGGGCACAGGGCAGGGGGCTTTGAACCTCCTGTCCTGGGCTGCTTTAAAAGCAGAGGTGACAGTCGGTCGAGGAAGGGGATTCTCCCCAGTTCCTCTGCACTGGTGAGACCCTCCCCTGGAGTCCTGGGTCCAGCTCTGGAGTCCTCGGCCTCAGAAGGACATAGAGCTCCTGGAATATGTCCAGAGGAGAGCAGCTCAGATGGTCAGAGGGCTGCAGCACCTCTCCAATGAGGACAGGCTGAGCAAGTTGGGGTTGTTCATCCTGGAGAAGAGGAGGTTCCCAAGTGACCTTCTAGCAGCCTTCCAGTCTCTGAAGTGGGCTACAAGAAAGCTGGGGGAGGGCTTTTGACACAGGTGGTAGTGAGAGGACAAGGGTAAAGGGTTCCAGACCTGAAGAGGGGAGATTGAGGTAGGACATGAGGAACAAATTCTTTCCTGTGAGGCTGAGGAGATGCTGGAACAGGCTGCCCAACAAACGAGCAGCCAGGGTGTTTGGGGAGATGGAGCAGTGGTTGGACGTGGTGATCTTGAAGGTCTTGAACGTCCTAATCTTGATGACTCTATGATGATGGCAATGAGAAGACAGATTAAGGAGCTGCTGTGGGTTCTCCATGGCCCCTTTCCTGGAGAATGAGTCACAACCTCCCAGTAACACGAAGGCTTCTGGGAGCCTGCACCTGCCCCTGGGCTCCTGCATCCCCTCACCCTGCTCATTAGCCACTTAGGCTTAAGGAAGCAGGTCCTGTGCCACTCTACCTGCGCTCACCCCTCCCTTCCATCTTCCCTGCCTCCTGCCATTCTTTCCCCCCATTATAAATTTTGCATTTCCAGCCTGCCTGTCACATTTCCTCCCGGATTGGGTGTTTAATTAAAATCATAATTAAAATTGATCTCCTCATTAGCATGCACCTGCTCTGCTGCTCGCGTCCTGGCATTTAATTACGCGCTGAAGATGTCAGCTCTGACAGGCGACAACGAGACCTCGGCCAGCAACCCCTGACAGGACTTCCGGGCAACAACATCTGGATGCTGGGAGCCCATCTGCCACCACAGCCCCGCTGCTGGGGCCGGGGGCAGGTGCCCCAGGGGGTCACTGGGGAACACTCAGCCAGCCCCTGGAGTGACCCGCTGCTTGCCACGGGCTTTGGGGAGTGCGAGGAGCTGCGGGCCCGTTGTCAAGGAGAGATGGCAAGGGATCTACCCACAGCCTCACGCTGCTGGGTTTGCTGGAGGAGTCCACCACAGTTTTCCCAGCTGCTACAAACCTGCTGCTACTCACCGCGGTCCCAGCAGTGGCTCCCAGCAGTGTCCTGGAGATCCAAGCCCAAGCTTCTGCTTCATTCACGGAAACAGCTCTCCCCTGGCCACGGAGAACCACAGAATCCTTTACAAAGGATGTTCCAGCTCACCCAGTCCAACCTGACCCTGACCATCCCAACCCACCCTAAACCCTGTCCCTGAGCTCCAGATCTCCGTGACTGCTAAACGCAGCCAGGGATGGGATTCAACCCCCATCCTGGGCAGCCTGTGCCAAGGGCTGAGGGCCCTTCCCAGGGAGAAGTTTCTCAGGACCAACCCAAAGCTCCCCCTCACTCCCTGCCCTCTCACAGCCCAAATCACCCAGTTCGATCTCACCCAGCACCACCAGACCCCCCATCAGAGTGCTCTGAGCACCACGGCTGCCACTTGTGGCTGCGCCGAGGGGGAGGCACCCCTTGGTTTGTTATCAATGGAACTATCAGAGTGCTTTGTGGTCCCTGAACAGTGGCTGCTCCTTTCTCTGCCCGTGACAGGCAATAAAGCTGCCAACAGGCATTTTGGGGGCCGTTACGAACGAGGAGTTTTATTCCCTCGCACTTTGAAAGCCTCTGACTGATGGATGGAGGTTCAGTGGGACTCGTGAGCCCATGAAAGCTGACATCAAACACACCCGGCAGCTTTCAGGCTCTCCCAGCTGCTCCTCAGGGTTGTGCAAACCCGGGGACCCATCGCCCCTCCCTGCTCCCGGTGCCAGAGGGGTGCCCACCCCACATCCCCGAGGGCTTTCCAGCCCTTGGATCTTCGGCTGGGTGGCCCTGGGGGATGCGGAAGAGGTTCATATCAAAGGGGATTCTAATGAAGAGTTAAGAGGAGAAGACCTTTACATCTCCCTCCTGCACCCCTGCTTGTAGCTGGTTGCCATCGCTTCTCCCCAGCTGGGAGTGCTGGGGCACATGGCAACGTGCCAGAGGGGATCAGGGCTCAGGTGATGGGGAAATGGCACCTGCAGGAGCCGTTGCCCTTCTGTTTTATGGCTGCTGATGAGGCTGAGGCCATCAAATGCCTCACACAGACACCTTTACACTGCAAGAATCACACTACATTAGGGACTGGAAGGGACCTTGAAAGATCATCCAGTCCCATCCCACTGACACAGCAGGATCCCCTGGATCCAGTCATTAGGGATTGGAAGGGACCTCCAAAGATCATCCAGTCCCATCCCCCTGACACAGCAGGATCCCCTGGATCCAGTCACACAGGAACATGTCCAGGCAGATTTGAAACATCTCCAGAGGAGGAAACTCCACAGCCCCCCTGGGCAGCCCCTGCCAGGGCTCTGGCACCCTCACTGGGAAGAAGGTCCTTCTTCTGTGGAACCTACTCTGGTCCTGTCACAGGGTGCCCCTGAGCAGAGCCTGGCTCCATCCTCCTCACACCCACCCTTCCCATATTGATCAACATCCATGGGGTCACCCCTCAGTCTCGTTTTCTCCAAGCTCCAGAGCCCCAGCTCCCTCAGCCTCTCCTCAGCAGGGAGATGCTCTGCTCCCTCCATCACCCCTGTGGCTCTGCCCTGGGCTCTCTCCAGCAGCTCTGTGTCCTTCTGGAGCTGAGGGGCCCAGACCTGGACACCATCATCCAGATGTGGTCTCAGCAGGGCAGAGTAGAGGAGCAGGAGAACCTCTCTCTGTCTGCTAACCTCCCGACTTCCAACCCATCCCGGGATGCCACTGACCTTCTTGGCCACAGGGGCCCATTGCTGGCTCCTGGCCATCCTGCTGCCCACCAGCAGCAGAGCTAAGGCTGTAGCTTTGTCACAACCAAAGCCCCTGGGAGCCGGTGCTGTTGTTTGGGAACATTGATGGGGAACAGCCGGGGTGCTGCAGGGATGCAGGAGGAGACGTTCAACCCCTGCGGCTGCACACGGTGGCCGCGGGGAGGAAAAAGCAGCCGCTCCCAGCTGGCTTTGAGGACATGCAGAGACCTTTAAGAGAAACCAGCGCTTCGATTTAAAACCGTGTCCTAAGCAGCGCCGAGCCCGCCGTCGGCTGCTCCTCGGCCGGCCGGCGGGAGCCGTTCATCACCGATCAGGCAGCGGAGCATTATGAGGAAAAACACACAACCATCAACAGCCAGACGCCGCTGCCGCATCCCGTCGGGACCGTTATTTACGAGGCAATATCGTTATCGGTCCTGCCGGGGAAAGTCCTGCTGCGCACCATGAGCTCCAGGAAGGCTGCGCAGGAGCCGGGATGAGGAGCCGGGATGAGGAGCCGGGAGCAGGCGTCAGCGGCCGACGCTGGGGCTCCGGGGTTTCTCCTCGCCAGGTCCTGGGGAGCCACGTCTGTGCAAAGCGACGAGGTTTTGCATCTGTAATGGCCCATCGGCCTCACGAAGGAGCTGGGGAGAGGAGCCGTGGGCGCTGGTGGGGTCGCTGGGCTGGGGGAACAGTGGCATCGCCCAGGGTCACGGGCTGCAGGACACGGGGCAGCAGAAATCACCCCAAATCTCTGCGGCGGGAGCGGGATGAGCTGGGGGCAGGACAGACAAATGGAGCCTCCCTGAACCTTCGGGTCCTAACGACGCGATTCCGGACCTGTGTGATCTGTGAGAACTGTGGAGAGCCCCAGTTCTCAGCAGAGGTGACAAAGCCCTGCCAGGACATCGAGTCATCCGGATGGATTGCAAACAACCCCCAAACATGGAGAGTTGTGGGGGGCAGGGGGATTGGACTAGATGACCTTTCGAGGTCCCCTCCAATCCCTAATGCTTCTGTGAATCTACGACTGCAGCAGAAATCAGCGAGGCCAAAACAAACCCTTGGGATCATGGAGGGGATGGACAGGGAGCAGCTCCAACGGCTGCTCCAGGAGCTGAGGGCTCTGTTCACAAGGCTCGGGGAGGTTCTCAGCCTTCAAGCCAGTGCTGGGGGGCGATTTTTCCCCTGAGTTCATCCAGCAGTTCATCCAACACCCTGCTACCGTGTCCAGATGGATGGATGGAAGGAAGGAGGAAAAGAAAGGAAGAGGGAAAAGGGAGGAGTGAAAAAGGAAGAGGAGAGGAAAGGAAGAGAGGAAGAGGGGAAGAAGAGGAGAAGGGAAGGAGGGAAGTGAAAAAGGAAGAGGAGAAGAGGGAGGAAGACTAGAAAGGAAGAGGGGAAGAAGAGGACAAGGGAAGGAGGGAAAAGAAAGAAGAGAAGGAAAGAAGACAGAAGAAAAAAGAAGGAAAGGAAAGAACCCTCCAGGTTGCTGCAGTCACGAGGCCGCAGCAGGAGCAGGACCCTTGGAGATGCCACCAGCTCAGCATCCTCCCACGTGCCAGGTCCCAGTCCTGGCTGCTCCCCCGCCCTGCACTGCCTCTGCAAGGAGCTAAATATTCATGGGGTAATTAGCCAGTTCAGATTAGCGCTACGAAAAGACAATTCCGTCTAATTATAAGAGAGATCAGCATGAAGGTGCCACGCAAGGACGCCAGCCGCTGGGGAAGCAACAAATATAAATAAATATTGAGGTGTAAAAACAAACAGGGGCCTCTCCAAACAGCCGAGACCAACCCCCAGCCCTGCCTTCCACAGCGGAATTCAATATTTATCAGAGGAGAGAGGAAGCAAAACCCATCCACTGTTTGGGGCCCGTTACCAGCTTTCTTTTAGAAGTCCTTTGCAATTAGTCTCTTCCTTCCTCGGAGATGAGAGCGAGCGCTGAAATAGTCTTCAAGTCCATCTTGAGCAAATTGCAGAACCTTTTCTGCGCTGATTGGTGTGTGCGTGCACAAGGGCTTCAAGGAACTTTCTCAGCTCAGATCTTCCCGCTGAGTGGCCTTAATGACGGGTTGCTATGGGTTCTGCGAGCGGGAGGGATCACGGCGCTGCTGCTGCTGCTCACCATTAACCCAGGGATTACCGCCGGTGTGGCTGCCTCTGCTCCCTTTATCCCCGCTAAGATCAACGCAGAGCTGGGTCTAAACAAGGCAAATTAATCTAAGCCCCCTCTAGGCAGTTTTGGGGTTCGACTGCAGGAATCTTTACCCAGGCTATCGCTCTGCTAGCGTCTGCGGCACTACCCATCACGCCGGCACCAGAGCACTGGCTGGAAGAGGGGCAGGCAGTGATCGCACAGGTGCTCCTGCACATCACAGGGGGGGCACAGCCCTGCTTCCCTGGTGGCCACAGCGCGGGACGTGGCAGTGCCAGCTCCTGCCTCTGCCGGGGTTTTCCCTAACCCCGGGGAAAAGGAGCACAAGCTGGCCCAGGCGGTGGCGATGGTCCAAACCCTCTCCCCGAGCTCTGGGAGAGCCCCCTCTCCCCGCCCCGCTCCCTGGAAGGCGGGAGGCGAAGCGCTGCGATGCAATTCCACAGTTGAGATAATTGCATTAAGGTAATTGCCGCCGCAGCGTTCCCGGCCGTTCCTGGGAGAGGGTGCGAGGCTGCTGCCTGCGCCAGCAGATTAATAATTACAGACCTCTGCAGCAGCCGGGGCTGCGGCGCCGCCGGAGCAGCACGAGGCTGAGCCGCAGATAACCCTCCAGGAGCAATAGACGGCGGCGGCACCGTTTGTCTCTTCTGCCGCTCAGTCGTGGGATTTCTGCACTTTCATCAGACTCACAGCTTGTTCGAAATGGAAAACATTTACTACCTGAAGGAGCCGGGAGCTGGAACCGCGGGGATGGCAAAGCGCCATCGGGAGACCGGCCGGCTAACGCCTTGGGAAGGAGAGAGCCGCTGCGATGACGGCTCCGCTTTCCCTTTCCGACAGCAGCGCTGCCCTCGGCGGGGGGCCCTTCGGGTCTGCCCAGCCCCGAGGTACCTCCTGCCATGGAGAAGAGGGTCTGTGGGGATCCTCCTCTGCTGTTCGCTCTCCATGTGCTGCAAAGCGACTTCGGAGCAGGAGGCTCCCGCCGCCTGCGGAAAAAGAGGAATAACTTAGGGAAGTCACCGGAGCGGGACGGCTCGACACCGCAGAAGCTCTAACGAGCCCATGGCACGCGGGCACCTCGGTCCCCATGCCCACCGCGGACGCCAGCGGTACCCTGGATCGGTGGCAAACCGGCAGGAGGGCGGCGGCCGCTTGCAGAAGCCGCTGCTCTCGTTAGCTCTGCTGCCTGATTAGAGCGAATTGAAAACTAAAAGCATAACTTGTGAAGAGAAAATTGGATTGATAAATTGATTTCAATTTTCACAATCCGGGTTGTAACACGGCGCAGGGTTAGTCTGAACGCGGAGAACGCTGTCATCCCTAATGGTGTCTCTTTCATGTATTGATTAATGGCTGTATCAAGCAGACCATCTCATCTAGGACACAGGAAAACAACATTATAGCTTCTCTGTAGAGCACCTGAAGGGGTTTCACATGAGAGTTCAGCAGAAAGTCAGTGCCTGCTACACTGCGGTGATGCAGGCTGTGGCGAGGATGCAGGTTATTTTGGGGGGAAGTGGGTACCAGGATGGGTCTGCACATCCACCCCTCACTGCTCACCCCGTAGCTGGGGAACAGGGGCCTGCAGGCAGCACATCAACCCCTCACTGCTCACCCCGTAGCTGGGGAACAGGGGTCTGCAGGCAGCACATCCACCCCTCAC